>OZ023209.1:35129178-35729178 GCA_963995525.1 Escarpia spicata
TTTACGAGTCCAGCGCCGAACGCGGCGTCGTCGGGCAACAGTCGTCGGTCGTACAGTGGCAAGTCGCAAGGTGTCACGTCCGCCGGCACCGGAAACAACAATAACAACGGACGGGCGCCGGCCACGTCACGACTGACAACACACAGCGAGAAGAACAGTCTCAACCCGAGACAACGGGCGCAGAAGCCGCAGAGCACGGGCGCTCACTCCGCTGGCGCCTCCATCCAACAGGGCAGCTTGAAACGAGCCAAGTCGTTCGGCAACTTCTCGCGCCAGCTTAGCGTACCTAGCGGCTCGAAAGCGCGCTCGGCGAAGTTGTCGGCCGGAAACAGACAATACACGTACACAAAGCAGTCGGCGACGACACGACAGCCCGAGAGACCGGTGCAGAACGCACACAGCGCCGACAACCAGAACGGCGTCGATGCACCGGCGGAAGTGTCGTCAGACCAAGACGTGGACATAGAAAAGCAGGATATGATACTGAAGTGGCTGAACGGGGTAGATGGGTTGGCAGAACGACCCCCGTCGCCAGAGTTCATTCACCACGGCAGCCCTGAACAATCGGACACAGCCATACACGTCGTGTATGACGGCGACTGAACGTGCCACCTGGCGACAGTGATACGACGCCAGGGCGCGCAGCAGTACTCCACTTAGAGACATTGCTGTATTGCTTCTGTCGTCTGCGTCAATTTGACTGCACAAACGGATTTAACAGCAACTCATTCAGGCGTTCTGCATAGTCTGCCAAATCCCTACTGATATTACTGCCGATCTCCAGTACCTGTATTATCATAAGAAACACCTGTGAATTTCGTTGGCTATTTTTCTTTCAGCTGTGACGTTTTACCGTGCAGTAGTTAAGAAAAAGCCGGACTTTGAAACGTCTTGGCTGTACGCAATGGGTACGGGCTGGTTGTGTACCGACGTTTCGAAGCGCCGAACCTTTCATCACACCCGAAGCTCGACAAAAGAGGACTTATTTCCAGATCTTTATGACCTCGTCAGTTACGCCGCCACGAGTCGGGATTGTCGTAAACGACCAGTTGCCATGGACCACGAATCCTTGGCACGGTCTGTCGAGCAGACAAAAACGGTATACGTCCATAACTGATTTTGTAGTGCGTTCCGCCCGATTGCTTGTTTTAATTCGACGTGTAAATAGATGTGTGTATGAGGCTCCTTGGGATATTCCTCTGTAAATAGAATACTTGTTTAGTACTGCGTTCATAATGTGTCACGTATATACCTGTGCTATTTATTTGATGTATATTTTGCGTAGTTGTTTTGAAACACCGGCGACTCGACGTCACTTCAGACGTGGAACAACACGTTCCACGTGAAGTTACGAAATAAAGTACTCGATTATGCAACTTACAACAGCAAATCAAGAATATGTTTCTTTTAGAAAAACACAAACCCAACATGCTTAAAAGGTTCCATGAGTGAAAATGGCCTTGTGTTAAACACAAGACGACGACGGCGACAAAACATTAAACAGACGACGAGTAACACAAAATAAACTATCAGGAACATAACGAAAATCAAACTGATACCTTATACCATACTGCATATACCATCATCTAATGCATACTCTGGAACACCACTGCTTTGAAGTACAAGTGCTACCTAAACACTGTCACCTTATTGTTACCACTGCTGTTCAGAAGTAAGCCAATAATCTGATTGATTAGATCCCTTCTCCAATTTCCTCCATCAGAACGAAGTTCAGGCTACATTAGATGATCATTCAGACAACCTGCCATCTAACTATATGTATACAGCGTGACTTTTGAAAAAGTGTAACATTGCTATATGACACAATAATAAATTATTTATTATCGGTTGCGAATTTCTCATTCAGACAACATTGTTAACGAGCCCATCAATCTTTGTATTCTAAGGCAAGTGGTTAAGTAGACATGACACTTGTCTACTTATCAACAACAATAACAATAATTTGAAAATGGTGTGTCAGTATTGATTTACACAGATAAGTTGGTCCTTAGCCACAAGAGTTGATACACGCGACGTCGCGTGTATCAACGCATTATTGACCATTAATTGGCCAAGTATCTGTGACGTCCCTGTCAATCCCTGTAGCAATGCATATCGATGTCTCACCTCACAAACAAATGTCGTGTTTACGACCTTCATATAACTGTTCAGCTAGTGCGATTAGCGAGGTATCCGGACGGTGGTGATGTTTGTAGAATGAGGACAAGTTGTGTGCATAATATTTGTAATCTAAGCACATTCCTGGTGCTTGAAAGAAGCGTCTATAGCAATAGGCCAATATGCTATATGCACCATTTATCGCTCGGGATGCACACTGTGCAACTCCCCGCTCACACGAGGCTCCATTTCATCTATTCAACTCTAACAATTCGACGTTTCTTGTCAAGAGATCACACTGTCTAGAGTTTTGTTTTGGAGTTATTGACATTGTCTGTTGTGCTACGTATTGCGTTCCTCTTGCACCGACTCGTCATGTGATTGCCCAATTCCCTCTTCACCAATCTATTAACAAAGTACGTGAACGAAGAACCGTGCAACTATTGCAGATAGTTGGTAAAAATTGACTTATCCATCACGTGACCTGGTGCTAGGCAAAATGTCCGTCACGCCATCAAAAACGGATGCAGAACACATGTAGTTGTTAAGCATTCCGTCGATTATTTTGTAGAAATTCTGGCTCCAAGTATCTATTTTTCTTTGCAAAAAAACATAGAACAAAGTTGTTTAAGAGAGAACTGCATGCTGCAATTTGGTTGGCAAAGCTTGGCGGCGGTCTCGTGTATAATTGTTATTGAGACTTAGGCAAACTGCGACGTACTTTATATTTAATTAATACTTTTTAACGTATTTGAAACTTCACAACAAGGATGACATAAACAATAACTTATAACGACATCACATGCACCATTTTATTCGCGGTGACCGCATCATGACTTCAACTAGTTCACTCGTAATTAAACCAATCAGAAACGTCCCATTACGATATCATAACTGCACTACTGGACACAACATTTCGTGTGCCGGATTAACCATTTCGGAAGCATTGGATTCCTTTTATCGTATTTTTTATAACAAAAATACACTTCGTATAAACAAAAGTACAGTCGGTGTCGTTTTGGGTGGATGCAAATAAACGCATGTGTGACGTGGAGCCCCTCTCGGCTGTTTTTCTGCAGTGTTGCTAATTGATTACGGACATTCCCTAACGAAACATATCATATTCCGTTTTCCGTCGACGAATGATCGTTTGCTGCAATCCGTCCTGCCTTGCGAGGAATGTCTCTCTAGCTACCGATACACCAAGGGCGTTGATTGATCCGTGTCAAGTCTAAAATTAAACAGTAACACGACGCAATGGCGTGCAATTCACACAAACAACGGCGACCGGTCAAAGCAATACGATATGTGCGCTGTGCGAACGGCTGCATTCATGCTATCGGCTTCGCTCAGGTGCGATCGAGTACAACGCCCACAACTTCCTGTAAAACTAGGACGCGGAACTAGTGATCCACTTCCGGTCCCGAAGAATATAAGGAATTCCCAAATGATTATGCATTGTTAATTAACGGTAGTGACAATCAGCCCGGCTAATAGAATATAAACGTGGTGATCACAAAATGCACTTGAGAACAAACTTTTTCGATTTTATGTCTTATGCTCTAACAGAAATGTACAACAACACCGGCAAAAATGTGTTGACTTGTCGACGATTCGAGCGTAAACAAATTGCAAAATTGCGAATTATATGTTCATTGTAATTTCAGCATACATTTCAGGCTGTTATGTTTCGAAATGCCGAGGCAATGCAGACCCTTAGGCTGGGGTGTTGTAGTGGGTGCGTACGCATCCCTTCCCCCGTTGACGCAAAATAATTGTGAGCAAATGCGTGCGTGAGTGAGTGAATGAGCGAGTGAGTGAGTAGGTGGGTGAGTGGGTGGGTGGTTGAGTGAGTGATTGTGTGTGTGTGAGTGTGTGCGTGTGTGCGTGTGTGCGTGTGTGCGTGTGTGCGTGTGTGCGTGTGTGCGTGTGTGCGTGTGTGAGTGTGTGAGTGTGTGAGTGTGTGAGTGTGTGAGTGAGTGAGTGAGTGAGTGAGTGAGTGAGTGAGTGAGTGAGTGAGTGAGTGAGTGAGTGAGTGAGTGAGTGAGTGAGTGAGTGAGTGAGTGAGTGAGTGAGTGAGTGAGTGAGTGAGTGAGTGAGTGAAAGAGTGTGTGAGTGTGTGAGTGAGTGAGTGAGTGAATGAGTGAGTGAGTGAGTGAGTGAGTGTGTGTGAGTGTGTGAGTGAGTGAGTGAGTGAGTGAGTGTGTGTGTGTGAGTGTGTGAGTGTGTGAGTGTGTGAGTGTGTGAGTGTGTGAGTGAGTGAGTGAGTGTGTGAGTGAGTGTGTGTGAGTGTGTGAGTGTGTGAGTGTGTGAGTGTGTGAGTGTGTGAGTGTGTGTGTGTGTGTGAGTGAGTGAGTGAGTGAGTGAGTGAGTGAGTGAGTGAGTGAGTGAGTGAGTGAGTGAGTGAGTGAGTGAGTGAGTGAGTGAGTGAGTGAGTGAGTGAGTGAGTGAGTGAGTGAGTGAGTGAGTGAGTGAGTCGGCCAGTCAGTCAGTCAGTCAGCCAGTCAGTCAGTCAGCCAGTCAGTCAGTCAGCCAGTTAGTCAGAGAGTCAGTATAATATTGACCTGCAGCACCCGATGTCGTGTGTGTGTATGTGCTGGTCCGGCTGCTCAAGAACAGTGTGACCTGATGCATGTTGCACATCATCAATTCACCCACCGCTCTCTGTTATACGAGCCGTCGCACTTCAAGTGCGGTCAACGTATCGTGTGCATTAAGGCGGTCAATGCTGGATATGCAAATTATCTTCTGGTCACTTCCGTTAACAAGGCCAAAATACACGAGGAACCGATGAAATTGATATGCTTGATTCACTAGAGCAAATGTAAATAATTGAACTTTGTCTCGCATTTGGTCTAACCAATGATATGCATTGCTAATATTTTCCTAAGTTATATATAAGTGTTAGTTATTTTTCGGAAAACGTAGCGCGCGTCGATGTTTTATCGTCGTTTAATAAGCCCGCAGCAGTGACTGCAATTTGAAAATTACACCGGCAAAATGTTCATATAGCAAAAAACAACATTCGAGTACTAAAGAGCCGCAACTGTCTGTAACTGGCACTTATTGCTGAGGCACGCGTCCCTACCCACAACCTCCTTTGAAGTTATGGGTCCAACACACCAAATCAAAGTCAGGAAAATACAACAGATTCAACGAATACAGCAATTATAATAGCTATTAACCCCTGGCTGATTCCGGTTAACGGGACAGACAACCTACGTTTAAAAAGTGTCTATTGTACGGCACTATAAACATGTGACATTTAACAGAAGCAAGTCTCATAGTCCTGGATTGTTGCGACGTGACTACGCTATAGAGTTCGTAATGCTTTTATCAATATGCAATTTCCAGCACGGCCGAAGTACATAAAAGTAATCTCATTTATTAACAAACGTGCCTGGATGTGATGTCTGGGTGTGCTGCCGGGGTGTGCTGTCTGGATATACTGCCTGAATGTGCTCTCTGTATATACAGCCTGAGTGTGCTGTCTGGACATATTGCCTGGGTGTGCTGGTGTGCTGGTGTGCTGGTGTGCTGGCGTGCTGGCGTGCTGTCTGGGTGTGCTGTCTGGACATACTGCCTAGATGTGTACTGCCTAGGTGTGCTGTCTGGGTGTGGTTCCTGGCTGTGCTGCCTGGATATACTGTGTAGATGTGTACTGCCTAGATGTGCTGTCTGGGTGTGCTGACTGGGTATGCTGTCTGTGGGTGTGCTGACTGGGTGTGCTGCTGTGGGTGTGCTGTCTGGGTGTGCTGCCTGGATTTGCTGTCTGGATATACTGCCTAAATGTGTACTGTGTAAGTGTGCTGTCTGGGTGTGCTTCCTGGCTGTGCTGCCTGGATATACTGTCTAGATGTGCTGTCTGGGTGTGCTGACTGGGTGTGCTGTCTGTGGGTGTGCTGACTGGGTGTGCTGCTGTGGGTGTGCTATCTGGGTGTGCTGCCTGGATTTGCTCTCTGGATATACTGCCTAGATGTGTACTGTGTAGGTGTGCTGTCTGTTTGTGCTGCCTGGATATACTGCTTTGATGTATGCTGCTGAGGTGTGCTGTCTGAGTGTGCTGCCTGGGTGTTCTGCCTGGGTGTGCTGTCTGGATATACTGCCAGTATGTGCTGCCTATATGTATGCTGCCTAGGTGTACTTGAATCACCAACCTTTCGGTTAACAACCCAAACTAGTAAGCGTTTTCATTACAGAGCTACAAACGTCTGGTATTTAGGCATTGATTATCAATGACAACAGTAACAGAAGCAGCAGAAGAGGCAGCACTTGCAGAATTGACATAATTTGCAAAGGTATCGGAAAGTAGCGGAACTTGCAGAAATAACAGAAGTACCGGAATTAGCTAAAAAAAAACGAAGTAACGGAAGTAACGGACATAAGAGAAGGAGCGGAAATAAGAGAAGTAGCGACACTACCAGAAGTAGAGGAAGTATCAGAAATAAGAGAAGTATCGGAAATAACACAAGTAGCGGGAATCTATTTAACAAGAGATTTAACAAGATTGCCGCCCAGGGCTACAAGCTCCAGACGGCATGCGGACAAGGAAGCCTTTGGTTTATCGAGAGTCCAGCAATTTTCCAGCTACGTATAGCCCGTCCTCCCCAGATAGCTGTCAATTTAACATATTCACATTGCTAGCATTAACACAATCATCAGATAATTTGTTCCAAACATTTATTGTCCTTTGAGAGAATGAGTATTTTTCACATCTACCTACACTGTTCTTTGACTAATGCCGCATTGTGCTCTCTCGTTCTGCTGCCTTCTTTAAGTTTGAAGAAAATATTTCTATCAATATCTTCATAACCATTCAATATTTTAAAACCTTAAAGTCTGCTCTTAGTCTCCGACTGTATAATGTTGTCAACCCGCATTCTAATAGGCGTCTTTCATAACCAAGATCTTTCAGTTCAGGAATCAGCTTACTTGCTCTTCGTTGTACTCTTGCTAGCTTATCTATGTCCTTCTTACGATATGGCCTCCATGCTTGTAGGCAATATTCCAAATGAGGTCTAACTATTGCTTTGTACAGTGGTACAATAAGCTGTTTGTCCTTGTATGTGATATTCCTTCTAATTAGCCCTAGTATTTGGTTACCCTTTAAATCAGCACTTCCACATTGTTCTGAAACTTTCATGTTAGCACAAACTGTCACTCCTAAATCCTTTTCCTTTACTGTTTTACCTAATATGGTATCTCCCATTATGTTATTCGATGTCCACATTTCCATGTCCTATGTGAATGCATTTACCTTTCCCAAAATTGAATAACATTTGCCATTTTTCAGACCATTTGACTAATTTTGTCTCTACTGTTGCAGGGGTATGACAAGAAATTAACTGACATTTTAGTTTCAGGTTTTACCGAGGGTTTCCACATTCCTTCCAGTATCCCAACAGATCCACCCAAGCATGATTACGAGAATCACAGGTCGGCCAGGGAGAACCTTGATATAGTGCAGCAGAAACTGAAGAAAGAGAAAGATAAACATACAATTGCGGGACCCTTTGCATGTGACCCTTTACCGAACATGGTATACTCTCCTTTAGGTTTAATTCCTAAGAAAGCGCAGGGTGAATTTCGGCTTATACATGACCTTAGTTTCCCAAAGTCCAACTCCGTTAACTCTCACATATCTCCCGAATTCACAACGGTCACTTTCCAAATGTTAGATCATTGTATTGAACAGCTTCTGTTGTTGGGTAAAGGAGCCTATATCGCTAAGGCTGACCTGCAAGATGCATTTCGGATAATACCTGTTTCCCCCCTTGATTATAGGTTGCTTGGCTTCAAATTTCTGGGACAAAGGTATTTTGACATGTGTCTTTCCATGGGGTGCAGTAATTCATGTCAAACGTTCGAGCTCCTGTCTGATGCATTGCAATGGATTTGTCAGAATAAATTTCATGTCAGCAATATGAGTCACATACTCAACGATTTTGTTTTTTTCGGAAAAACACTCCATGAATGTCATACTAGTCTTTCTCGTTTTTTTTAGCTTAGTGATATGGTTAACTTACCAATAAAGCAGGCTAAAACGGTGTTACCTTCCACGATAGTCACACTTCATGGTATTGAGGTTAACACTATGAATCAAACCCTTGCTTTGCCTGTAGATAAGGTGCAATCACTACGCCAAAAGTTGCAAAGCATGGCCAGGAGAAAGAAAGCCACCCTTAGAGAGGTACAAACTTTATCCGGCTCTCTCTCGTTCGCCTGCAGGGCCATCGCACCCGGCCGAGGTTTTCTACGAAGAATAGTCGACCTAACCAGGGGAAAGACAAGAGCCAACCATCGCATCTACCTAACTGTTGAGGCTCGAAAGGACATATCGGCTTGGCTGGAATTTCTGCACACCTTTAATGGCACTTTATCCTTTCTACCAAACAGATGGACATCATCAGATGTATTGCAGCTCACAACGGATGCAAGCGGCTTTGCATATGGAGCTGTAGTGGGGGATCAGTGGTTACAGGGACAGTTTCCTCCATCCTGGGGCTCCATGCACATTGCTGTGAAAGAACTCCTGCCAATCTTACTGGCCGTCAGGAGCTGGGGGCCAAAATGGGCTAATCAACGGGTCATGTTCCTTTCAGACAACACAGCAGTGGTGGAAGTGATTAACAGGCAAACTGCCAAGGACACACAGCTGATGTGTTTGCTCCGAAAATTGATTGTTGCATGTCTGTCGTATAACATATGTTTTCGTGCTAAGCACATCCCAGGAAAGATCAATGTTGTTGCCAATCTTATCTCAAGGTTACAGGTAGAACGTGCACGCAGCGTTCAACCCAGCCTACACAACCACCCAAAACTAGTTCCCATTCACTGGCTTCCCTGGTACACAACGCAGTGAGCAACATGGACGCGGCCTTCGCACCAAGCAGTGCCAGACGTTACGAGAGTAACTGGAAAAGGTTTGTAACCTTTGTACAAACATTAGATAGGAAAAGGAGGTACCTGCCTGCCTCCCCAAACACAGTAATTGCCTTTGTTCAGTATCTCAAAGATGAGGGCAAGGCACCCAGTACTATTAGGACTTTCATATCGGCTATCTCGGAACGCCACAAAGCCTGTCGCTACCCCGACCCAACAAACGACTATTTAGTTTTGAAAATTGTAAAAGGCGTAGCACATGCCTGCCCTAATGTTGACCAACGCCAGCCTGTCAGCTCACGTGACCTGTCCCTCATCATTAAGTCAGTTCCATTGTCTAAGTGTTCATCTTACTCAGTGGTCTTGCTCCGCGCTATGTTCAGCCTCATGTTCTTCGGTTTTCTTAGGATAAGTGAGGTGACGGCTAGCCCGCATAATCTGTCTGTGACACAGTGTCGCATGAAACCAAACACAGTGCAGGCCGTCCTTTCAGCCTGGATGTCTTCCCCACGGGAAAGACAGCTTGTCCGTACCGGAGGATGGTGGAATATATCAAGCTCAGGGGAAATGATCAAGGTCCCCTTTTTCGCAGTGCCAATAAATTGCCTGTGTAGAAGACTGATTTTGCCAAATACCTTAAGGAAGTGCTAAATAACACAGAGTTAGCAGGCAAGGAAATTTCATCACACTCATTCAGGATAGGGGCAGCGACATGAACAGCAAAGGCGGGCTTCTCATCGGAACAAATCAAAGCTATGGGTCGTTGGCATTCAAACTCATATCAGAAATACATTAGAGTGGAATCAATCTCTAGCAAACCGTCCACGTAAAGCATCAGCCTCTAATAATTCACAACTAACCATATATAACAATTGTGTTTCATGGCGAGTCTACAACGGTCAAGCAAAGGTTGCTGGTCCGCGGTCCTGGCAGCAATGAGCAAGCGGTACCGGGGGCGATTGACCTACAATACAGACCGGGATGAATCCGCTCTTTCGATGGAGCTGCATACCAAGTTTGGCTACCCGGACATTGTAACTCGTGGCAAGCACAAACGCTAGGACGGAAGGGCAAAATGCTATATGTGGTGGGGCGGTATTGAAATGTTTGTTCGTTTCTTGGCAGAGGGGGGGGGGGGGGCGTGAGGCGGCCCATTCCTTTTTGTTGGGAGAGGGACAGGCATGACAGGTCAGCCTTCCACAAGCCCATACCCCAGTTTCTTCTAGTGTCAGACGTTTTGGGAGGAACTGTTACATTTGTCAGCGTTCGTGTCCGATTACACCTGTCAGTGCTAGTTGACAAGCCGACTTATCAGGTCCGGCCTATATGCAGCCCTTTAGTGGGGGTGAGGGCCACCACATGTGAACATGGGAGGCCAGGGGGTTTTTATCCCCCACTTTTGTATATATCAAGCTGAATTACTGTAGCTAGTACTATAGAAAGGTGTGCAGTCTGCACACCAGGTATCTTTTTCCCTTGTGTTTTATATACTGTAAGCATATTACAGTCGGTATGCTGTAATTTAATATAACAGCAATCAAGGGTTTTTTGGTAAATGTCTAGTATGATTATTCTAAATGTACAAAATGTGTCGTACATAACATGTGTGGTCCATCACTCTGGATGTACCAGGCTGTGCACAATATGTGACTATTGTATATATTATATGTGCACAGTGGCAATCCCTGTGTTAATAAATTTGATTGCCCAATACCTGCCTACCCAATAGTTGGCGTAAATTCAGTACAAACAGAGAAAGGGCTGCATGAACATAACACGGATACACCGGGAATAGGGGGGGGGGGGGGGGGTACCGAGTAGAGTAGTACACGAAATGAATTTTTGGCCTTCAGGATGAAAATAATGTTTGTGTAACAACAGAGCGAGCGCCTAGCGGTTAAGCTAGGTGGTTATACAACCTGTTCCCCCTCCTAGTCTGCACACCCCCTTTGAATCGCCTCAACGCTTAACAAGCTGGCCCAAAATACCCATTCAGCCCGTGTCAGTTACGCGGCATCCTATTGGCCAGCAGCGGGCGCGGGAAAAAATTGTGGGCAGGAGACGATGCAGAGTTTCTCGTCACTTCATTTCGCTTCTCCATCGTGACAACTTCAGATTTGACTACGAAATTTTGAATACCACCCACCCACCCGTTGTATCTGTTGTACGTATAGCGTGTGTTAGTTACTTCCATATTAGCATTCATAATGCAAGATAACTAAATATGGATGTTACATGAATGTTGTAAGATAGGGGGATTTTTATCCCCCACTTTTGTATATATCAAGCTGAATTACTGTAGCTAGTACTATAGAAAGGTGTGCAGTCTGCACACCAGGTATCTTTTTCCCTTGTGTTTTATATACTGTAAGCATATTACAGTCGGTATGCTGTAATTTAATATAACAGCAATCAAGGTTTTTTTGGTAAATGTCTAGTATGATTATTCTAAATGTACAAAATGTGTCGTACATAACATGTGTGGTCCATCACTCTGTAATCTGGATGTACCTGGCTGTGCACAATATGTGACTATTGTATATATTATATGTGCACAGTGGCAATCCCTGTGTTAATAAATTTGATTGCCCAATACCAACCTACCCAATAGTTGGCGTAAATTCAGTACAAACAGAGAAAGGGCTGCATGAACATAACACGGATACACCGGGAATAGGGGGCGGGGGGGTACCGAGTAGAGTAGTACACGAACTGTTTTAACTCTTCTGAACACTTTTTTATCGTCTGCGAATTTCAGTACTTTGCTTGATATATTATCATCCAAATCATTTATATATATATATGTATATATTTATATATATATATATATATATTTATATATATATATATATATATATATATATGTGTGTGTGTGTGTGTGTGTGTGTGTGTGTGTGTGTGTGTGTGTGTGTGTGTGTGTGTGTGTGTGTGTGTGTGTGTGTGTGTGTGTGTGTGTGTGTCAACTGTCTGTCAAACCATGTTTCTGTCCAACTAATCACACCATCCCCTATACCATGTGCTTTCAGTTTAAGCAACAATCTTTGATGTGGCACTTTATCAAATGCTTTCTGAAAATCTAGGTAGACAACATCCACTGGTGACCCATCATTTACCCAAAACATAAGAGATTGGTTATACAAGACCTAGCCTTTAAGAAGCCATGTTGACATTAATTTATTAATTTGTGTTTTACAAGGAATTCTACCATGAAGTCTCTTATAATTGTTCCTAGTAATTTGCATAAAACTGATGTTAAACTAACTGGTTTGTAATTCTCTGTCTTTGCCTGGCGTAATAATGGCATAATGTTTGCTTCTTTCCATTCTAATGGAACGATTCCCTCTTTATGTGACAAGTTAAACAATATAGCAAGTGATGTACTGATTTGCTCTACAATTTTCTTAAGCAGTTTCAGTGGTATCCCGTCAACTCCAGGTGATTTGTTTTCTTTCATCTTCTTATTTTCCTTGATATCATTTCAGGAGAAACAAATAACTGCCCTAAATGATCTGATTCACCCCCCTCAAATTTAGTAACTGGTACTGGCAGTGAACTGATATCTTCTGTGGTAAACACAGAGCTGAAATACTCATTCAGGGCCTCTGCCATCTGAAACCAATCAAATATTACGTTTCCTGTGCTGTTTTTAAGTGATCCCACTTTATCTCGAACCTTCTGTTTACTCCTTACATAAGCGTAGAAACTCTTGTTTTATATCATTCACCAATGTTTGCTCAACATTTCGTTTAGATGATTTTCTAATAGTTGCTGTAGTCTTCTACATCTCCAGTGTCTCTATAAACTCTCCACATAATTTGTTTGTAAGCAATCTTACGTATAGCCTCCATTGAAAGGTGTTTCTTCCTTAATCGTTTCCCTTGCTTTTTCAGGGGAACAAATCTTTTAATAATGCCCCCAATCTCATCTCTCAAAACGGTCCAACATTATGTAGTCCAGTCTATGGGTACTAAGTATTTTCTCATCTGTTTATAGTTGCCGTTGTTGAAATTGTTCATCCGTTGCTTTTGCTGAGTAAGAAAACAGTCCTGTATTACAAGCAAAACTGTTGCCCATCACCTCCAGTACTCCCTAGTGATTTTCAATGAATATGTCCTTGATTAAAATCACTCATTACTCATCTCCTTTATAACATTATGCAGTTTTACATCATCCTCTTGTCGTATGCTCGGACTACAATAAACTAATCCTATTGTTAATGTTAACTTTCTGGTAACTGTGTTGCACCAAATAGCTTCCTCGTAATCTGCTTCACCTTCCAGTCGTATTTCATATGCCCGAATAGATTCTTTAACGTACAGAACGACCCGCTTCCCCTCCTCTCTTGTCTGACCTATCTAAACATGACATAACATGATAGAGCTAGTTCAGCATCTACCATGTCTTCGTGTGCCCATGATTATGTGGTGCCTATTACATCTGGGTCAATATTTGCTATCATGATTTCTAAATTGCTTCTCTTATTTACTATACTTCTGACATTTAAGCATACACATTTAAGTTCATTTTAATGGATATTTGGTGAACCTTTCTTTGTAGATTTGCTTGTACCATCTCTTTGAGGTGGCTCTACGTATCCCCCCGTGCGCATATAGTTTAAATACTCAACTGTGCCTATACCTTCATCTATGCACCTAATGCACTCTCTCCCTGGAACTGCTGCTCCTTTTCCTGTCAGATGTAGCCCATCATTCATAAACATATCTTCTCTCCCAACAAAGCTTGCCCACATGTCAACAGAGCCGACTTCTTCCTCCATGCACAACTTATGTAGCAATGTGTTCATGGCCATTTTTCGACCCGATCTGTCCTCCTCATAATACAAGTAGAGGAAGTATCAGAGCTACATCAGCTACAGCAACAGTAGCGGCGGCGGCAGAGGCACCAACCAAAGCAGTAGCATGATTAGCATTAGGCGTAAATTTTATTTACAAGCGGTGTGACAAATATTTATCGCGGTCCATAAAGAGTAAGACATTGTCACCGCATATAGAAAGAAACTGCCTCAAACTGTGGTGACATGGATTTGCAGCCACAACGCGTGAAGGTCAGGGCGCGCATTGGGTGCCAGCCAACACACTGAGCCAACAGGTACAGCGGCCCGATGCTAGATGCGAAACAACGCCCTGGGACAATCTAGATCGGGTGCCTTTTGAACGAGTCCGGATGCTGCTTCGCAATAAACACCGCGCACGAAAGGGTCCTTAAGGGCAACAGCCCGGCTAATAATAGCCACAGAATAGCAAAAACGTCATTAGTCTTTTTTTGTAAATACAAATTCTATCGGCGACAATATTCTATGCCTGCTGGACTATGTGGAGAGTAATATTATGCGAAAATCGTGAACGGCACCATTTGCATCAAGTTTACACCGGTATTTTTAAACCAGTGTTCATTATTTGTGTCTTATATAATATAATACTGTGGTGCGTATCCCATGCATCAGAGGTAATTGCCTAAACCTGTACAGGCTACAGTGGACTATTGCATTGACAGTGTGGAAAACACAATCCTTTTCAACATGAAACAATATCGGAATATTCTACACGAACGTGGAAAAACCGAAAATGGACATGGACAGGACTCGCACTTTGAAAAGACACTACAATAGTTTGAAGACAAGCATTGGAATGGAATCCACAGGGAAAGGAAAAACAGGAAGACTGAGCAACAACTGGAGGAGATCCACAGCCACGGAACTGAAGAAGCACGGAACCACCAGGAATTAAGTAAAGAAGACAGCAAACAACAAAGTGCATTGGAGATGCGTCGTTTCGGTCGTGTGTTCTTCTCAGAGCGAAGAGGATTAAGTAATTAAGTAATGAACGGATGTTCTACTTCATGTGCATATTTCATTATGTTGGATCTATGAGAACGTTGAATGGCAGTTGTCAACTCACAGAATTTGTCAGAGTAGAAATGAGTTTGATCAATTACCTATCTTGTTTATTGTGTTCATGGAGGTCGATAAGCCAGATCCTGCATATACTTAAGCATGAAAGTCAATCAAAAATAGTACCGACCTCATATGTCATATCAGATATGCAAATAGCACATTTGACAAAACTAATGTTGATGATGCTAAGTTATTCATTCTGGACAAAGTGTATACTCACCTTGAGAAACCCACTGCACATTCCAAGATTCTCTTCGCTGATTTCTCATCGGCTTTTAATTTGATGCAGCCTCCTCATATCTTAGCCCATATACTCATTTCTTATTTTAATCTTGGAAACCAGCTTGTTGCCTGGATTGTTGATTTTTTGTTGTGTCGTCCTCGGTGTGTTTTTGTGAATGGGTAATTTTCTGACATGAGGTTGACACACGCGAGCTCGCCTCAGGGTGGTTGTTGTTTCTCTGTCTTTCATTGAAAGTGTTCTTTGTTTTTCGTTTATCTGCTGATATTTCAACCCGAGTGTTAAAAATAAGAACAGTTTACAGAAGATTGTACGTGTCAGCTCCAAAATAATCGGAGAGACTCAGAGAGACATCAGTTGTGTGAACAACAGGCACGTGGGAAGACACGGTCTATTTTAGCAATGATAGTCATGCCCTATAACTCATGTTTGAGACTCTGCCATCGGGCCGCCGTTTTAGGTGCCACTCGTGCAAAACAAACCGTAATAAGTTATATTTTATTCCTGCCATCGGTCTTTCTCGATATGAAATTAATGCAGTGTGTGTATATTCTATATATTTAGTGGTTACAGTGTGAAGAAATGCACTCCATGTGTTCATGTGATAAATTATTCTTTTTGCGACTTTGATGTCATGAGCCAGTAACATGCTGTTACCTATGATATAGTTTAATATTATATATATATATCTACAGAGATATAAAAAATATGTTATCCTCAACGCATAATCATAACTTTCGGTAAACTTAGAGATGGTATAATTTATAATAGAGGCACGTCACCGTGACTGAAAGACAAAACCCCTATGATGCCTACTGCAATGTATGGTGCAGACAGTTGGTAACCACTGTCTCAAGGTAGGCTGCATAGTCTCTTGATGTTTGAGATTCATTGCCTGACGGCTATCAGAGGTGTTACAATGACAGACAGTTTCCAAAATATCCAGATCCGAGAGAACACATCCACGACTGAATCCACCACAGATGATGTCAGACACAGATGGCTCTGGTGGTCTAAGCATGTTTGCAATCGTCAAGAGAGAATCTTGAACAGAGGAAGGGTGTGAAAGAAGAAGGTCATTGTAAAGATCGAGAGAATAGACAGAAATGATACTGAACTTCCGAAATCTCACCACAACAACCCAACATAGTGGTGGGTGTCGAACAAGATCCAGTGTTACCAGGAATTCGTAACATGCAAATGTGACGTCATTCCATGCAGGTAACCGGATCAGGTAACCGTACGTATTGTTAGCTTGAGCATGCCGGAAACCGGATATATCATCACCTGACAACTAAATACTCTTAATTGCATAAGCTGCATCTTGAGAACCCCATGGATGGATACGGATCTACATACTTAGTCTTCTGCGGTGCAGCTTAGCTTGATTTGTATCTCGATCACGAACGAGGATAAATACACTAGCTTGCAGAATACGAGCACCGCCGTTCGTTAAATCGTGAAGCATTTACGTCAAGACGACATGTATTTTATTTAACCGCTGTCCTATTACTACGCTGTGTATTATACCACGAATAAACAGCTGACTGGTAGTGCACAGTGAGGTAAACAATGGGAGCATTTGGCGTTGATATGTATCCCAAGTGAAACGATTAATGTGGCTAGAGGCGAGATATGACCTGCAATAAATAATGTCGACTACGAAGCAGGCGCCATGATGAAGACAATTACCCTGGCACGTTTCATACGAGCTGTGCAGCTCTGCCTTAAACACTTATTTTTATGACCAGCGACCGAATATAGATCTACTTTCCTTTTGATGATTACACGCATGACAGGGGAATTCAGTTTTGGTCTGCCTGCCTGTTGTTATAATACGTGCATCGGCAATATTCTGGTTAAATATTGATGTGTCACTGGGTAGTGGAACGGCAACAGTTCCAAGCTTTGTCTTCCTCGAGCCTCCCCTCCGCGTGGCATAATCAGACACGCCTAGTTTTTTTCGCGGACGAAAAAACTGAAAAAAATGCTACCGGCTTATTAAACGCCATTTGACGGGCAGGATGCCTTCAACATACGTAATGTAGTATTAAGAATAATATGTACATAAATGATAATACATCGAAGAACAAATAAGCAAACAATCCTTTCTGCAGGAGAGCAAGCAAGAGAGTCCGCTGTATCATTCTCACCGAGGAAGATGTTGATACGTGGAGTGTGCGTACGTATGTTTAAAAAAGACAAATTGTGTTCTGACAATGGCTTCGTTGGTGACTTGTCACCTGGAGCTTGTTATTTGAAGAAGCAATCTTGTTAAGATCTACGTTGCTACTGTACACCTAGCGTTGCTGTTGTTGCTGCTGCTGCTGTTGTTGCTGTTTTTGTTTCAGAAGATCAATACAAATGGACGTTCAATGGAATGCAACAAATGACCACAGTCTCGGGTGAATCATTGCTCGAATGTTCCACGAACACCAAGAGGCAGCGCCAAGATGGTCAACACATCAAGTCCACATATCAAGGAGGCGTTTGCAAGGTTGCCATCGCGCCTTAGAAATATTTCATAATTAATTACGACGCATGTCCACTAATGACTGAGTCTGTGAGCGTTTAATCTCCACATCGATAATCAATCGGACAATTAAAGAAAATTAGTAACGGCTACTATTTAAGACGCCGTTTCAGTTATGTCATGGGCGTGCTCTAAACACAGGTGCGTCTGTCGCGGTATCGAAGACATCGACACTTGGGACGTGGGGCAACGCTCGGTAGGAGAGGTGGGCTACCGTTGGTCTCCTTCGTTGTCGCTGATGGTCACCTTTAGGTGAACGGTACATTTTAACTGGCGAATATATTTCTATTGGATGATCACGGGGACGTCATTGTGCAATGGGGTTAATTTCTAGAGGTTTGATGATCCCCTTAAGACCGACTGAATGATGTCGGAAAGAATATAATGAAGTGATCATTCACGCATTGGAATGATTGGACATTGGAGTAGATGAACTGCAATTTATGTAGTTGTTAGCAGTGCAAACATTTTAAAACAGAACATAGGCCCTTAAAGAAACACAATTACACAAGTATAGTCTAGGTCTATATATACATATATAACTGTTCATATATATGTATGTATATATATATATAATGATATATATGAACAGTTACTTAAATATCTATAACGTCATGTAATGATATTCCTGTCAATTTGTCATCTGGAGTGTCTTGCTTTGGGTGGTAACCTTGTTAAATCGTGTTAGGCCTACATCATATTAAATCAAGTTACATCATGATCAATCTTGATGTTTTGCCAATGCCCACTGGGCGAACTGTATCAACGTCATTGACGAACTAATGGGTTCGTTTGACTAGTTACGTAAGTTTGTACGACGATATAAGGGATGGTATCGTAAGTTCGCAGTCTAAAAATGTCACGCGTTTAGTATTAGTTCAATCCCCTCTCCACACCGTTGCGTGTTGTGGGACTAGAGATACTACGAACCAAACTTGTAAATTTGCATTAGTATAATATGTTTAACTTGCTAGGTGGTGGGCGTACTTCTAGCATTTTCTTTTCCCGTGGTACATGGTGACGACCGAACCACCCCAAGCTTAACGTGTGTGTGTGTGTGTGCGTGCGTGCGTGCGTGCGTGCGTCTGTACGTGCGTACGTGTGTCAAGATTGTTCCCAGTGAAGTCGAGATGGTGTTCGATTGAACTGCCAGGGAGTAAAGTGTAATGCGCTTTGAGCAGTCCTATGGACTGGATATTGCGCTACATACGAACTTACCTTTACTTTTTTAACGTATGTTGGGACTTTGCGGGCTTATGCGACTACCCCCAATCTCCACAGATACAATTCTGCGTGGAAATATCCACAACTAATCCGGGCGAGCTTATCTGTCAGTTACGTAACACGCGAACTTTGTTTCTCTCCGCGTTGGCCGCTCTGTTACCAGACTGTCACCGGAGAACAAGATAGGACATCCCAGAGGTATTTCTCTAAACTAACAACAGAACAATGCGCCAACCTCGTTACCTTTCTGCACCAACACGGGGGAGGGTGTGGAATACATTAAAATAGCCAGACATTATTGTTGTCATTGCAACCTGCCTGGATCGTATCGGCAATAGTTTGTATTCATTCTCATAACTGTCATGTGCCTTTCTACGCTCGTGCTGTTTCTTTTCCTGCAATTAATAACTTTTTGGCTACACAAAAACGTAGGAAATTCGACTATAATTATGTTTATTTCGCCCTGAACGTTTCTAAAGGTGTCTCTCTGAACGTTTCGTATTTGTTTTTAATTAAATAGGTGTGACTATTGTTTTGAATTACTCTTTCTGGCGCCGATATCAATGTGGTAGAACCATAAAATTGCTCACGTCATTTCTCCACGGTCTGCTGGCTGGTGTTCCCTTACACAGCTGCGAAAGTAAAGAGAAAGTGAACTTCAATTTGATTGTTGCCTGAAATATACCAGCGACATCGCATATTCTAATGTAATGGTTTTACGTATGTTCAATTTAGTCTGTGTTATAGGTGTTTGGAGGGATTCATGTCAGTGTATTGATGTCTTTGTGTTCGAACAGGGTAAACCCATATCACCATGTAATGCAGACCACAAAAAACAAAGCATCTCTACACTCTCATTCATGATGGGCCACATTAATTCATATCCCTTCATGGTGTCACATTCTTTCATGGTATCACATCCCTTCATGGTGTCACATCCCTTCTTGGTGCCACATCCCTTCATGGTGTCACATCCCTTCTTGGTGCCACATCCCTTCTTGGTGTCGCATCCTTTCATGATGTCATATTCCCTCACGGTGTGACATCCCTTCTTGGTGTGACATCCCTTCACGAAGTAACATCCCTTCACGGAGTAACATCCCTTCATGGTGTCACATCCCGTCATTGTGTCACGTCCCTTCATGATGTCACATTCCTTCGTGGTGTTAGATCCCTTCCTGGTGTCAAATCCCTTCGTGATGTCACATCCCTTCTTGATGTCGCATCCCTTCATGGTGTCACATCCCTTCACGGAGTAACATCCCTTCATGGTGTCACATCCCTATATGATGTCACATTCCTTCGTGGTGTCATATCCCTTCACAGAGTAACATCCCTTCATGATGTCATATCCCTTCACAGAGTAACATCCCTTCATGGTGTCACATCCCGTCATTGTTTCACGTCCCTTTATGATGTCACATTCCTTCGTGGTGTCACATCCCTTCTTGGTGTCAAATCCCTTCATGATGTCACATCCCTTCTTGGTGTCACATCCCTTCATGGTGTCACATTCCTTCGTGGTGTCACATCCCTTCATGATGCCACATACCTTCATGGAGTAACATCCCTTCTTGGTGTCACATCCCTTCGTGATGTCACATTCCTTCTTGGTGTCACATCCCTTCGTGGTGTCACATCCCTTCATGGTGTGGCATCCTTTCATGATGTCATATTCCCTCACGGTGTCACATCCCTTCACGGAGTAACATCCCTTCATGTGTCACATCCCGTCATTGTGTCACGTCCCTATATGATGTCACATTCCTTCGTGGTGTCACATCCCTTCTTAGTGCCACATCCCTTCGTGATGTCATATCCCTTTACAGAGTAACATTCCTTCGTGATGTCACATCCCTTCCACCTGCCACTCCCGTGAAGTCTAGGCGTCTCTTGGATTTTTGGTGTATCAACCCCTACCCCCCTCCCCCGTATTCCGATGTCATGAATCGAGTCGAGACAGCGGAGGAACTGAAAAACTGAAGTTACGGCGGCGCGGGGGCGAAACATTTTTAACAGCACCTCCCCCCGGTCTGTCGATGTCAAGATCAGTGACAGCGCGACGATACAGCGCGACACGGGAAGCGTGCTGAACCGCTGATGAATTTCCCGGATTTCAACAAAAAAGTTGGCTGATATATCGTTTTGAACTTTCTTCGCCGTATATCTCGCCGGTACACTTTATAAGAAAACTATATTATGCCATTGTTCGAATGGCTCTGTGCGAATTATAAGTATCGCCCTCTGGGGGCCTAATCTTTGATGATAACAAAACACAAATTGCGTTAAGTGCCGCCATCTCGTAGATAATTTATGATTAATTTACTTTTGATACACTATAGTTGAGAGCATAAATCAGTGGTATCCACACCTAATTAGTTTCGCTTAACCGACTCTCGCCTGGCTGCGTGACTTCGCCAGGATGATAGTCTGGCTCAGAGTCGCGCTTTGAATGCCCACATGTTGACAGCCATGAGAGCTGCCACATAGTGAAATGCATGTGATTAAAAGGCTCTAAACTACGAAAAAAGTTTAATATCGGTTTATTTTGTGTGTGACATGTTTCAATATGCGTTTAATGTTGAATAGTTATTATAGTATAGTATTATCTGATAAAAGTGTATCCTTATTTAATTTGTTATTTCATAGTTGGCCTGAGAGCTAATCATCGTCTTTACCCGAATCTGGGGTAAAGTCCCCTACCGGTAACATTAGCAGGAGCTTAATAATCCAGGTCGTAGTGAGGAGCCCATGCTGCCACCTCACAGCACGTGGATAATCGAGGCTAACACCTAATTGTTTTTTTACCAGTCGTTACGTGGCGTTAACTTCACGGCTGACGTAAGATATAATTTGTGGGAACATTTCAAAGTTTCTATATTATAAAACAGCTGATAGCTGAAATTTCAGATTATCCACCTGATCGAGTGTTATAATTATGTGATCATATATATATATATACTTACATATATATATATATATATACATATATATTTGAATGTGGGCACATTTGGCTGGCGGGGTATTCCATAAAAATTAAGTACGCGTTTTCAATTGATGCATGCGTTAATTAACTAGTGTCATACATTAGGGTTATCACATATATCTCAACAGTACATTTTTCAGTTTGCGACAAAAAAAAACACGTGCTTTTGAATAATTCATGCCAATATTGACTCAACTCTGGCACCATACGTGATTTGTTTTAATGCCCTAAATATTTAGCTAGATGTGTTTCAATACAGTAATAATCCTAAGCCAAGGTAATCTATAAGAAATAAATGGGTAACATTTTTACAAGACAGGAGCGCATGGTGTCATTATGTGTCACATATACTATTTCAAAATAAATTACGTACTTTCTTTTGAGGAAAAAATTAAGCTACACATTAAAAAATTTTAATGTAGTGAAGACAATGTCTCAGAACTATGCTTTAATACGTACATATAATATTCCTTAAAGATTGGCGGCGCCACCGACTTCCGCTCCCGTCAGGTGAACGTCGACGCTCAACAGAGTCGGTTTTTCTTAGGCGACCATGGCGCCTTTGGGGAGCGCAGACGCGCTACTGCTCTTGGAGCTTCGCCGTGATTGACTGGAGGCGGTGCGGGTCGTAATCGGGGGAAACTCGCTCATGTTCGGCCGCTCGCTGTCTTCGCTCGCGATCCGCGACGTTACACTGCCTTCTCGCGCTCCATTCGCGAGGCGATAGCCACCCCCAACGCTCGCCTGCTCCGAACGAGGCGCCAACGTTATAGAACGGCGTCGAGTTCCGTTTCCGGTATAGTTCTGCGGCTGCGCGATCGTTGGAGTGAATCTGCCGGACACTGCTTTCGGTTTCCCATTGCTCCTGACCGAAGGCTTGCCTTAGCCGTCCGTACTTGGAACACGACAAGTGAACGCCCGCTCAGCGATCAGGATTACTTTCTCTATTATGGCAAATTAATAACATGAATTATACATTTATGTTATTATTAGTCATCATCCACGCCTCGTAGTAGGAAAGATTAGTAAAGGATCGTACCAGTTCCGGGCAGGGAGATGTCTTTATGTAGGATAGGAGTGGCGTGTATTTTGTGAAGCAGAAAGTTATATTAGCGGAAACAACGTGTGTGTTCAACTAGGACCAGTCGCCAGATCTACACGTAATGCGTGTCTAAGCGTATCTGACATCCTGCCGTGTCCGTACATTAGTTATTGGCTGTTCGCATTCGACGAGACGCGGTAATTGTATCACGATTTAGCGCAGCGTCCCCTAATACTTGCTAGATTAGTTGTCTAGCTTTTTCACATATAGATTGTGGTGGGCATTTCCTCTTTCCGTTTAGTTTCTCTATGTCAAGGTTATGCAACTAGGTCCTAATAGCCCCTATGTGCTTATTATTATGTTTGTTGTTATAACTATGGCGAGGACCGGTTTATTGTGATAGGAAATTGTGTTAATGAACGAAAATCGACATCAGTTACTGTTGTCTTTGTTTGGTAATTCTTTGATGATATTAACGATATTAAATTTGATTAATTTAAATTGGGTATTCTGTTTCTTGTGAGCATGTAGGCGTCTACGTATGTACAACACAACGTTCTATATATATATATACACACACACACATGTATATATATATATACATCATTATGTGTATGTGTGTGTGCGCGTGTGTGTGTCGAGTTTTGCACATTTTTATATCGTGTAATCTTAGTGTCTGCTAACAAAGGCTGTATAAAATCTCATTTGGGTAAAGAAAATTCAGAGCTTTAGTCAAATTGGCTAAACAAATTTTAAGCCAACGCTAGCCTAAATCAGATGGAAAGTGTAAACATCGTGTTTTAAGAGGACGAATGCAGAGGCAACAGAGAGAAAACTAAATGGCTGTGCGCGTGCGCTTGTGCATATCTTTCATGCATGCGTATGTGCATGCGTGTCAATATGTTAAAGATGCCTCCTCAACTGGTTTAGTTAATTACGAATCTGGTTCTCCGAAGTCCCAAACGAATGTGTAATGTGGGAATACCTTAGATAACACCCGCAGTCATCTTTTTCCAAAAATAACGCGAGCATTTTTAAAGGGAAACAAAACGCAATCGGATCGGACAGCACCATTTTTATAGAAAGCCTGACGTCACGAGTGCCTACTTTTGCCAGTTCGCCAGTCACGGAACTGGGAATATTAGTCTACTATATGACGACGACGCTCGGCTTATTGGTCAAACTTGCGCGTCATGAACACGATGTCAGCCTCCAGAACATCGGACATTTTACTGGAATTTGCCACTTTTAGTTTGTATTAACTTCTTTAAGTGCATAGAACCTACACGGCATGATAAGTCCTTCACGGATGACCAGAGGTTCAACGCGTGCGCGGCGCCTGCTGCCACGTAGAGCGAGTCATCGCGTTGACGTGCGTCTTACACTCGACATGTGGATTTGTCTGTTTGTCTGCTGCATAACCCGAGGCGAAAGCTGGCAGACTCATCACGGTTGGCACTTCGCTTCGTACTTTCACTGGCTCGGGGAGTTTGATCTTGTGCTCAACAGACCGACAATAGTTTTTATTTTGACCCATATACATATCACTCAATAACGGAGTATGTAAAAGCATAATAATCACAACATAGTATATCAATTCATACTATATGTATGTGTGTGTGTGTGTGTGTGGGTACACGCGCGCGTACGCGTGCAAGTGCGAGCCTTCGCGCGCGTGGGTGTGTACATTATTTATAATATTTACACGGATATGACAAAGTGGTTTTAAACACTCAACAATAACACATACAATACAACTGTGAACAGTGAATGCTATTCTACGGCAATGTGATGTGACACCATTTCACCATTTAACAGGACTGTTCATGTCCTTTTTAGCTCGAATACATCTTTAACTAGTGCCCACGATACCGGCAACACCTGAAAGACATCGCGACGTTTGATGATACGCTATGGTTCTTTGATACCGATCATATTTCATGGGTCATACCACACCGTGACTTCTCGGCCAACAGGCCATATTACAAATTTGTTGTCACCAACTGATCGCATCGCGTTCACGTCGATTTGACCGTCACCGTCGGCTACGGTCAGTACCTGTCCAGGATAGACGGCATTGTCGTACTAGACGGCACACCAATCTCCAGGTTTCAGTCGGGCGGTTTGTGTGTCAGCCCCCTGCTGCAGTGGTGGCAGAGACGTGACGTATTCATCATTCATAGCGTGTGATTCGCTTCCGGACAATCTAGTAGTCGGCACGATCGAAGAAGCTACAGTGCATTTGATTGACGTAGAACATTGGCCCAATTGCACTACTGGGATGGAAACAGTCGCACATACCGTGGACGCCACCACAGAAGCAGCTGAGAAGGCGATGCGAAATAATGCTAGGTTGTCCATTGCAGTTGACCTGGTGCAAGGTCATCTTGCCGGCGACATTTGGAATCACACGCGGCAACAGTGCACCATGTTGGGCGATTTCAGTTTCCGTGATGAAGAACAGCTTAATGGAAGATCTGATCTGCGACAGCTCGTCATACTTGACTCTCGCATTCAGAATATCTTTCTCGTGACCCACAAGCGAATCTGCTCGTATTTCGCGGCCGCTCCAACATCATCCGGCGCACCCTTGCCGTGGTCGGATTAAAAAAAATCCAGCTAATATTCTGAAACCGCTGCTTAAGGGAATGGTAGAAAGAAGGAAGTAATTATTCCTATTCCTGTACTGCGTGACCGGCACAACGAATTTGTAACCCCTTCACATGTCTAATGATCGACAGGCATCAGGTTGGCCCATATCGCTGCTGGGTCGTGACACATCGAGTCGGAGATGGTGGTTGTGACACCCTCCAGAATGCATGTCTTGCACTTCTCTGTGATACTTGCATTCCCAGTTCTCCGAGAAATCGATGTGCATGACTGACTCATTATCTGATAGCTTGTTCTTGATTTCTCTGCTGGCGGAATACTAGTGTCTGATGTTGAAAATGTGACGACACACTCTCGCGTTCAGATTCTCATTCAACTGGTTCACCATATCTTCAACGGTTCCGTCCACCCGCGATTTGTCATTTTCATATTTTGCCACGACCACCACCATACGCTGTTAGTCAGGTCTGCATCGATGCCTTTCAGGGTTCTGTCACAACAAGTCTGACAATCACGATAGGCACATTCCTTGTTCTCAATCATGCAACATATGCGGTCGGTCAACTCCTAAACATTCCGAAGGTTTGGCGCTATCATCTTCAGCTGACAGAGCTTGTCTGTCATTAACCGCGCATTGCCATGCACCCTGCACAAACACGATTCCCAACAGTGACAGTTGTACAATCCAAAATGGACGCAGTTTCGCGAAGGTGGTGTACGAAATGTTGATATCGGAATATTCGCTGTGGAATGTAGCGTGTATTCTTGGTGCTGTTGGCTAGTAGTCTATTCTGCTTTTAACTTTCTTGCGCGTGATTGTGTCCCTCGTCCGTGTCGTCATTCGGCTGTTGTAGTCTCTTTTGTCATATCATTCCCTGGATTCTTGTGTTGCTTTCTCTCATACTGTAACCCTGGTTTTCTGTTTGCAAGCTGTTGTTTACGACTGTATCAAAATGCTTTTTGCTTGACCCATCACCCTGTATTTGGACAGATAGTCGGCAGTGATAGTCTTTGTTAGTAGTTGTCCATCTTTCGTACCTTTCTTTGCTGTTCGCCATGACCTTTTGAGCTCAGCCTCCATTGCGTGGTGGGGTAGTACCGTTTGCTTCAGAACGCGTGGACGTTGAAGTACATGTTTCGTTTTCCTCTTTGGCATAATCTGATTCACATTGTTAGTATCTTGTCTCTCATTTGTGGAAGTGTTTTTTAATGCCCGTAACGTTTCCTCATCTTGTCATTTTTTTTTCTCTGTTTTGCGAGCTGCAGTTTTACTTTCTTTAGCTCACGGTATAGCTTCGTTCTATGGAGTCGAACTTTCTTTCGTCCACGTCTTGTGTTGTCACTACTACGATTATCTGTTGACTCGTTCAATTATGAAACTGGTGTACTAGGTGGCGTTTTTGCTTCCATCAGCAATTCAGTTCTTGCCGCCTGCGCTTTCTTTGTATCGATCGACGTTGCGCTTCACACCACGCCACGCCACGCCACGCCACGCCACGCCTTCTTGTTATGATTCTGCTCCCTGGCGGATAGATCATTCACTTTCTGCACTTTTCCTGATTCAACTCGAGTTCTCCATCTGTCTGTCTTTTTTATAAATGGATGCGTTTCTTCCGATGTTAGTGGCATGATCATATCTGAAATAAAAAAAGTGGGTGTGCATTTAGCGGTGCTTGTGAAGTGTACGCTACAATTTCACTTTAAATTATATTTTGTAAGTATGCGCATTGTGTGTGTGTGTGTGTGTGTGTGTGTGTGTGTGTGTGTGTGTGTGTGTGTGTGTGTGTGTGTGTGTGTGTGTGTGTGTGTGTGTGTGTGTGTGTGTGTGTGTGTGTGTGTGTGTGTGTTCTACACGTGTATAGTATGTATGTGTTTTGCTTATACGTAAGTGGATTATATAGGTTTTTTTTTGCATCGTCACATTGTTGAAATTCCACACGAATTGATAATATTTCATAATACGTATATTATACAACATCTAACTACGTTACGTCGTATATTATATACATATAACTTGTTTAGCTTTTTTTATCAACGCCACCACCAGAGCGTCAACTCCGCAACCAACTCTTTAGTGACGGAATTGACGGGATTGGAGTTGATAAATTTTAACATCGGGTAACATTTCATGTAACTCATATTGGCGGGCTTCAGAATTTGCTTGCGAGGCGAATTAGATTACTTTCAACTTATCATACCACAAAACGCTAGATGTGTATCATGCATCGTGGACGTACAAATTAGGTGACGGAGTTCATGAGCATTAAACACACGCAGTTTTCGACACATATAATGGAAATCACACTTACAATTCGCTGGTTGACACGTTGTTATTCAATGTACCAAATCCAATAAGTGCTGTCACGCTGCGGCCAAGCAAGCAAGCTTCAGTTCAGTTGTTCAGTTGTTCTCCAGTCATGGTTACGTCTTTGGTGGTGGACATGTATTTGTACGGGTAAAGGGACCAGTTTTCTGTATTATTATAAATATTTGATGTGCCTACTGCGAACTTTCACATTAAAATGGAAAAACCTCTACATGTAAGACTATGACATATTTTCGTAATCTGGCACGCTGCATCATATACAAGATGTGTATTATAACAATGAAACATGGTATAATCATAATATGGTGATAACAATGTATCCATCAAATAGTATATATGATGTCATAAGCAGGACAACTTGCTGCTCCGAATGTGCCCACATTCAAATATTCACCTACATACACACCTGTATATATATATATACAAATTGTATATATATATATACAAATTGTATATATATATATGTAATGCACATGTACATGTATGTATGTATGTAATGTATGTATGTATGTACATATTTATGTGTGTTTGAATGTATGTATGTATATCTGTGTACATACACGCATACATATATACATACAAACATACATACATGCATGCATACATACACGCACGCACGCACGCACTCACACACACACACACACACACACACACACACACACACACACACACACACACACACACACACACACACACACACACACACACACACACACACACACACACACACACACACACACACACACACACACACACACACACACACACACACACACACACACACACACACACACACACACACACACACACACACACACACACACACACATACATACATCCATACAACCATACATACAAACATACATACACACACTTAGGGCCGTAGCTAGCCTAAACAACTGGGGGAAGGAAAATAATTACAGTAAAGCATATAAATTCAGGCGGGGGTTCTCTCCCGGAATGTGTGGAAAATGTACCCCCTCCTGGTGCAATCCGGCGTATTTTCTGGATAATTGTATTGTTTCAGTGTCAGTCGCATGCTGCGATGGAACGAAAAAGTACATGAAAAGAAGTAATTACTATCCAATGACAATACATTTATCGAAATCGACAGCTATGCATCATATACGGAATATCGGTTCAACAGTTACCCCCGTCTGAAATTATTTTACAAGATCACTTCATCTCGCCGTTACGTGCAGTGATTCGTAAATTGGCTTTACACTAATAAACCTCTTCGAGAGTGGGAAGACAGTTTGAGTTTCTATGGACCTATAACATTTCGAGGCCACCGAGTCTTCTTTCTGTCATTGTTAACCAACTCCACCATTTGAGGTGTCGCAGGGCTGAAAAGGACCGCTCGCAATAAACGCTTCTGACTGGTGTCGTTTGGAAGATGTGTACGATCTTGCTGACGATAGCAAATATTTGACCACACGCCGAAATCAGTTCACGTGAAGACGACGGTCGTGGAACGTACCTCTTTCGCCACTTTGCGATTTCCACAGGAAGCTCGTTTTGTTCACCTGAACTGAGATACCTACTGTAGTACTTGTAATCTTTAGTGATCGATCGCCAGGCGGCGTCGTGGTCACATGAACATTAAACATTGAACATGTAAGTTTGACATGGACATCAACAATATTTTGTTTATATGTCATCAGGTTATGTTCTACTATGACATCGTCCTATATGTATTTCGTATTTTATATTCACTACGTTAGATACAGATTACGCCGCGTGCAAATGTATCGTGCCGTATCGTGACGTGTTCATTGAGCTTTTACGTTACCTACCCGCTTGGCTAAGTTGTACTGATTGCCTTCTTCGCTCTGCACTAGTGAACGCAGTAGTTCAAGGAACGTAACAAGGTGCCAGTGCGGACGGCTAAATGGTAGGCTTTATCTGAATCGCAGCAGTGAAATCTCCAAAAGAGTAATTGTGAAGAGTAACTGCAAAAGGGGTAATTGCGAGAAGAGTGTACCAATATGACGACAACTCACAGCCGGAAGAGAAGTACACGAAGACATACACGAGAGGCGTTCCTGGCGACCTAGACGAAGGAAGAGGCGTTACGACGACCCAGACGAAAAAAGCGGTATCCTGCAAACCAGAAGAAAACACGATGGCTACCAAACAAGTACCACCAATGGACTTCGCTGGTAACGTAAGCGAAAACTGGGGACTGTGGAGAGAGCTGATGGAGCTCGTACTAGCTGGCTCGGACGCAAACAAGGGCACCGTTCCTCATCTGCATAGGACAGCGAGGAAGAGACATGGCCCTGTCTCAAGCAACGAACTATCGGAAGCCGATAAAAGAAGACAACAGAGTTATTCAAAATCTGCGAGGTACACTGTGCGCCCAAAAAGAACGCTACCATCCAGAGGTAGCTGTTTTACGAAACATGACAGGAACCTGGTGAGACGATAGACGACTGGATGACGTAGGTGCGCCTCATCGCCGCATACTGCAAGTTCCACGACCAATACGAGATGCTGCGTGAAATGCTCGTCCTGAACTCTTCAAAGAAAAAGGTGCAAGAGAGACTCCTGGAAACGGATGACCTTGACCTCTCACAGATTCTGAAGATCGCGAAGGCTCACGAGACAAACATCGAGCAAATTAAACTTATATCAAGCCGTGACATCCACTCTTTTGGCAGAAACCGGAAGATAGCAGCAACAAGGTATCACTCCCACACAGCGACCGCTGCAAGGAGGACGGACTGGGCTCGAAGAAAGAATCTTGGTGACGATGCATGCAACAAGTGCGGAAGATGCCACGTGGCCTAGGAGACTTGCCCTGCACAGGGAAGAATCTACAACCATTGCGGAAAGATGAACCACTTCGCCATGATGTGCCGTTCGGCAGCTGCAAAATCTGGTGCTGTTGTACGACAGAAGAGACCTCCGCGGCGAGTGCATACAATCGATGACTCCGGCAGCGACGCAGCGAGTCAAGACGTTGCCATCGGATGCCTCACAGCCAGTATAAGCGCTGTCAAGGTTGGTGACAACCGTACAAGACCCTCCACGTTGGGCGTGACAACATCCCAATGAAGTTCAACGTGGACACCAGAGCCGATATCAACGTGCTTCCTATCACAGCATTTGACAAGCTTGCCGAGAGTTGCACCAAACGTTTGAAACCGACCCGAATCAAACTGACCGGATATGGTGTATCACCACAGGCACTTGCAAGATTGAGTGCAAGCTCAGGGGAAATAACCATTCCCTAGAATTCTTCATCACAGACATGAAAGCAAATCCCATCATCGGGTTCAACTCATGCATAACCACGGGGCTGGTACAAATTGAGGACCGCGTACTGAAGATGACCCAGACCGAGGTAACCACAGTGAAAATGGAGAGCATCCCCGAGAACGTACCCAGAGACATTGCTTAGAAGTACCCGGAGCTATCCCATGGACTTGGACAATTCCCGCGGACTCACACGATGCAAACCAAACCGGAAGTGTGCCCGGTGATACACGCACCCGTGCATGTACCCTTCGCTTTACGGGACCGTCTGAAAGCTGAGCTAAACAAAGAAGAATCACTTGGCGTAATCGTGAAGGTTGATTAACCAACCGAGTGAGTGAACTCCATCGCGATCGTCGACAAAAAGAGTGGATCGTTATGCATTTGCTTAGATCCCCGCGACCTCAACAAGGCGCTCAAACGCGAGCACTTCTCTTGCCTGACCGTCGAGGACGTCGCAGCAAAGCTGCATGGTGCACAGATGTTTACTGTGCTAAACGCAACAAGTGGCTACTGGCAGGTAAAGCTATACCAGAAGAGTTCCCTGCTAATCACGTTCAACACACTCTTTGGACGTTACCGGTTCACCCGACTGCCGTTTGGAGTGAACTCGGCCCAAGACAATTGACCACATGGCATGCGAGGGATTGCCTGGCGCTGACGCGATTGTGGACGACATCTTTGTGTGCGGCAAAACCAGAGAAGACCATGAGGCCAAGCTCGATGCAGTGCTCCGTAAGACCCGAGAACGAGGTATCAAACTTAATCCGGATAAGTGCGTCTTCCGGACCAATCAAGTCATCTACTTTGGACATACACTATCCGCCGTCGGACTGTGACCAGACCCAGGAGGCAGGAGATATTACAGCAGTTACACATTAGACACTTTGAAATAGAGAAAACCAAGCAACGTGCCCGAGATGCTATTTCCTGGCCCGGCCTCAACACTGACATCGAGACGCTCATCGGAGGTTGTTCGATATGCCAGGGACACCAGTGGGCACTGCAGAAAGAGCCCATGATGAACCATCCAATCCCAGCCCGACCATTTCAGAATGTGGCCGTGGATCTGTTTGAGTGCGACGGGAAGAACTATCTGTCCTTGCAGGACTACTACAGCCATTACATCGAAGTAGAGAGGCTCTACTCAACACGGGCATCATTCGTCATCATGAAGATGAAAGGAATCTTCGCCAGACACAGTATCCCGGAGAAAGTCGTCTCCGATAACGGACCACAGTTCGCCTGCGCATAGTTCGCGCAATTCGCAAAGGCATGGGGATTCGTCCACGTGGCCGCATGTCCCCGATACCCGCAACCCAATGGGTTATCGGAGAAGCAAGCAGACGGGAATCTTGCCTCGCTCTGCTGTAGTATCGTACGACGTCCATCTCAGACTGCGGAAAGTCACCTGCGCAGCTGTTGATGAGCAGACGATTGAGGTCCATCCTGCCTGCGACACACAGATCGTTGCAACCTGCTATCGTAAATCCGGACGTCGCCCACCAGCGCTTCAAGCAGAAGCAAGAGAAACAAAAGAAGTACTACGTCGTCTACGACCGAAACGCCAAAGCTCGAGCGTGTATCTCAGTCTGAGACGAAGTACTGCTGAGGAGAAACGCGGGAGGTTACCAGCCAGTCGTCGTCACCGAGAAAGCGAACACGCCACGAGCATACACAGTTCGGACGGATGACGGTGCGGTCTACCGACGCAACAGCCGACATCTCAAGCCGAGACACTACAGAAGCGACGTGCCTCGCACTACCATACCCGACGTCCCGCGACGGACCCACCATGCGAGATAACCCCGGATCGTGACATCAAACCACCGGCAGTGGCTTTGCGCGTAGCACCACCCAATAAGAGCAGCCGACCATTGCATTCCAGGTATGGCCGGGTGAAAAGAGGGATGTAATGTTTAGTGATCGATCGATCGCCAGGCAGCTTCGTGGTCACATGAACTTTAAACAATTACGTTTGACATGGACATTAACAATATTCTGTTTATGTCATCAGGTTATGCTCTACTATAACATCGTCCTGTGTGTATTTCGTGTTTTGTATTCAATACGTTAGATACAGACTGTATCACTGAATAGATAATATCTTTCGTTATAACCATTATGCATGTATTACCATAATTTAGACATGCTCGTAGCACACATGACCTAGCCCTACTCAATTGTACAACTGCGATCTCGGTTTAGTTTGGGCTAGGGTTCTACCATGAGGTTTACACCGCGTGCAAACGTATCGTGCTGTTTCGTGACGTGTTCATTGAACTCTTACCTGATTGCTTGGCTAAGTGTGGGGTGTTCGTAACGTAAGGTGAGGGTTGACTAGGCTTATTCTGGCTGCCTTCTTCACTCAGCACTAGTGAATGCAGTAGTTCAAGGAACGTAACAGTACTCACTTAGTCATGCGTCAACAAGTTTCTGGACGGCAGGAGGTGATGTGCTGCAGGAATCCATGCTGGTCGATCATCGCTTAGACAATTCGTCAATGACGTGATCAATAAATTGATACAATTTACTGATGCGGTAGTATCAATATATAAATATTCATTCACCTCTATGTACATATACAGTCTTGATCAGGGGCGGATCTAACAGGACGATATTGCCTTTTTAAGAAAGGTCCCTGTTCTTATCTGGAAAAGAGCCCTTAAAATACAGGGTATCACTCAAAGGAAACATTGCTGTACTTGAAGGAAATACACGCACGCTTCATTTTATCCCTTATTCATGCCTCAAGCCTGGGCATAATCGTTTTCTGGCACGGATGCAGGATTTTGGGAGATATAGTGCGAGACAGTCTGAAAATAAGGCACGTTGACTTATAAGTGGGATGGAATCACAAGAACGGCAGTGACATCAGTATATAGGATACACACAAAGGGCACTTTTTGTATTTTTTCTGGGGGGCAACTGCCCCCTGTCCCCCTAACTACGGCCCTCACCCGCATACATACACACATAGTAGCATACATACATGTTACAACACATAGTTTAGTAATTAGTTTTAATTAGTTCGATGGTGGATGCAGTGGACAAACTACAGAAGGTCAACATGGTACAACTTACATAATGAGTAGTTAGGCAACAAGCCAGCTGGTGTGGTGGCTAAGAATAAACTGGGCACAGCCAGGACTGAAATTGATATTTGGAGCTCTGTATTGGCGGTATATACAAGTTTGGAACTCGGCGCGGATGGGGAGAGTTGTTAGTTGCAGCTCAGCGTGGACAGTACGGAGTTGGCGGCCTGCAAGGGAGCCACAGGATTGGTTAGCAGTGCCATGGGCTGAGGTGTAGTAGCATAGCTGGTTGTTACATAAAGTTGAGAACAACGGAGTGGATAGAGGGTCGTTGTAGTGTGTGGCTGGCAGAACGGGGTCATGTAGCCAGTTGTTGCAGTTGTGAATAAAAAGGTGTTCTTATCACTTTCCGGAGTGGAGTGGCCCAGGGCAAACAAGTGTTGTGTTGTTGCGGCTATTTATATCGAGAACGAACCAGAGGCAGAGGTTTTCGTTACACGTACATACATACATTGTACAAAAATGTGTGCATTTTAAAATCACCAACATTTTGAAAGCAGTTGTTAGAATAACATGAAACTATTAAAATAAAACAAAATACAAGAGTAGTGTAGACAAAGTCACAAATTAACTTACAAGTTACAGTTTAATACTTTTCTTCTGAGACAACTGACAAACGTACATGCTTGTATTACAAACGCTTCGATATTCATTCTTTATATTTTCACCATGCAGCAATATGTACTTGTCATAGAAACATATGGGGACATTTCAAAGTTAAGCTTAATTCTACTCTTTCAAATCAATTTCTTATGTATATTGAAAACACATCAACGCACCACTGAGAAACTTCTGCCGGTGTGTCATCAAATAGTGTCCTCGGTAATATGGCGGCATTTTGTATTTTGGAAAAGCTCTAAATTTAACAATGGATTGTGTTTAGTGATGGATTTTCTGATGAGCCGATTGTTCTAGTAAAACAATCCCCTGGAGCTGTAGGACAGACATGTCATACATTACAGATATCAATGCATCGTGATTATTGACACTACAAGGTCAACATTAGCACACAAGCTTGAAACAACCATGGCATAGGCCAAGTCAATTGTTCTAAAAACAGTATTCTGTGCCTCATCAACGTATATAAATATACTGTACATACATTGTACATAGCTCAAACAATACACACCCTCAAATTACATAAATAATTTTAGAAAAATTTAAATAAACTTTATTTTACATTAAACAAAATATTTCATACAATCTTAAATGAAGACTTGCATGTTTTCATACTTGCCAACCCAACTAATCATGTGTAGCATGATTAGCGTTTCATATATATGTAATAAATGTTCCGTTAATTGACAAACTGTTAATAAGTATCGGTAAACCAGCGGTCCTACAGAAAACATACCTCACTGTTCAGGCCATTAGTGAATGATGCTTCTATAAAGCCCTCTGCTGCAAATATTATTTATCAATAAACATACACTGTACATCTGATTTTCGGGTAACACAATAGAAAATTCATGCTTACAATTAATACAAATCTAAAATGTATAAGGTTTCTGCAAAAATCTATGCAACAGCAACAAATTAAAACAATAAATGAAATTTCGTTTTATGCAACTCTACATCCAAAAACATAAAATCAACGAAACATGTTTCAATCAGCAACAAAAGCTGGATACATTGTTCCAGAAAGTTCATAATCAGTGTAGTTTAAAACCATATAATTTATAAAATTCTCTCACCGCAATATTGTAAAGCTGATATGATAAAAATCTCTCTTCTGTAAGTATCCCCATTTTCAACAACAATTACTATATTTAACATCATCTACATAAACATGTTAACACTGCAGTACGTAAATAGTAAGTGTTTAGAATGAGATTATAAAGTCACTAGTGTTGTTTATTGGGTCTGATCTCTAAACCATTGGAATGTATTTGTGACTTACATGCAATTTGTTTATTTTATCTAACAGTAGGAAGCAAATGCCAATTTGAAGATGCTTAGGTGTTGAGGTGGACTACTTGCACATCGCATCATTACTCGTAAGCATGGTTGATACATGTGTGATTTTGGCAAAACATGCTCAACATGTCTGTCAAATAGCGGTAGTTTACGTCAAGACATTTAATACTTTTAAAGTTGAAATTCTCACCATTAGGAGCTTAATGGCATTGCTGTGTAGTTTCCCTGCTTCCTGCAAAAGCTGTTTCTGTAAGCAACAACTGTCTTCCAAATATCTCAGGGATAATCTCAAAATGTCAGTGTGTTCTGATTTTTGACATCGTCTCTGATCACCAAGTCACATCAACACTCAACACCAATTGTGAATGCTCTTCGATGCACACAATCATTTTGAATAGACGCTTCATGTATGTCTGAGAACAGCCCCAAATGAACCATCATACTAACAGGTCCCAAATAGTGGCAACATTTCCACAAAACCACAGCTAATAGCTGTCGGATCCAACAGACGTCACAAAATTGCCAATATGTCGCCAAACATGCCACCTGGTTCTGATATCCACAGTAGCGTCAATGTGTATTAATGTATGTTCCTCTCCCTAGGTGGCACTAATGCAACAATTTATTTTCCTAGCAACACAACAATGCTGTTGGCAACCAAAGCATCAGCCACCCACATGTAATGTTTACATTGTTGTCGACTTTGTGTCCTTACAAGACTGCCTCTTACAGTTACATCGTTCATCTTACGAGCACTGCATCAAATCAACAACTGCATTTTGTTGACGATGACGACCCCGGACTGCTTCGCAAGTCGACTGTGCTACTTCTTGTGTTCCTGTTGTTTTCCTCTGGCGTCTCGTGCAAAAGTTTCTGAGTAAATATGTACTCGAAAACTTTAACTACATTTTGACCAGTTAGACTGGATGTCTCAAAGTATGGCAATTGTTCTAAGGAGCCAGAGTTGAGTTCTCGGGTGAGTATGAGAGCATCGTCCTGGGAAACCTCCCGAGCTTGTGACGATAACAGGTCGAATTTAGTTGCTACGACCACCACCAGGCAGTCTTTGTTGGCATCCTGAAGGAGGGTCTTAAATCGAGCCCTGCAGAAGAAAGGTGGCAGAAGTTAGCAGTTGTAAAAGAATGGTAGTGTTTACATAATACTAGCCAAGTTCCCCGGAGAAAAAAGGCAGTCATATGTCTTTTTAATGCCACACTATGAAACAAACGGTATGACTGAAATATAATGATTATTTTAAGTACTTACACATTATGTCATCAATAATGATACAACAAACATTATAAGTCGAGTCCAGGTATCGAACTCAGTACCCCAGACCTGCTAATTAAGCACTCTTTCGATAGGGCTAATCTGTCATGCTCGTTATATCATGTTCATTTCACCGTAAACATGTATGTCTTATTCTAAGTTACCAGTGTAACGTTGGACACAAATTTTTGACAAATCGTGGTTTTCGAGGCTGAATTGTATCTGAATGCAATAACTTGACACTATCTGTAGCTCTTGGATGACAAACAGGACACTGAATGACGCGTAGTCCCATCTGTAGTAAACACGTGAAATACAAAAGAGGCGCAACGTATATGCTATGCAGCTGAAAGTAATTTTGAAATTGTGACACCCTCATCCCAGATGAATTTCTTTAAGTCCTGTAATTGGCCTACCTGAGGGAGTGAAAGGAGTCCTCGCTGGTGACATCATAGGCGAGAATGGCAGCACCTGCGCCACGACAGTAGAACGCACTCAGTCCACAGAATTTCTCCTCTCCCGCTGTGTCCTAAACACCAACCAGGATCTCTTGGTATTTTAACACCTGCAGCGCTTCTCTGGTATATTTGAGAACGCTTAATCCTTCAGAAATTTGTGCGCCACTGAGCTCGGATTTTCAAGGATATTGGCGCTAAAGAAGTAATTCCATTATTATATGACAAATGATGTGGCGCATCTCTCAGTTTTTTCACCCATGTCACCAAACATTTGCAAACATTGTAACCTTGCAGCTATCAATTCCTTGCACTAAAAGTGTTTGTTTGTTGATGAAATAACGATTTAAAATTAATATTCTGGTTCACTTTTGTTCTTCAAACTCGCCTGGCTCAATAACAAGTTGTTTACAGAAGTGAATTGTCAGTGTCTGAGCCAGGGATGTTTTAGCACCAGGAAATGAAGTTAATCCACATATGATGTAGTCGATAGTACTCGATACCAAAGGAACAAAATAATTAAGACTTACAAAGGGCAGCAATAAAAGGCAACAGTTTCAATAAGTCGAAAAGCACAAACTCTAGTATTTTGGACACATTATCAGAACAATGTCATACAAGGGCAACTGTGGAATGAACAGAACAATCTCCCTATCTTGGTGTGCCGAGGGCTGCATTTTTTAAGGTAGTGCTGAATATTATAAATATTTATTGTAGGATGTTTAACATTTAGCTACTGTTGTTTATTGTTGTGATTTAAAATTATTTAATAGTATGTATTTACTTGTAACTTAGTTTCAATTAATTAACATTTAGCATTTGTTGTTATTTGTTGAGGTTTTAAATTGTTCTAATTCAATTATTTATCTATCCACTCATGAATGTGACTTTATTAAATTTTGAATTATTTTTATTTTCATTAACAAAATATATACATTTATCTATGCACTTCTCAATATGAAGTACTTATGTGTGTAACCTGATTTGTTAAACAATTATTTTAAATTGTTAAACAATTATATTACATAGTTAACAATATTGTTAGTTTTTATGAAACACTGTAAAACACCCCAGAGCAAGGATGGGTGCTATATCATATGTGAAATTTGTATTATTATTATTATTATGGATAGAGCTGACAGATATTGAAGTGCCCAAAGAATCAGGAAGGTGTAATAGAGACAGGAATACGTCGTGCTCCAGGATAGTTGACCTTCCAGACTAACTATAAATATTTACTTAGAGAAGTATGTATCTACAAGGCAACAATCTGCACTGATTGTGATGGACTTCGCAGTGTAAAACTTAATTGCAGTCGTTTATTTTCATACTGGTAATCAAAAACAAAAAAAATATAAATTTATGTAACTGGATAATTTTTTTCAATTCCCATTTTTAGGTGCAGAATTCCTTCAATTACAATCCCTTTAGCTTTCCCATTCCAGAACTGAAGTGGATTGACCAATTGCAATTCATTTTGTAACTGACCTTAGCCACTGTGTGATGAAGTGGCTATATTTGTTCTTGATTAGATTTGTTTGAGACACACTCAAAGCAACATACACTATATATGGGTAGATCTAAATATACAAATATATGCCTAACACATATTCAACATACCTAAGCACAGGTAAGTAAATACGTTATAATTGCAACACTCCATACACACCCGCACTAAAATACACAACCACACAGACATGATTTACAGGGCACTGAGAGCAAGCATAGGACATACATTAAAACATAAATGTTAACACAAATAATTAGATACAATTATTTTGTTTTATTATGTGTAATATTTTTTTATATGAGGCTGAGGTAGCAAGTCTATCATTTTAGCAGTAGAACTCCCGTTTTTTTCTTCATTTTTTATAATCTCACGGTCACCACTTCAGTGCTGAAATCTATTGCTAGACTGACATTTCACAGTTTAACAGAATAATTGTTCATTTTGAAACTCCTAGACTGGCTAGCCAACATTTTATATAGTAAACATACACAGTATGCTAAAATTGAAAAATTATCTGGCCAAGGGGCAGTTCCCTTTTCCGTATGTACTCCCCCTCATGACTACAAGGCCCGTGGTACCAGATCCTACCTACCCTCATCACATTATGAAAAGGGGTAGACTTGATCTACCACTTTTTGTAAGTATATTACTTGGAACGCTATTTCTGCGTAACAACCTCCACACCTTAATCCAAGGTCCTTAATTCACAGGTAAGTGAATTAAAACTAGTGTCACCATAACTCTTAACTGATACAATCACTTTTTGAAGATATTATATGTATATATACAATATATATTGACTGACAGTGTTGATCTGATACAGATGCACACAACTGGTTGTCTGCCTTTTTTTTCTAAAAACTATTGCATGCATTGACTGCGTCATCAGAATCGAATGCATATCAGCCCCCCAGATGATGGGGTAAAGTCTTCATCTAGACAACAATTTAAAATTTTTGTCTTACAAATGATAAGTTGCATATGGCACAGACAGACAAACACTTTTTCTTTATTTTATAGATTATAACAATTATACGTTGTCAAAAATGGCAAGTAAATAGTAGTTACATAAGACTTACCCATATGGCAATATTATATGATCCCCACTGTCGCAGGAAGAAAGAGGCACCTATAGTCTGAAATAACAGAACAAAACATGTCACTTAATAAATGCAAAACAAAATTAATTTTTTACAAACAAATTTCATAATGATTACTAGTTTAGTAATTTTAATGTAGCAGTACATGTAACTAGTAACTATTGTTTTCATTGTACTTATGTTTTCCTAACGATGTTAATGTGAAATAGAAACGAGGTGAAGCTTGCAGATGCACTTAGGCCAACGCCTATGCAAATTTGCATGCATAGTGGTTAATTTTGCTTAACGTAAAAAATATTGGTGTACCTACATTGGCTTCCTTTTTGAAAGTGCCTTCTATGTATCTGTGAATCAGGGCTGTCTTACCAACGTCAGATGCTCCTAAGATCACAACTTTTAGGTCCCTGCAAACATTACACTTTGCAGAAAACAAACAGCGACAGGTAGAAGTGTTGTCTGTAGTATGTTTTCATTCATTGTTGTGGACAAGTTGGGCACATTTGCTGGATATCAACATCTGTAGATTGTGCTGCACAATCCTCAGATATGCAAAGAACTGCAGATTGCGCATCCATCTACAATCTGCAGATCTTCAAGTAGCTGAGGATTGCTGCACAGTGCACAGATCCAGCAATTGCACCCTACAGATATACTGGCAACATTCATACAAATACTATATTTGTTCTGTTAAGCACATAGTATGCATAACAAATTCTTCAGACGGAAAAATTGGTCAAATTTTGCATTCCACCCATTTTCTTTTGTTGTAGGGATTCCTGTGTACACCTATCTCCTCTGTTCATAGGCATCCACATATGAACAAAAGGATACTAGAACACTGTAAATTCTTATAATTTAAGTGACCTTTCAATACTGTTTTCAGCATTATGCCTTGAATCTAGTTTGTTATGTGGTAGAAAGTAAATTACAATGATGTATTCAACAGGCAAAGTTGGTATTGGAGGTCACTGTCATTGTGTCACACGCTGCTAAAAAGGAGGGTGTACCGTGTGTGTGTGTGTGTGTGTGTGTGTGTGTGTGTGTGTGTGCTAATTTGGGCATGTACCGATGTATGCTTAGTAGAACGACTACAGTATATAGATTCCAACTACTGTAGCAGAAAATATTGTCTACTGCAACACAAACAGATGTCTTCGTCATTGTGCCACCTGCCAAATAAATATTAACAATGATCTAAAAATATTGATGTTTGACACTGCGCAAGTCCCATCACTTACCTGTCAATTAACCTCAGACCCCCACATGAAACTTTGAGTTACACTGACCTGTGGTCTACTTTGCATTTGCAAAACCTGTGGCACTTCAGTTATCGTAACATACAATGGCCCACATATGCTTGAAGTTAACACCCTTATAAACTGGGATCGGAAAATAAACTTGTCAGCACTTGATTGAACAATATCAGAATTCCCAATGACGAGTCACACCAAGAAAACATTTGATATAATTTAAAAGTTGTTTTGCAACTTTGTGCTCTCTGCTCTCTCCAGGAAGCAGTACGCCAATAATTTGTAGAATAATAGGCAGTGTCTCAATTTTGTTTAGATGTTGTTTTTACATGGCATTTAAACCTAGTGTGATTTATCTGTTGCTTAGATGTGGTATAGGTAGCACAAAACACACTTTATACAAGCACCTACAAAACAAGGCCCATAGCCAGGTTTATACAATGGGTGTTCACATTCTCCTACCACAAATCCCATGGGTTCATGTGTGGTTATACTTCTGACAATGCAGCACATGTTCACATGGGGGTTCATAATGCAGAGGATTAAGTTTCTAGCTGGAAGGACAATAAAGTGGATGGGAGGTTGATGGACCATGACTTTGTGGTTTCACCTTATGTTCAAACATCACATTAGCAAATCCAACAGGCCCTTTGTGAAGTTGTTTTAGAAGGTGCATTTTCAGACAAAGTGGGACCTGTGTGGTCTGTGGATATTTGTGCCATTTTGTTGCTGATTAAGCCTAATTTATACCAAATTGTATTCATAAACGCCAAGTATATATATCTAACCAAAATAGTATAATATTAATATAAGTGAATTGTTTATCCCAAACCCCTCACTGGGTGTGCAATTTTGAATATATTTATAATAATATAATAAACAAAGCACCAAGAAGTGTGGATGTGTCCAAGTTATTTTTAAAATAAAGACTTAAAATGTTACAATTTTGCTACATTTGCAAACAGATTTTCAGTCTATTGATAAATTATATTATCTGATCTGCAGTACAAAAGTTCCATAATTGACTAAGAACCGGATACAGTTAGTAATTTAATAAACCTCTATAAAAAAAATTAGAATATTAGAAAACATGTGTCTTGTAGAATTTAAATAAAATTATAGGTGTGAAACAATTACGTATCATAACCTCTACACCACACTGACAGCAGGATACACTAAATGTATTTGATAGCTATATAGAAAACAAAATGAATGTAATAATTTAGACTAAAGGCCCATCACACATTCTTGTGGGTTATACATTCCCTACTGTCTCACTTACAAAACGAACATACTTCACAAATATGGTGATTAGGGTTTTAGAGCACTTTGCTGTCCAACAGTGCTCTAACTTGTGTGTTCAAAGTCTACATTATTACCACTAGTTCTGGAAGGACGTTTCACAAAAACAACTCTATTCCGACCAATAAAACGCAAAATAAATACAGGGTTCGAAATTAAGGGTAGTCCACTAGTCCGAAACTACCAGATTGTGCTGCGGACTAGTAAATATTACGACTCGTTAGTCCAGTGGACTACCGAATAGAACAAAGTTCTCAGTGGCGCTGCTTAGTGTTAAAAAACGTATATAATAGAAACACGCTGCCATTTTTTATCATTTAACAACATGTGGAAGTTTATCGATGACGTGAAGAATCCTGCAAAGAAACGAAAGATGAAAGCGAGAACGTGACAAGAAATACGACGAGATCAGAAAGCGAGGATTCCATGAACCATGGAAAGTTCCATGAACCATGGAAAGTTCGATCCAACTGCCGCCATCCACCTGTGGAATGCCAGTGGCCCTAGGGCCAGGCGGCCCGAGTTTGTAGCACGGGAAGACAATGAGGATGAGTACTTGGATAGTCCTGAGGCTGAGGTTGAGTGAGATGTTATACTTCGTCACATGTGATGTATCGCTGTCTCTAATGCATGTGCTTTGCGTAAATAAATTTTGTATATATTTTGGTTATCTTGACTCCATGTCGTTGACTTTGACGGGACTAGTAGATGTGGCTGCGAATTAGTGAACTTCACTGGCCACTAGTGCTATGGACTAGTGGTGAAAAAAGTTAGTTTCTACCCCTGTAAATATGTTAACAGAATGTATATATATTTTTGTTCGTTGTTTGAAACGATGTAGGAAAAAATGAGGGAAGAATATTTTCTAAAACCGCAAATAATTTAGGCCAAAATAGATCAATAGTCAAGATCATGGTCACGTCACAAAGAATTATCATTTAAGTAGGCCAAGATAAGAGCAAATTTATGGAAAGGCGTCTTTTTGAGAAACTGATTTTCATCATTGTATAATCATAGACATAAGATGTCGAAAGTGCTTCAGACAGTCCAATCAACTTTTGTTAACTCGAAACAACTTTGTCTTTTCTTACAATTTGTTATTTGCTTCATACAGCCTTCAATAACATTAACAAAATTAAAATTTATTAAATAAATGTTATGACTTACAGGTTTGTATTATCTCTACCTGCGGCTATGCTGTGGTGGGGCATTTCTTTGTTCAACAGTAAATAATAAAAATGAGACGGCGGCCAAAAAGGAAGCTGGCGGGGACAAGAAAAAATTTTCTGTTTCGCTTGCCATTCCAGACGACGCAACGTAGCGATAATAGGGGAGATTTAGCTATCTATGACATAAACAAACTCATCGAGTCGCAACTTACGCCCGTTTCTTCGCTGGCATCAAGTTCGCCATCGTTCTAGTACTTCTACAGGACAGCTACAGCATCGCCGTCGTCCCATCCAGTGGTTAGTGACAAGACTGTCGCTCAGTCATTCATGAATCATACCTCGGTCCTCGGTCTAGTTGTCGATGACGATGACTCGAGAGAATCGCTGACTGGAAAATATAGTACTTGTCCGCCTACGCCTGTCAGCTGATCACGTGACATTGTTCTCTGTCGTCGACGTACAGTCACCGATGCAGTTTGCGCCACCAATGGATATGTGTTTAGCAAATGTTTTCACACCACGTGCGCAATTAAAACTAAAAAAGGGTTTCGCCCACTCTAACTGTACGTGCCGGTGAACTGTCGAAACGTTTGTGGTGAGCTGCGTGTGGTTGTTGGCACGGTGAAATATAACGATTCAGCCCACGCGGATGCAGCAATATGCCAATAACACCCTCTCACCCTCGGCCTCGGCTCTGCCTTGCCTGACCACTAAAATTCTGCTGAATGTGGATAACTCGGCATACTTACAACGTATAATAGTATATAGTGACTACTGTAGTCCTACTACAATATTGCGCAAATTCCGCAATGCTTAGTCATCCACTCGGTTTACATTTACCCGATTTTGGGTGCCATTATATTTTGACTTGTTCAATCAGGACCAGATCAGGTGGCATTCCACCATGGTTTCTAAACAGATAGGTCTCTCATCTAGCACCAATAGTGGCAATACTACATGACATTTTCCAATCATCAGTTGACTCTGGTCAAGTCCCCAAAGCCTGAAAGCCAATATAACAGCTATTTCTAACAAAGGAAGCTGGGCATAAACATCCAATTACAGAGTGATTCTTGAGACCTGTGGTCTCTAAACTTCTTGAACACGTCATACACAGCCACATCATGAAACACCTTGAACAACATCATATTCTGACTGACCATCAACATGACTTCCGTGCCAAAAGATCAACAGAAACACAATTCAAACAATCCACGACATAAGCAAATCCCTAGGTGAGAAGAAAGTGGTAGACATGGCTATCCCAGATATCACTAAAGCATTTGATAAAGTTCCACATAAAAGACTAATCCACAAACTCAAGTACTATGGCATTACAGGCTCAATATCATCATGGATAGAAAGCTTCCTTACAGGAAGGACCCAACAGGTTGTAATAAATGGATAAACTTCAAGACCAATTGAAGTTACTTCTGGGGTACCACGGAACAGTACTGGGGCCACTACTTTTCCTACCTCTCTTCAGATGTTTGCCTTTTTGCTGATGATTGCCTCTTATATTCTCCGATTAAAACAGACAAAGACACATCTCTCCTCCAAAACAGCCTGCTCAAACTTGAGGAATGGCAAGACACTTGGCTTATGAAATTCAATCCTAGCAAATGACCCTGTCCTCAAGAAAACCCACACCAAATCTCTACACCTGTGGACAACAACTTAAATCTTGGCATACAAATATCAAATCCATTAAAGTGGACAGTACAATGCAATTCAATCACAAACAAAACACAACAGGTATTGGGAATTATTAGGAGAAATTTAACTAAGTGCCCAACCCACATCAAGTCCGTGGCTTACACAACCCTTGACCATCCAATACGTGAATACATGTCGGCATCATGGGATCCACATTGCCTGTCAAAGCTATAGAAAGAACACAAAAACAAGCTGACAGATTTTGTAAGCACAACTACTCTAGAGAGACAGGAATGATAACACAACTCCTTAAAGACCTCCAATGGGACGCCCTCCAAAGAAGAAGGAAAATCAAAAGACTAAGCATATAACCATATATCAAATGCAATACTAGGTGCTCATGTAAACATGACAATCAGTTCTGCAAATCAGACACTCAACAAACATATTGAAAAATAGTTTTTTTTCCAATCACAAGAAAAGACTAGAATTCTCTACCTCCAAGCATTGTATCTTATAAATCACTTAATTCATTTCAGAATAATCTTTCAAACATCTACAACAAGTTAAACCATATGAGCCACTATGCACACTGGCGTGATGTGTCCTTGGGACATTTTGTCAGTATGAATATACAGATGCAGACAAAGCCATCTGAACTTGAAAAATTCCATAAAATTTTCATGTTAAATATATAAACCAGTGGCCAAAATGTTGGAATAAAATCTCAGTATTTACATATAGTTTAACCAATGATTATAAAAGTGACCACTGTTGAGCGCTTTTGGAAAAAAACCTGAGCAATTTACATACATATTTTGTCCATAATGCCCTATTAATAAAACTGTTGTGTAAATATCCATTATATATATGTATATATGAAAGTCATTAAACATCAAAGGGTCCTATTGCAGTTAACCCAGGCTGCCTCGGCATTACTGCCAATAAGACTTGTTTTCAAATTGGATGTTTTGCTTACAATTTGAACATGTCACTGGTGGAAACTTTCAAATTGCGAATATGTTACAGGCTTACTAAATATAATTTGGCAGGCAGTAAACCTTCAACATGTTTATTAGACCTAAGAGCATTACATTAAATTAAAACTAAGGACTGCCTTCGTTTAAAAAGTAATTACAATTACATTGCCAGTACAATACTTCAACAACTCAGTTACAACTTAGGCGAATGTAGACATCTGCCCTATGTGCACTTGGCCATTGTCACTGTTGGATTCTGTTCTTGGCAGATGCAGCAGTTTGTCCTGTGTCATCCCACATGTATTGTGGGATGACAAATGTATTGTGCAATCTGCCTGAGATGACCACTGATAAGTTTACTCTAGAGTGTGACAGGTGTGGGTGGTGAGAGGGCTGATGTAGTGAGTCTAAAGTGTACAACTCAGCCTCTTTGACACCCTGCCAAATTCTCCACTGACCACACTGTTGATTCCCACGCTTAGAGTGTATAGATAGGATATTTCTAAAGTGCTTAGAACTTATGACATGTGACTACACAAACACAGGGTTTAGTTTTTCTACTCTGTTGACCACCACATCTTTTTCATTTACGGTGATCTGTTGTATCTAAAACCAGCAAGAAGACATTTGTATAACTCCAGATGTTATTATTCTCGTTGTATCGTACACAAGAACATATGAATTATCCGTGCAATTAAATGCAATTTTTATAGGGTTCAACATTTTAATGGGCTTAAATCAAAGACATTTGTTTATAATTAAAAGAAAAAAAACTGGTACAACTGTAAATTGTTTCACAACTATCACTAGAAAGGCACAATTCACAACTCTGGCAACTTACCAGGTATATCCAGGAAACGTTTTCTTTCATCATCTGCTATGTGGCCTTCTGCCTTTGTTTTTTAGTATATTTTATGTTTATTATAAATCTCTGCTATGAATTTTGAATAGGGATTGGAATAGTTTAATTTAACATACGAGTAATGAAATTATTCAACCAGCTGTATTTGTAGTTCTGTGTTCAACTTGATGTACCGGTAGGCATAATGCCAATTGTGTTATCCAAATAAGGCCAAAGTGTAACAGACACATACAGTCGGTGTAGTGTCTTTTACAGATTGTTGTGCTGACGTCTTTCCTGTCTCGAATCATGGATACACCCCCAGACAATATTGTCTGTTTTTTTATTTAAGAAAATATGTTATGTTTTTAAACCCAATTTTTCATTATGAAGTAGATTTTTATTTATATAAAAATGACCAACTTTCAGCAAATTCACATCTTCCATGTCGGCTGTGGTTGAATATTACTGTTGTTTTTCAGGAGAGGCTGGACAAAGCATCAATGGCGAAGGTATTGCTGGGGACTTGTGATGAAGTAGTAGCCAGGGTTGACTCCGTAAACTGGAGCACGAGCAAGATTGGTGGGAAACCGGTGAGAGAAATATTAAAAACAAAGTCGGATATTTGTTATTGTAAAATCATCCTAAATAATATAACCTTTATCTGTTCTGGCAACTTTCTTTGTCTCTCCTCAGTAACGATTAATTGTAAAATTTTACTTTAGATAATTGTTATGATACGTCTTTGCACTACTTTTCTTTCACATTTAAATGAAAGAGTTACATACGCATGTATGTATGTGTGTATGAAATTGTGTATGTACGTATGTATGTATGTGTCTGTATGTATGTGTGTATGTAAGTATGCATGTATTATAGAGAGGAAACTACTGCATGTACATGTAGTTGTAAAGTGTAAACCCCCGTCATGGTGATTGTGATATTCACGTACCACTTATTATACTGTCCTGTGTACACATCATGTGAGGATACAGAGTGCTTTAGTTGGGATAGTCTCAGTCTTGTTTATATGTCGAAAGAGACTTCTTTGAAATGTCTAGTAAATAATGCTTGAAGTTACCGCATAGTTTCCGTGAATATGTGGTGTTGTGTTTGTCAAGTAGGTTTGAGTTCCATTTTTAGGCAGTCTTCACTTTTCAGACTTAGGTAGTGATTTCCAATCTTACCTTCACTTATATTTCTAATTAAAATTTTCATAAATACTGTCAGTGTGGCATGATTTAGTTAAACTGTAGCTAGGTCACTGCATTTAGTTGGTTGTGTATTTCATTGCTGTAATTATATTGACCTTGTTGTGGCTCTTCTGTAGAACTGGGCGTGTCTCTACGTGAACGTACCATTATGTCCACTCTGCACTCGCTGCCGATTGCTAGTGACACAACTGTACTGCCCCCTAGATGCCTCACCCTTCCACAGAACCCTCTACATGTTTGTGTGTGTCAATCAACAATGTTGGAACAGAAGTGAAAGGTAACCATTGATAAATAGTATAATGTAATTTTCACTGACAAGTTTGTGTGTACCGTAATGTCCGTATGTATTGGGACATCGTATGTTTTGGGACACCTTTGTAAATGTCATTATTTTGTCCCTATGTATTGGGACACCAATTATTTGTATTAATGATGAGCGCATACTAACTTTTTTTCCCTGAGGCAGATGCATAAATAAAAAACTGTATTACAATCGCAGCTGCTCTGACGTAAACAATACAAACTTGGGTGATGTAACCACTGCAGCACCAGCACCGATGTGTCGCCCTTCTCTCAGCTACCAGCTGGCCTTTATACATTTAGGAAGTGTCACAATGTGCATCTAAAATCCTAGTTGCAGTTCCCCAATGGTTGGCTGAAGTGTACAAAACTGCGTGATATCTCGACTGTCTGCATTGTCCCAAGACTTGCATATTGTTTCACATATAGTTGATGTTTTAATTGGCAGTATGTTTAGTAGGAATTCAAAGAATAACTCGGTCTGATTTTAGATTCACTGCTGGGCCCCTGATTACTCCATGTCTGTGGGTCCGGCTGGCTCGTTAAAATTGGCCAAGGTTACAGCTGTACTGTTACAATTATAGCTGGAAAGATCATCTCTAGAGCACTGAAATAATTGTTGCCACTTTCCACACCAAGGCTCAGTCCAATTATAGCTCCTAGGACTCTGAAGCAATTGTTCCCACTTGCCACATCAAAGCACAGTTAACTGCAAGTGCAACTCTGATCAGGCAATGTCAATAACTTGCCCCACTTCCCACCCTTTGAGGCACCTGCTATTGGCAGATGCTCTGATTGCTTACAAAGTTGCAGACTTCAAGTCAATTGACACTCCTTGCCCTTCTACAGAGTAATGTCAAATTTCTGTCAAAAACATTTGTACTAAATTTAGAAAACGATGTGCACTCGATAGTTTAGCTACTCAAAAATAGTTAGTAGCCGGGTAGACGAGGTAACGAGAGTGAAGTTACAAAGCCAGGCTAACACCAGGGTAATAAAACAGGGACGACCTGACGTCAGGATTTGTTCGTGTCCCTAAGTTTTGGGACAATGAATCTGAGATTTATTTTTGTGCACCGTATGTTTTAGGACAGCTGATAATTTAATTATTTTCAAGTGTCCCAATACCTATGGTCGTTACGGTATGTATTTTTGATTTCTACAGGAGATTTTTGAAAGACTTGACATACGTTTCTAATTAGGTTATGTAGTAATAATACCTCAGTTTGCCAGTGCTGTCAAACAGGCAGGGTTAATTAAAATTGTTAATTAAATTAACTCAAGTTAATTGTAATTTATTTAAATAATTTCTTAAAGTTAAACAAAATCTGTATGTTTATGGTGTTCCATTGCAACTAATTGTTTCAACATTTTAAATGTTCTCAAAGTATACCGCATGTTCTTGGAAAAAATTATACTTTGTACAACATTTTATGTTTTGACCTTTGGTCTTTTAAGAGAAATTCACAATTGATTTTTGTAGCTTGTTCTGTCACATTGTCATAAAAAGTTAAGCAACATCTCATTATTATAATTGTTATTATGTATTCTTGTTTGACAGCTGGTGTGTCTTAAGAGCACAGAGAGTAGATCCCAGTTACCAGCAACTGCACCATCCTTCAGAAATCACTAGCAACGTTGCCATGACGATAGAGACCTCATTGGATACAGTTGGCATTGCAACGTCTGATTGGTGTACTGATGCAGATAACTGGGATGATGACGATGTTGCCATAGCAACAACAGAACCGGTCACCACGGCAACAGCTGGTGGTGCCAGTATCGTATGCGATGGAGGTACAATAGATGGACAACAGTCTAACTTAGTTTCCGTGGTAACAGTGGATAACTCTGTAATGAAATTAGCAGGTAGTGACGTTTCGTGTTTCGATGAATGTGGCATGATGGAAGCGACATCTGGTGGTGAGAATGAAACTGAGTTGACGAAAGCAGCGCAACGATTGCAGCGTATGCAGCTGGGGATCAGTGTGGAATGTGGTAATAACGGGTGTGGAGAGGGCATGGAACAAGGTAACTGTGTTGTAGTGGATGACAGTGCACTTCATCTTGCCGCTGACAGTGTGTTATCTAGACTTGTTGGCACACACATACAGTCTGACACACACGCTGCACCCTCTCACCTTAACCAGGAGAAATACGTCAAATCATCACATGAGGAATGTCAGTTTGTGTCGTACTATATCAGCGTTATTGAAGAACCCGAGAAAGAGACCGCACAGCTGAAGCATGAGTGCCACCTATTGGCAGAGTACAGCATCAAGGAAGGCGTTGATCTGGATGCGTTGGCCGATGTGTACCAAACGTAAGTGACCTCGCCATGTTTGGTGTTGGGAGTTTATTTCTTTATGGCCACTGGTTAATTACTCTGACTAAGAGGTGCTCAGCTCCTTCTCAACAACTTCAAATCGAATTGTAAAATTTATACAGTTCCATTCCAACAGTCGTTACTCATGGTCCCATGCACAATTTTCACCAAGTTTCCTAAACTTTTCACGGCAGTTTCACCAAACGACCTTTGGGGAGCAGGTTTTAAACTCAACTTGTACTGCTGTCATTAATTATCAGCGATGTCGCATGACAACATTTTTTGTGCCATCGACAAAACGTGCCATCCAGTTCTGCAATGTCTGCAATGTCTGAAGCTGTTGTACTTGTTTGACAGGACAAAAGAAAGCATTCTTGCTAAGTAATATTAACACAGTAGCTGTAACCTCCAGGTGTTCCTATATCATTATATTATATGTGTATGCAATGCCTTTGTTGAATATTTACCTTTTTGTATGGATTTCTTTATCAGCATCAGTTTTAATGCCACCATATGTTTCACCTTCAAGACTGTGCCACCACTGTATGATTGTGTCCACTCCAGACTGTTGTGTGGTGTCCCACTGACTTGCTCTTGCTATCAGGGAGGCGGCTGACCGAGGGAGGAAGGGGAAGACTGCTGGTGGGGGAGAGGGCTACGAGAAAGGGCTGGCCAGACACGGAGACGAAGTGTTCCAGAAGTTCACCAAGAGAGTCTCCCTGTGTCCTCACCAACTCCTCAGGTGAGTGTCAGATGAGTGTTGGTGAGTGTCGGTGAGTGTCAGTGAGTCACACGAGTCAGTGAGTGTCACGTGAGTCTCATGTGTGTGTCAGTGAGTGTCAGGTAGTATCAGGTGGGCGTCAGGTGAGCATCAGGCAAGCGTCAGGGGAGTGCGGCTAGTGTAGTAGTTAGCACATCCGCCTGGCATACCAACGCTCTGAGTTCGAAACCCGGACCGGGCTGGCATGATATTTTGTGTAAAAACCTGGCTCTCACCATTGGGGACTGTGTATCCCTCGTGACTCGGAGATCACGTTAATGTCAGTCCCGTCTCAATTTTGAGACATAAAAGAACCACTGAGGATGACAAGCACCCTGGCAGTTACCATCCTCAGTGACAGCATAAAGGTTGGTTTGGCGAAAATGTTCTGAAAAAGGATGACCAGTTGAATGAGACCTCATAAGACCATTACATTGTAACCACAATAATACAAAGTAGTCATTAAGGGTAGCCACTACCTGAAAACGGCCATATAATTAATATGCTATATCTCTATTAACACTGAACATATCTTTAAAAAATGTTGTGTACTGGTTAGATAAATGAATGATATATATGATGTATGAAATCTGACTTCACTGACTGTTGTTCAGGTATTAGCATTTTTCAAGATGCTTTGAAAAATGCTTAAACCTAAAGTGCCATCTCACAAGTCATTGCAGTCATATTTCCTTGCCCAAAACCACCTTATTGCACAAAGGAGTATTCTAGCTGATGGTTCTTGACAACTACATGATCACACATACATTTGTTAGCTCAGAATAATTTTAAAGGATGCATGCCCCTCTATCACACTAGAAACGTTCGTTGCCATGGTAATACAAAAGCAACTGAGCCCATATTCCACACATCAGATACAATTCATTCAACTAATCAGTACTCCAAATTTTGGTAAGATACGTTCAGTATTAACAGAGATATGGCCTATGGCCGTTTTCGAGTAGTGGCTACCCTTAACAGAACGTTGCCGAGTGCTGGAAACAACTAGGAAACCAGGAGTGTCAGGTGAGCATCAGGTGAGTGTCAGTGTCAGATGAGCTTCAGGTGAATGTCGGTGTGTGTGAGGTGAGTGTCGGTGAGTGTTGGACACACCAGGGTTAAAGCGAGGTTGCTTTGTCTTCTCTTTTATATCCCCTACCTTGTTACCAGTAAAATATTCTTCCAACCAGCAACAAAACAAGTAAGTCCGATTGCGATACAAATACACGGCGTAGTTCTGGAAAATGTCTCTCATTTCTCATATCTGGGAAGTCATCTCTCTCAGAAGGCTGATATTGATGACGAAATACAACACAGACTACAATGTGTAAGCTCAGCTTCTGGGCCTTTGATAATCGAGACATCAGACCAGATACCAAACTAAGGGTCTGTTGTATTTCCCGCACTTCATTAAGGAGCTGAAACATGGACACCATACAGACGACATATAAAGGCCTTAGAGCAGTAACTCCCACTCTGAATGAATGAATGAATGAATGAATGAACGTTTATTCAGAACATTGATAACAATATATACAAGACAAGACAACCAAACAAGTTTAACTATAATACAAGTGAGAATATACAATGTTTGAAGGGGGTAAATACGAAGTCATTGACTTTTGTGTAAATTTACCCTCTGCTGACGAAAGATACTGCAAATCATTTGGCAGGACAGAAGAACCAACAGCAGTGTCCTCGATGAAGCTCACGTATCAAGCATTGAAGATACCATCATGCAACAACAGTCGAGATGGACAGGCCTTGTACTGCGCATGTCTGACATTAGACTGCCCAAGGCAGTTTTCTACTCAAGAGCTGAGTAATGGCAAACGCTCTAAAGGAGGACAGTGTAAACGCTACAAAGACTGTCATTTCTTCGAAACAGCAGTCAAGTGAAGCCAATAGAGTAACAACTTTAGCCCAAAAACGTGAGGCTAGGAAGAGTAGCCATGAAAAAACTACATAATCCACCCTCATTACATTCTGGCTATACATGTTCACACTGTGGGAAGCTGTGCCGAGGAAAGATTGGACCGAGAGCCCACCTGTGAACAAACACAAAATGACACTGACAATCCATGAAAATATCCTCGCTACAAGGGATTGCTGATGATGTGGATTTCCATAGTATGTTGTAAAACATCTCTGCAATAAATATGTTGATGATAACAAATATCATCTCTTTTTGACATGTACGACATCTTTGATGTGATAATGTTGATGTTGTGATGTTAACTATGTATGACGATACATTTCACTGTGTACTCGATTGCTTTCCACTGACTTTGATGCTACTAATCAAGCAGTTTCAACTCAAGGTAAATGCTGTCTTGCTTCAGATATTCCCACGGTGGCAGTGAAGTATACATCACAAAGCCTCGACCAGCCATCACAGTTCCCCGCTGCTCACATTGTGGCTCAGAGAGGGTGTTTGAGTTGCAGCTCATGCCAGCCCTTGTCACCCTCCTGTCTCGGGGTAAGAACAACACATTCCTCATTTATATCTACTCACCAAAACAAGTTTAGTTAATAATTTGGTTATGTGCCCCAAGTCTTAAACTGGAATGAAGACCACTTTGATTCAAGTATTTCATGAAACTGCAAGAAACTGTTAGACTTCCCAGTCGACATAGGTCCTGTAGAAATACATACTGCATATATTAGACTCATATATGTAATTGTCAATATAACCATGTGGGATGTTGGCGCTCCAGTGCCAGTTTCTCACTGAAGTTATACCATAGAATAGATAAGTCTATCATGTCGCTGTGTATTTGTAACAGGAAATACAGGGAGAACAACTGTTGAGAATTGTAACTGAGAAAACCATTATACCAGCAATTTATTAGCCTCTAAGAGCGATTTTTAGGCAAACAAGTCGTGTAGCCAGTAGTGTCTACTCACTTCTAGTCACTGTAAAGTCTTCCTAGCACCATTGTTTGTAACAATGCCCGTAATGCAGCAGAATTAATCTCTGTGCTGACCTCTTGCAGATGTTCCTATAGAGTTTGGCACAGTACTCATGTACACCTGCAGTAAGAGTTGCTGGGAGACAGCATCTGTCAGGGAGGAGTATGTCTATGTTCAACCAGACCCAGACCAACATCTGTTCAAGTGTTGAGAAAAAAGAACAGTGACAGCGATCTGCAGATTACTACAGATGATAATGAGAACATTGTATTTTATTGTGTTATGATTCTAGTAAATATACACTAGTATACATGGCTTGTCCCAATGTATGATTTGATCTGCTCTGGTAGATATCTGAGAAACATGGACAACTGTACCACTGCAGACTTTCTTCAGAATGTGTTATGGTCAATCTGCTATATTATGTATTGTGAATATAACCAACAGATGGAGTTGAGATCAATGCACAGTTTCCATTCATCTGGTGATTGTGATCAATTACAACAGTCTTGTGGCGAGTGGTTTTATTCCAACGGAATATTACAAATTACATGTCACTATTCTACTACAAGATACAAATGCTTATCAAGTTACTAAAATACATATGCATAACCAGCCACCAACATCTTAATTAACACAGCTTAAGTAAGTTTTCTTGTCAAACCTAATGCATATATGTGCTCGTCAAGTGATTAATGATTTATTATTAAATACACTGTAAATGATATACAAATAATATCAATTATTCGGGATAACAGCAAGAGAGAAATTCTATATTTATAACATACTTTGCACGATTTAGTAAAGCCAAAAATTGTTTAGGATATTTGGATATTGAACATCAACCAAATAATTGTTTCAACACATTACAATTAGTCGGTAGAGATTACTATTGGATGAGTATCTTACTATCTGTCCAATATCATAAGAATTCCTACTATGCAGAAACTACTCTTCTCAACACTTGTAATATTACGCGGGAAGTTTTCACATGAAAACTAGTAACTTAACATGTTATTTGAGTGTGTTATAGTACACATTGATCACCAGGGCTGTTTCCAGGCCAACTATTGCACAGCTTCCTCAAAATGCTATTTCTGCACTGGCAACTGTCAATTGCAATCATTTTTAGAACACCCTTTTCGAATACCCTTGCTATCCAGGGGCATACAAAATGTCTGCACAGCTAGGGATAACAGTATCAGAAATTAAGAAAACATGAAACCAATTATTGGCAATGATTGTCAAGATTAAAACGTCCACACCACCGAGTATCCACGAAGTTCATATTTGCTGTCTACATAAAATAATCTTACATTTACCACATTCTAAATGTTATATTTACATTCGTACATCAGCTGCAAACTAACACAACATTGATTCGTTTTTACCCACGTGACATGGAAAGGTGAAGAAGCACCTACATGACACAAAAATATACAATAGCAATAGTATTACCGACTTGACTGTCAACACATAACTCATGAAAAGCAACATTGAGATACAAATATGTTGGTGTTTTATCTTGTATTAAGTGCATGCATGTCTTGCGTGATTAAAATGTGGTTTTGTTCTGCTGTGGAGTAATACACCTGCAGTGGGACAAATGTGACACTGAACAATACACTTCATCTAGTATCTACGACCTGCCCAACTCAGATCTCTCCGATATCAGGATTACATTAACACGCCAACACAGAAACGTTCCATCATGAACCTAAGAAGTTCACCCATTATAGTCACATTAACATATACAGGCAGTTAGCAATCAGTAAATGTAGTTGATTATCATGTTTGTCTACTTTACAAAGGTGTCACATAGACTGTCACGAGGCGAAAGAAACCTTGTCATCTGCAGCCTCTGAAGCAGAACATGAGTTGTCTATGAGGCAGTTATACATCTGACATGACCAATTGGAAGGGACGTGTTTGTCAGCAGATCTGTGCTGCGTGCCGCGTGATCTGTGCATCCTCCAGACTCGGGAATCTCTGCAGGTCATCATTCAGGTCGATAATGTCGGAGTCGTCACTGACAACAACGACATCATCATTATCATCACTGATAACGATGTCATCGTTGTCGTCGCTGACAACAATTACGTCGCCATTCAATGAGTCATCTCCCTCGATTGATATATTCCTCTTGGCGCCCTCTGCTGGCTGTTCAGGCGACATGGTCCTGTTGTCCCCCGCAGTGTTGCCGTGAAACTCTGTAAGAAGAAACATGTAAAAAATTTAATTATCCGTTGAACAAAAAACATTGCCGATTCATAAGAGTACGCACAATGAAACGCTGACATCACCGAACACACATGAATGACTCTAGTCAACACTCACCGCAGTTTGGCAGCACTTTCTTCCATTGATAGTTGTCTATTCTGATTGGCTGCTGCACCCACGGGTCTCGCTTGATGTCCTGCAGTGTCGCCCTCTGGGTCTCGTTGGGGTGTAACAACCACGCGATGACCTCCATCAGATCTGACACAACACTGTCAAGTTATCATCTACACTTGAGCCACATTCACCAGAGTCATCATCATGTCAACGACATTCACAATCCATGGAAAGATCCTTCTTATGAGGGACTGCTAACGTCATTATTACATAACTTAATAAAATGTAGGGCTGCATGCTAAATGTTCACAGAAATATATAAATAAATATATAAAACAAATTAAATAACAAATAGCACACTAATGTTCTCAATTTATTTTTTACACATAAAAAACACGTATCCGATGGAAGACGTGGGGCTGGAAAACACAGACAGAGGACAAACATGTCATGGGAAGAATTGTGGCACTCGTCAGATTTCCACCCAATGATCAATACGAAGTGAAGGAAGGTTGTGAGGGAGAATGAAAGGGGCAGAATAATAATAACGTAATAATAACATTTATTTCATAAAGCCCCACATCCACCGACATTTGAGGCACTGTACATAAAACTAATAGACAAAATTACACAAAAATACATAATTTGAGATAATAAACATCAGTAGATTAAAGCAAATCCTTTTTTCATATTAAAATAAATACATTGTTTACTTAATCCTATCTACCTGCCGTGTCTGGCCTTAAGATAGATATCGATATCAATCAGCTAAACAAAATTAATAATCTATTAAAAATAGAATAAATATCAAGTAGTTAAAGCAGGTTAGCCTGAGAAAACCTGTTTTTTATTGGACTAATGGGTCATTAAATGGTGGAACGAACCAAATAAAGTGGCATCCACTCACAAGGGACATCAGGGCTAAGGAAGGATGGTGTTACCTACCGTCAGACAAGGGACTACAGGGCTGAGAAAGGATGGTGTTACCTACCGTCAGACAAGGAACTACAGGGCTGAGGAAGGATGGTGTTACCTACCATCAGACAAGGGACTACGGGGCAGAGGAAGGATGGTGTTACCTACCATCAGACAAGGGACTATGGGGCTGAGGAAGGATGGTGTTACCTTCCATCAGACAAGGGACTACGGGGCTGAGGAAGGATGGTGTTACCTTCCATCAGACAAGGGACTATGGGGCTGAGGAAGGATGGTGTTACCTTCCATCAGACAAGGGACTACGGGGCTGAGGAAGGATGGTGTTACCTACCGTCAGACAAGGGATTACGGGGCTGAGGAAGGATGGTGTTACCTTCCATCAGACAAGGGACTACGGGGCTGAGGAAGGATGGTGTTACCTACCGTCAGACAAGGAACTACAGGGCTGAGGAAGGATGGTGTTACCTACCATCAGACAAGGGACTACGGGGCAGAGGAAGGATGGTGTTACCTACCATCAGACAAGGGACTATGGGGCTGAGGAAGGATGGTGTTACCTTCCATCAGACAAGGGACTACGGGGCTGAGGAAGGATGGTGTTACCTACCGTCAGACAAGGGATTACGGGGCTGAGGAAGGATGGTGTTACCTACCATCAGACAAGGGACTATGGGGCTGAGGAAGGATGGTGTTACCTTCCATCAGACAAGGGACTACGGGGCTGAGGAAGGATGGTGTTACCTACCGTCAGACAAGGGATTACGGGGCTGAGGAAGGATGGTGTTACCTACCATCAGACAAGGGACTACGGGGCAGAGGAAGGATGGTGTTATCTACCATCAGACAAGGGACTATGGGGCTGAGGAAGGATGGTGTTACCTACCATCAGACAAGGGACTACGGGGCTGAGGAAGGATGGTGTTACCTTCCATCAGACAAGGGACTATGGGGCAGAGGAAGGATGGTGTTATCTACCATCAGACAAGGGACTATGGGGCTGAGGAAGGATGGTGTTACCTACCATCAGACAAGGGATTACGGGGCTGAGGAAGGATGGTGTTACCTACCATCAGACAAGGGATTACGGGGCTGAGGAAGGATGGTGTTACCTACCATCAGACAAGGGACTACGGGGCTGAGGAAGGATGGTGTTACCTACCGTCAAACAAGGGATTACGGGGCTGAGGAAGGATGGTGTTACCTACCATCAGACAAGGGACTACGGGGCAGAGGAAGGATGGTGTTACCTACCATCAGACAAGGGACTATGGGGCTGAGGAAGGATGGTGTTACCTACCGTCAGACAAGGGATTACGGGGCTGAGGAAGGATGGTGTTACCTACCATCAGACAAGGGACTACGGGGCAGAGGAAGGATGGTGTTACCTACCATCAGACAAGGGACTACAGGGCTGAGGAAGGATGGTGTTACCTACCGTCAGACAAGGGATTACTGGGCTGAGGAAGGATGGTGTTACCTACCATCAGACAAGGGACTACGGGGCAGATGAAGGATGGTGTTACCTACCATCAGACAAGGGACTACGGGGCTGAGGAAGGATGGTGTTACCTACCATCAGACAAGGGACTACGGGGCAGAGGAAGGATGGTATTACCTACCATCAGACAAGGGACTATGGGGCTGAGGAAGGATCGTGTTACCTACCATCAGACAAGGGACTACGGGGCTGAGGAAGGATCGTGTTACCTACCATCAGAAGGATGGTGTTACCTACCATCAGACACGTGGTACGGTGGTCGCAGCACACACTGTATTGTCTCATCAACGTCGTAGAACGGATTCTCCCCAAACACGAGTGTGTACAGCGTCACTCCAAGAGACCACATCTCTAACTCTGGTCCGCGGTACCTGCACCAGAACATTACCATCATACGTCGCTCCCTTTCATCTACATCTCTAACTCTGGTCCGCGGTACCTGCACCAGAACATTACCATCATACATCGCTCCCTTTCATCTACATCTCCAACTCTGGTCCGCGGTACCTGCACCAGAACATTACCATCATACATCGCTCCCTTTCATCTACATCTCCAACTCTGGTCCGCGGTACCTGCACCAGAACATTACCATCATACATCGCTCCCTTTCATCTACATCTCCAACTCTGGTCCGCGGTACCTGCACCAGAACATTACCATCATACATTGCTCCCTTTCATCTACATCTCTAACTCTGGTCCGCGGTACCTGCACCAGAACATTACCATCATACATCGCTCCCTTTCATCTACATCTCCAACTCTGGTCCGCGGTACCTGCACCAGAACATTACCATCATACATCGCTCCCTTTCATCTACATCTCCAACTCTGGTCCGCGGTACCTGCACCAGAACATTACCATCATACATTGCTCCCTTTCATCTACATCTCCAACTCTGGTCCGCGGTACCTGCACCAGAACATTACCATCATACATCGCTCCCTTTCATCTACATCTCTAACTCTGGTCCGCGGTACCTGCACCAGAACATTACCATCATACATCGCTCCCTTTCATCTACATCTCTAACTCTGGTCCGCGGTACCTGCACCAGAACATTACCATCATACATCGCTCCCTTTCATCTACATCTCTAACTCAGGCCGGCAGTACCTGCATCCAGGGCTCGGTCCAATTACACAAAATCAATTACAATTACTTTTCATTTGTCAGTTCAATTACAATAAATTACACTTCTACAATTTTCAGATCAATTACAATTACACGGCTAAGTTTTCAATTACAGATGTATTAATGGCATGCGCGGGTATGTAGGGTCGTACAAGTCAATCATGAAGTGGAATTAATTGAAAGACAAATGGTCTAAATTTAAATTAATAAAAATCATTAAAAAAACAGATTCAATTGGAATTGAAGTAAATAAGTTAGGTCCAAAGATAATTTAACAAAATATATAGTGTTTGCACGTTGGTGACATTGAAGCCGGCGAAGGCTTTGCTTCAAGGGGCATACTTTCCCAGTCGGAAACCTCTAGTTTATAATAACAGTTTCAAGTAAATAAACAAGCCAGGAAATCCATAATAAAATGTCTTTGTTGCTGACCAGTATCTCATGGTTGTTCCTAGAGTTAACCTGGAACTGTACAGCCGACGTGCATTTTAATGTGCAGGTCCCACCCTCTGAAACTCTCTTCCACTAGAGCTAAGAAGCCAACGTGACTCTGGACATTTTAGGAGAGACCTGAAAACTTTTCTCCTTAATCAGGCTTTTTCATAATTTATTGTCTTTTAAATACATGCATATATACATCTTAATGTTATATATGGCCTACATAATAATTTAAATGTGTAGTTGTGTTATCGTATGTAACACATGTATTGTAATATTATAAAGACTTACGTAATGTATTCTTACATTGTGTTTTAGTTTGTAAACATCACTGAATCTGCTTTGTAGAGATACGTGGTGTATAAATAAATTTGATTTGCTCTCATAAGAGACAGCGCTAACTGCTGCAAACTGCTGCGAACCTTCATATGAGGAAGTAGTGTGACTCATACAGCCTCAAGACCAATTTAGCTAGCTTGCAGTAGCACCTGGCAGCATGGCTAAAGAACAAAGGTGCTATTGACCCTTGGACATTGACAGGTGCTAATCCACCCTCTGAGCAAACAGTAGTCTTAGACACTGCCAGCTACATGGCATCATCATTCATTAGCACTGTTAGGTGAATGACATATTGGGATCACAACTTAGACATTGGGTAGTTTGTAAGGTTTATTATTTTGTAGATTGAAAACAATATGGGTCAGCTGTTTCTTAATAGTTTTTGTATAAATAAAGCATGTGATGTCTGAAAGTGTAACTGATTGTAATTGTTTCAATTACACAAAATAATAAATTACAATTACAAGATATTTTCAAAACCAGAATCAATTACAAGTACAGCATTTAGCTGTAATCAATTACAAAACTGGTCATGGACCCAGTCTTTCCTGCATCAGGCTCCTTTCATGCACATAATTAAATAAACTATAAACATTTCGCAAAAATTTGACTAAAATCACTCACTGAAGTTGAGCACTGTGAAAAGTAGCATTCAAACGTGGTCGGTACACTGAGGGGTCTGGCTTGTTCATGCCAACATTATTTGGAATGGAAACTCAATTTTCTCAATGGATACTGCTTTACTGTGTCAATAAACATAACATATAACTTTACTGTTTCAATAGATATAACACTGATACAGGTTTATTAACTGTACATTGCCACTCAGCTGTATGATTGCGTTCCTGGCAATAGATAGTGTTTGATATTTGTTTACAAATAGTCTCCTTGCAGTAACAGCAGCATGGCTGATTGCTTTCCAAAGTTAAAATGGTGTACCATTGAACAGGTCTGCCATGGAGTAAAGTGTAACATGCTCTGAACAGCCCTAAGGACGGGATACAGCGCTATATAAGAACTTACCTTTTTGGCAATAAATTAACTCCAGACTACAGTTGCATCTAAGAAACAACAAGTATAAAGTAACAACGACCTGCTACAACTGCCATATAGTTCCCAGTCACAAGGCATTCCACACAACAAACCAACATGCCGTGGAGCACCTACTTGTTTCCCTTGAGCACCTCGGGGCTACAATACTCCATCGTGCCACAGAACGTGCCAAACAACTTGCCAGGCTCAAGGAACGCCGCCGACCCAAAGTCAATGAGTTTGACATGGAAGCTTTCACTCAGGATGATGTTCTCATCCTTGATGTCTCGGTGCAGGATGCTGAGGCTGTGCAGGTAGGAGACAGCCGCCACCAACTACAAGTAGACACTACAAGTAGACACAGCAGGTAGGACACGGCCGACACCAATTACAAGTAGACATTACAAGTAGACACAGCAGGTAGGACATGGCACACACCAATTACAAGTAGACACAGCAGGTAGGACATGGCCGATATCAATTACAATTATACCTTGTGGTTACTGCAAGTAGATATCATGCTTACCACAAATAGACAGTCACACCATGGTTACTACAAGTAGACACCATGTTTACTATAATTAGACAACATGGTTACTACAAGTAGACACCATGGTTACTATAATTAGACAACATGGTTACTACAAGTAGGCACCATGTTTACTATAATTAGACAACATGGTTACTACAAGTAGGCACCATGTTTACTATAATTAGACAACATGGTTACTACAAGTAGACACCATGGTTACTATAGAAAGATACCATGGTTACTGCAATTCTAAATACAGCACCAAACATCCTTGTTCTACACGTAACTGCCCACTGACCTGTCTGAAGATGTAGCTGATGAGAGGTTCGTCCAGGACTGGGCAGCGGTCAATGAACTCAAACAGGTCCATGCCAGTGCCGTGTTTCTCCATCACCAGGACAAAGAAGTCACACGTCTCATAGAAGTTGAGCATCTGAACAGATCAACACCACAGTTAGTGCTTACTGCATCGCACGGAGCCTACAGTGTCATGACTTCGTCCATGAACTAGAAACCCAAGAAATAACAAAGCTGGTTTTTCAATAATGTTCCAGATGTTTCTGTCTTAGATACCATTAGACATAAGAAGGATTCAGTAATTAATTAAATAAAGGTAAAAGGGAAGTGCTTATATAGCGCACTATCCAGTCCTCAAGACAGCTCTGAACACCATCTCGACTTCTCTGGGAAACATTCAGCCATGCTGCAATTACTGGGCGAAGACTATTCGTAGACAAATATCCACCACTGACTATGATTATGCTAGCTATTGTCAACAAGCTGCGAAATGTACATATACCGAAACCAATGTGAATCATTGTGATGTATCTGATGTAGATATCACTTGGCACCCGTCACTGACAGTTTGTTACAAAAACAAAATCTATTAGCCGAATGTCTAGAATGTTGTAGTTGCCTGTAAAGCCCTGCTATCGGTGTGTATATGTATAAGAACGTTTTTTTGAAAACAACTGGACAACAAGAATTGTAGGAGTAAAGAAAGTAGACAAGTGAAGATTGGAGGAGCTGAGGGACGAGGTTGGTGTGAAAGAAAGGTTCAAGAAGCTGGTAAGGAACTGGATAAAGTTGGCTGGACGTGTGGAATGACTGGGAGAAGAGTTAGTGCAGAGAGTGGACGCCCTCAAAGTGGAAGGCAGAAGAAGCTGACCACGAGTGAGATGGGGGAAGACAGACTTGGTGTAATTTGTGGTGGAGGGGAGAACAAAAAGTAAGACCTCTAGAGGGAGTGGAGATGGCAATTCAGTGTTGCAGCTAGGTTTTGAAAAGGACAGGGTGCACATGACAGATGGAAGGCACTTTTACATGTGAACAAAATTTCTGAGGGTAGGTACATCATGGAAATAAATTTTTGGATAATCAACTTGAGCATTTAGTCAATATTTATTATATCGAGCTCCTGGCAGTATCAGAATTACTAGTTACTACTAGCCGAGTTACTCGGAGTTGCCCAGGGGAAAAAGGCAGACATATGGACCAGACACCCCACCCCTACCCACATTAATAAAGTATAACTGGTCACTGGCCTAGTTGTTAGGACAATGTAATGTCATGTATCGTAGCAATACTACACAGCCACACTGACATTAGATAGTTGCAAGGTGCTTTATTGGATTGTATCATTGTAAACAGGCTGACCAATCAGCAGGCGACACAAACGCTATGAACATACAAACAAATATAAAAGTAACCTTGAAGATGCTGGTCATAAATGTCACTATCACATCACTGAGTTATAACAATATATATCAACCGCACTGACATATATGCTGTTATAAAAAGAACACTGATAACTGCAGTCGATTCCGGCTGCTCAACTTCGTACTGCACCAGTCCAGTGATATAGCTCTGCCAAATAACAGTACATGTGATGTCATCGGTTTGCATCAACGTACGCTTCTTAGCTGCTATATCGCCCATTTGAAATGTACGGTGGAGTAATGCACGGCCGCATCGGCACATTAACATCTTGTGGTAGCTGCCTATATTGACCACTAAAACAGTGAAACCAAGGCGCGGTGAAGCCTGAAGTTCACAAGTGAAGGGAGTGCTTGTTTTTTGACAAACTCTACTAAGCATAATCAGGTTGATAAAATATATGTGATTAATAATACAACATGGAACACTTGCATGATAAGTTACACAAATAAAACCTAACATTACATACCTGTCAGATAATAATTACCCTATGTAACGCAACTATTTGCGATAGCGTGTCTTCGACTATGTGGTAATGCAATTTTGCTGTTTTAAAATTGAATTTTTTTCACTTAAAACAACTTTCCAAACAAAATTAATTTAATTAGCATAGGCCATCCTGTTCTGCACCATGTTGTTAATTATTTCAAATCTCAAGGTGTAACCTAACTTCTTAATTTCCGATTCCAGGTCTCGCTGCCATGTGTTTTTGGGCCATCCTTTTTCCTCTTCCTTTGTGGGTGCCATGTTAGTGACTGTTTTGTGATATTGCATAAGTTTTTTATTAGCATGCGGCCAATCCACAATTGATTTTTTCCACTCAGTTGTTTGCTGTTTCTTATGTTGCTGGTTTTGTTTGTCATGTTGCAAGCTCTTGTTGGCGACAAATTGATTTGTTAATAATGTTATTCTACTGGTGGTTCAGTGTTGTTATTATGGTCACTATATATGTATATATATATACCAGGATATACATATATCAACCGGGAGCGGGTAAGAATTGTGTCAACCCGTCATTTGGATGGGTAAGAAATTTATGATTTTTTAGATGCCACCACTGCAATATCATGCCTAAGGGTCAAGGTTTTTGTGGCGCACCTATCGACTACGACTACAAACTATTTGGACTGGTAAAATTCCCGGGCACATGATGCATGACGTTGTCATGACCGGCAAAAATATTATCTGCATTAGTCCCTACTGTGGTTGTACCAGAAAGCTAAAGTGCCTCACCTTGACTATGTTTGTGTGTGAGAATTTACTGAGGAGAGAGACTTCCAGCGGCACGCAGCCATACTCCGGGTCATCGATCCAGCAGTCTCGCAGCACCTTTTGCTTCTTTATGAACTTTGTGACGACCTGGCAGGACACAAGGTGGCACCACTAGTCAGTCAGCTCAACAACTTTGTGGCATTTCAGAACAAACTACATCTCAATTAGAACTAGGTGTTTTCAGGTGTGAGAGTACCATCTCTTCGCTACGGCAAATGTGGGATTGCATGTAGATCAATATTGTATCGTCAAGGAATTTTATGTCATCAGATCTTCTGTGAATGGAGTGGCACTCCAAGGTTATCCAAGGTTAGCAAGCTAGGTGTGATATGGCAGGTAGAATTTTTAACAAAAAATTATCATCAGATAGTCAAATCAAAACGATAACTTGAGGGAATGAGTCACACAAATCAGTTACTTCCTCCTCACCTCTTTACCATCTTTGCGTCGTTTCGCCAACTTGACAAAGCCAAATGCTCCCTTCCCAATTGACTGCAGCGTGATGTAAGCCTCGTTGTATGGTCCGCCCTGGGGGCTTATGGGATTGCTTGAAACGGCTGGACTGCTGGACGAATCTGTTCGTTGATTCTCTGCGAACTCATGCTCTGCCTTTGCCACCAGTTGCTGTATCGAAAGGAAGCAAGACCACTCAGAATCATTGGCAACCAAGTGAATTTTATTAATTGTAATTTTTTTTCTAAAATTTAATGAGAGGTAGTCTGTACTTTGTAAACTGAGTTTGTTGCCTTTTCAATACACAATTTATACAATTGTATCTGCTTCTGTGGTTAATCTACCACGCCATGTGGTTCTATTTTCACTTCACACTAACAATATCATGTAAATGCACATTGTTAATTTTTTGGTCTTATTGCAATAACAATTATAACATATATATGCCACATAATATCAGCACTCGCTGAAACATAATTTTTATATTACATTACATAAAAACTAGCTTATTTTTCCCTGCTTACACTGCTACAATGACAACAAATTGAGTAATAAACTGCAAAAACGTTCAAGTGACATGGTCATTTCTCTTGGCCACAATGTACTACACAGGCAATATATTGGACAAAATTGTGGGGGAAGATGACAATGAATTCATAAAATAAAATTTTTATTTTCATAGAATAATATAATGACATGTTTGCAGTTAGATACGTTCCTTTAGTTGTGTACAATGCAAGTGAAACCCTGCATGAGAAACAACACAAGTTATTTTCAAACGTACGGCTCCCAGACTGATGGCGGACGTTTCGTTGATGACGGACGACTGGTCGAGCGCAGTGATGCCATCGAGGGTGCTGTTGAAGCTTGATGCCAGAGTGAGGCTGGCAAAGGAACGCTCGCCTTCCCCCACCTCGGTCTGGTCGCGGGAAACCCACATACAGTACAGCGACTGTCCGTCATCTAGGTCAACCTTCTTCAACTGGAAGGCAACACCTGAAACAACCACCAGGGGGCATCATTATATTTGGATAGTAACCAATGTACCAGATCCCTTCCTCCTCCTTGGTCCCTTGGATGGGGACACACCATCTTCTTGTTGTGTCATCTACACGCTTGCGGTGCTCCACCATTCACTCTCATTCTCAGCTGTTCACCCCTGCCCTTTCAATATATAATTTTACTGGATCAAAATATACATAATTGATTCTAGACATTTTAAATGTAGTCCAACTTAAAGAGCAACAATTAATCATCTTAAAACTTACAGTTAATGATATATACAGCATTATAAAAGTCACTGTTCGGATGTTCTCCAAAACGCATTATGACTGATGATGTCAAAGTAACGAAAACAAACTGTAAGCCTGTTGCAACTGAAACAATGATTGCTTCTTACACAGGATTCTAAGGATGAAATTACACAAAACCTATTGTCATCAGTTTGTTTAGAAAATGGCTAATTAACATTGTTGTGATGCTGTCAATGATCGCATCAAAACTAAACAACATATTTTCACAAACAAGCCAGCATATTGCAAAATTATTCAAAAACGGCAGAGGTGTGCAAGAACATTTAGAGAGAGCAAGAGAGCGAGAGAGCGAGCGAGAGACAGAGAGAGAGCGAGAGAGAGAGCGAGAGAGAGCGAGAGAGAGAGAGAGAGAGAGAGAGAGAGAGAGAGAGAGAGAGAGAGAGACTGACCCAGGAATGATCCGTCGCGATGACATGCCTTCGCCTTGTAGTCACCATCCTTGAGGGAGATGGTCTGCAGTGACCTCCGGCGGTGACCTCTCACCTTTAATGACCTCTCGGGAGTGTCAATGAACATGTCAAGGTCGAGCTGAGTGGAGAGTGACGCGTCACCATCGGGTCTGACGACAGGCACAGAGCGGTAGTTCAACGGCGTCGATGTCGACGACGATGCTGACAAGTGCAAGTTTGCTGTCATCCTCTCCAAATGACACAGTTCGATGTCAGCGTCATGACATGGCGTCACATGTGTGCCGTGACCACTTGTGTCACTGACCGTCACCACAGGTGGCGTGAGCTTCGCTGACATAGATGACACATCCACTGTGTCACTGACATACTGACAGGTGGTGCTAGTGTCTGTAGTTGCAGCCACCACCACCACAGTATCTGTCAGGTCCAAATGAACCTCTGTTGCCATGGAAACAGAAATATCAGAGACACGTTTGTGATCAATGTCCGTTGCTTTGATCTCCTGTTCATTTTCTGCTGCGTCTGCAGCTGTTTCACGGTTATGTGCCATATCAGTGTCATTCTTTGTCGACATAACAGTGTCACTTTTATCAGTGTCCTTCTCAGTCACCATAACAGTGTCACTTTTATTAGTGCTGTCAGTGTCCTTCTCTGTCACCATAACAGTGTCACTTTTATCAGTGACATTAGTGTCTTTCTCTGTCACCACAACTGTGTTGCCTTTCTCAGTGACGTCAGTGTCTTTCTCTGTCACCACAACTGTGTCACCTTTCTCAGTGACATCAGTGTCTTTCTCTGTCACCACAACTGTGTCACCTTTCTCAGTGACATCAGAGTCTTTCTCTGTAACCACAACTGTGTCACCTTTCTCAGTGATGTCAGTGTCTTTCTCTGTCACCATAACTGTGTCACCTTCCTCAGTGACATCAGTATCTTTTTCTGTCACCACAACTGCGTCACCTTTCTCAGTGATGTCAGAGTCTTTTTCTGTCACCACAACTGTGTCACCTTTCTCGGTGACATCAGTGTCTTTCTCTGTCACCATAACTGTGTCACCTTTCTCAGTGATGTCAGTTTCTTTCTCTGTCACCATAACTGTGTCACCTTTCTCAGTGACATCAGTGTCTTTCTTTGTCACCACAACTGTGTCACCTTTCTCAGTGACATCTTTCTCTGTCACTACAACTGTGTCACCTTTCTCAGTGGTGTCAGTGTCTTTCCCTGTCACCATAACTGTGTCACCTTTCTCAGTGACATCAGAGTCTTTCTCTGTCACCACAACTGTGTCACCTTTCTCAGTGATGTCAGTGTCTTTCTCTGTCACCACAACTGTGTCACCTTTCTCAGTGACATCAGTGTCTTTCTCTGTCACTACAACTGTGTCACCTTTCTCAGTGACATCAGTGTCTTTCTCTGTCACCACAACTGTGTCACCTTTCTCAGTGACATCAGAGTCTTTCTCTGTCACCACAGCTGTGTCAACCTTCTCTGTGACGTCTCTGTCTTTCTCTTTTGGTTTAGTGTCATCACCAATTGACCTTGAACTTGCTGTGTGACACGTGACATCTGTGGCAGTGTCGGAGTGAACCTCACCTTCTCTGTCTTCAGGTTCGACGATGATGTTCGTCTCTGTCGCTGTGACAGCACTCGGCTGGATGGGTGACTGACTGGGGTCACCACCTAGTGTCATGTGTGTGAAACCATTAGTGACTCCGTCGAGTGCCTCAAAACCAGTGACAGATATCTTGCTATTGCTGTTGTAGATATCGCTGTCATCACTAATGTCCGTTACGCGACACGTCTCACTTGTTCCTGTGTCATGTTTGTCATCACCAATGTCACCGACATCACCTTTGTCACCAGTGTGACATATGTCAACAGTGTCACTTTTCTTGCAAGCATCATGTGTATCACCACTGTCATTGACATCAATCATGTCACTCGTGTCATCTTGACACACACGCTGCGAACCAGTCCTGTCACTGGGAGTCTCTTCTGTAGCGTTAGACCCATCTTTGACAGAGGTCTCTGACCCTGTCACCTCTGACCTTGTGACCTCTGACCTCACGGTGCCTTCTATTTGACTGGCAGTGGTTGAATATGAGCTGCAGATAGAAAAAATGTAGTCCACATTACTTTATTTATGATAATTAAATTAATTACATTGTGTCCCCCATTAATAGTGACACAAATGCTTCCTGGAACCACATATATGCTGTGTGTCAAGACTGATCAGCATCGACTCCAACTAAGACCACAGTTAAGATCAGACACCCCTGGGACCGATTTCATGAAGCGGCTAAGAACGTTCTTAACGCTAAGATGATTGTCTTAATAAATTATGTGTTTTTTTAATATAAGCGTGTATAGGAGTTTACGCATGATGCTAAATAATTGCGTAACTTTAAGTACGCTTCATGAAACCGGCACCAGGTGAAATGGTGTTTTTTGAGAAAAAATACTCAAAATAGTTTTCTGCCAGATTATTATACCTTTGTATGCATACTATCAATAACGTTCACTTCTATGACAATTATGTATCTCTAAGTGAGTTTTAGTCATAAATGAAGCATGCCGATATCATGTAATAAATCTATTAAGCAATCTTTGACAGCCATTTTCTCAAAAACATTTTTTCTCAAATTTCTGCATTTGGAAACGGAATATCTCTGGGAGTAATTATGCTATACAAATAAGTTTTTCAGTGTTGCATTCAGCAGATATTGCTGTGTGAAATGTCAACCACCTTTATAAAATCATCAATTGTTTGAAAGATTTAAGCATATTTGTTGCCAAAACCCAAGTTTTTTCGCCGTTCATGGATCTGCAAGAAATATAATTATATGTGCTCAAAAAGAGTGGCACTGTTTCCAAATTTGCCAATATTTGCACAACATGACAGCCATTTTGTTTGTTACTATGGAAACAGGGGTCTGGCCAAAAAAGTTCAATATATTTTTTACTCAGTATGATACATTCTATACATTGGGGAAATAAATTTGCAGTTTGCACAAATTAAACAATAATCTTATCTACCGGCTGTGTCTGGCCTTGAACAAATGTTAATGAGATGAACTTTAAAACGTTGCCATCATCTTGAACACATATTTTGTAATGATATATTATTACAAGCTTACACCAGATTTGGCATACAAGTACTTTCGACAAACTGGGCCTCTTAAAAGTCAGTAAATTGAGTAATAGATAGAAATATCACTGATTCATAAAGTAAATTCAAGTAAATTCACACGTAAATGCAGCGCTTTACGATCTTCTTTATGACACTATTTCTGCGGTGTATCGATAGTTTCATGGACAAAATCTTAAATCTTGTTCACAGCAACCTATTTTTTTTTTTATTCTCATGACAAGAATCTGTCGTGTCTACAGATAATCACCCTGGCAGTGACGCATCATGTGTCATGAAGGACAGAAGTGACACGTCGAGGGAAGAGTCAAGCGACGAGTCGTGGCCGAGGGATCTCTCCCCAGTCGTCTGCACACTTCTCCCAATCCCCTGGTCCTCACTCCCACCTGAGGGAGCAAACACGGAACATGGACTGAGGTCGAGTAGGAAGGGGTCGTATCAAAGACACAGGTTTTATCAAAGATTGGGCCGTGTCAAAAACATAGGGTGTATCAAAGACAGTATAAAAAACACGGCGTGTATCAAAGATAGGGACAGTATAAAAAACATGTGGTGTATCAATGACGGGAGCACTATAAAAAACATGGACCACTGGGATGATTAACAATTACATGACATCCGGTCTCGCATCATAGTAATACCCTTTGGCGGGCTATACACAACAACTACAAGAAGATGCGTCTGCATCTATTGCAATCAAAGTCCATTATTTTTTTCAGCTGCACATCTTTAGCCAGTCATCTTAAGAACTTGTATATTACTTTCAGGCTTTAGAGATGTTACTGTCCATCAAAATACTGCTGCACTGTTTCGGTTCCATGGTAAACAATACACAACATTCGATTGTGTATAGCCAAAATGGCGGATCACCTTGACGACCGGACATCAAATAAGGGCAATGACGTACAACTAATGGACTCAATTGGGAGATTTGGGACGATTAGCGATTACATGACATCTATCGCACATCATAGCAATGGCCTTTGGCAGATTATACACAACTGCAAGGAGATGTGTCAGTTTCTATTGCAATCAAACATGGGAAAGTCAATTATTTTTTCAGCTGCATATCTATGGCCAGTCATCTTAAGAACTTGTATATTACTGTCAGGCTTTAGAGATGTCACTATCCATCAAAATACTGCTACACCGTTTCGGTTACATGGTAAACAGTTCGATTGTGTATAGTCAAGATGGCGGATCACCCTGATGACTGGACACCAAATAAGGGCAATGACATACGACTAATGACTCAATATCAAAGATGGGGGCCACATTAATGACAGAGATTGTATCAGTGACAAGGAGTGTATCCATGACAGGGGCCGTATTAATGACAGAGATTATATCAAAGACAAGGAGTGTATCCATGACAGGGGCCGTATTAATGACAGAGATTGTATCAGTGACAAGGAGTGTATCCATGACAGGGGCCGTATTAATGACAGAGATTGTATCAGTGACAAGGAGTGTATCCATGACAGGGGCCGTATTAATGACAGAGATTGTATCAGTGACAAGGAGTGTATCCATGACAGGGGCCGTATTAATGAGAGAGATTGTATCAATGACAAGGAGTGTATCCATGACAGGGGCCGTATTAATGAGATTTTATCAATGACAAGGAGTGTATTCATGACAGGGGCCATATTAATGACAGAGATTGTATCAATGACAAGGAGTGTATCCATGACAGGGGCCGTATTAATGACAGAGATTGTATCAGTGACAAGGAGTGTATCCATGACAGGGGCCGTATTAATGACAGAGATTGTATCAATGACAGGGGCCGTATTAATGACAGAGATTGTATCAATGACAAGGAGTGTATCCATGACAGGGGCTGTATTAATGAGAGATTTTATCAATGACAAGGAGTGTATTCATGACAGGGGCCATACTAAAGGCAACATAAGAATGTATTATTTGTTTCATATGTCACTCAACACCTATAATAAAAGTGTAATTAAGGTAGCTGCAGCGGGTATCATGTCAGTTGATTTTTGTTCTTCTTCATAGAACATTAGTAGCTGTCAGTATGAACATGTGTACTGTTAAAAAAACCAAGGCACTAGCGCCATATGTCACCAATCAGTCCTTTAAAAACTAGTATTTTTAGTGTGTCTGTGGAAAGTCCCTTTTCAGATTCTTGGAAACTGACGATGTTTCCATAGTGACGATCATGTGTGCGACAGCCCAGTTCAGACATAAATTCGTTCACCATGAATGCAGATCATATAGTCTGGTTATTCTCATGCCACTATGCTGTTGTATTATAATTACCTAAATGCATCACACTGTCAAATCACCAAACACTGGCGGTAGTTTTGTTTATTCTCCGATAATGCCCGACCTCAGCCGCCATTTGCAATGACACGTGACTGACCTCAGCAGGTGTCAATCAATCTTGTCTACCACAACAAGTTCAACATGTGGCCTTTCGTAACACAATATCATGAGACAACTTAGCGGGAAAACCTTGGTGGGAAATCTCAGTAACAGAAGTGTCTGTCAAATCGTGTTGAAATAAGCCACATGCCAGTAAAAAAGTCACATTTCTAAGCAAAAAATAAGCATCTGGTGACACCTTTATAATGGTAACAACTAGGAAATATTACTTAATGTAACTTTTTATAAAAACTACAATACTTACAAAGCCATAACTTGGCATATGTACTCGACTTTTGTTTACCCAAAATTGCACAGGATGGTTTTATGTTTGGTGAAGGGGTCGTGCCAAAAATGCAGTACGGATTTTGGCTGTCTTTCAATATTGTAGCAAAATGTTTATGAAGCTGTATCAAACTTAATATGCATTTGTTTACAAAAAAACCCGTCTGAATGTCAATAACATGTTTGTACTTGCAACCATACAAATGTTTCTTTTGGGGAGTTTCTCAAAATGAAATAAAATGCAATTTTATGAAGATTTTTGACATATTTTTAAAGTGTCTTTAAACACATTTAAATATTTATAAACAACATAAAAAATCAATTCTTTTTGGTCTGGAGTATTGTTTATTGTCTTAGGCAAACTCTGAGTAAAATGGTTAGCTTATCTTCAAAATTTATATTAGAAATGATTAATTCAAAAGAAGCATATGATAGCTGATGCAGCCACCTTAATCACATAATTATTAACAACAAAAATTTTGATCAAAACAAAACAAATAGTTATATATAGAATCAGCAAAACCAAGGCGAGTTGAACAATTTGTATAGATTTTGGTGGTACTATGATATGACATGACCAATCTAGCAGTGTTTTATTGTTTAAAGCATCACACCCACTTGCCAGGACATTGCAACAAATGGCCGCAGTCAGATTGAAGGCCTGCTGTAATGACAGACAACTGTTGACCATCACCAAGACTTGACTGACTCACTTGAGTGTGAAATGTGCTGCCCACAACTCCTCTCAGCTGTGTCGCCCTCCACCTTCTCATTATCATGGCAGTCGTCAACAAACAACCGGGACTGTGAACTTGTATCGAGTTGATCAATGTTGTCATAGAAAGTGGGGAAGAGGAACGAGATATCCTACAAGAGACGATAGTATCGGTAGAATAAGATAAACTACAGGAGACGACAGTATTGGTAGAACAATATATTCTACAGGAGACGACAGTATTGGTAGAACAAGATATCCTACAGGAGACGACAGTATTGATAGAACAAGATATCCTACAGGAGACGACAGTATTGGTAGAACGAGATATCCTACAGGAGACGACAGTATTGATAGAACAAGATATCCTACAGGAGACAACAGTATTGGTAGAACTAGATATCCTACAGGAGACGACAGTATTGATAGAACAAGATATCCTACAGGAGACGACAGTATTGGTAGAACAAGATATCCTACAGGAGACGACAGTATTGATAGAACAAGATATCCTACAGGAGACGACAGTATTGGTAGAACTAGATATTCTACAGGAGACGACAGTATTGATAGAACAAGATATCCTACAGGAGACGACAGTATTGGTAGAACGAGATATCCTACAGGAGACAACAGTATTGGTAGAACGAGATATCCTACAGGAGGCGACAGTATTGATAGAACAAGATATCCTACAGGAGACGACAGTATTGATAGAACAAGATATCCTACAGGAGACAACAGTATTGGTAGAACGAGATATCCTACAGGAGGCGACAGTATTGGTAGAACGAGATATCCTACAGGAGACGACAGTATTGGTAGAACAAGATATCTTACAGGAGGTGACAGTATCGGTAGAACAAGATATCCTACAGGAGACGATAGTATCGGTAGAACAAGATATCCTACAGGAGACGACAGTATCGGTAGAACGAGATATCCTACAGGAGACGACAGTATCAGTAGAACGAAATATCCTGCAAGAGAGGACAGTATCAGTAGAACAAGATATCCTGAAAGAGAGGACAGGGTGTGCCTTGACTGTGGCAAGTCATGGATCTGTTGCATTTGTAGCACAACATATGAGTACATGTGATAACTTTATAACATATGTTGGATAGTTATCAACCATGGGTACTGACATGGGGCATTCAGTTGTTCACTGAATGTTATAGGTTATACCAGCTTTTGACACATACTCTACATATATTTTTACAATGATTAGCTACACCACTATAAATTTACTTAGGTACAACAATATTTTACGATTCTATAAAAAATCACATTTCTCAACACACCAAATTAATTATTGCTGCAATATGAAGCTCGTGCAACAGGTAATATTTTACACATCCAACAACTACTAAAATTTTGAATAATTACCATGTGCGAAATTTTTTTCACAAACAGAAATTCACTTCAACTGTTACAAGTGACAATGCTTTCCTCTGATATCGCATTTAATTAGCAAATCTCACCTTGCCGACGAGTTCGTCCTTCGGGTAGCCGAAGAGAATGAGAGCAAAGTTCTCATTGATACTGTGGAGGGTGCCGTCTGGCAGAAACGTGATGAGACCGCTGATGTTAGCAAACACCCACACCACGCCCCTATACACGGTCACCCCAGCATCATTCTCAGTCCGCCCATCGCTGTCGTCACCTCGTGATGAGTCTGGGAATTAACACGAGAGAACGTTTGACATATTTGGTAGAACAAACAATATGCACGTTGGTTAATTAGTAGATTTTATGATGCTGCTTGCAAGTTCATATGGCAAAAAAACGTGATTGTTGACATGTACACAAAGTCTTGTGACATCCAATATTAGGATATCTTCTGATTGTTGACATGTACACAGAGTCTTGTGACATCCAATACTAGGATATCTTCTGATTGTTGACATGTACACAGAGTCTTGTGACATCCAATCAGCGATAAAAATAAGCCAGAATATTCACTTGTCCGCTGGACAAGTAAGTTTTGAAATCTACTTGTCCGCCAAAATTTTAACTTGTCCGAGTGGTTGTCACGGGGAATCGAAGCTTCGGAAAAAACGTAAAAAGTCTGTCTTATTTTTATGACAACAACACAATGTTCCTGCTGTTTCGTTGCATGTACATCTGAGTGACTTGTGATTAACGACACAATTTGATTTAATCTGCAAATTTTTAAATTACTAAATTATATTTGCAACTATTTTCCGGTCCATTATTGTTCATCACGAATATTAAAAGTAGACATGTTACATGATGTATCCAATATTTTAGTGATGCTGATATGAACGCTTTTATTAATAACAAATAATTATTACGATAATAGGAATTAGACAATTGTTTTCCTTGTTATTTTCGTTTTATAATGTTGCAAAAACTGTTTATATTTAATATAGTATATATATATATATAACATACAGTAAACCTTGCCTAAGTCGGATTCAATCGGACCGAGTAAACCAACCGTCTGCGTCGGGGTGTTGTACGGTTTCAATGATCTGCTCATTATTTGGAGTAGGCAATGTTTCTGCTGTCTCGTCCACCCCAACACAGTCGTCTATCGTACAAACAACATCTCTCTACATCTCGTGGAGCTTAGTCCGTACGTTTCTGCTGTCTCGTCCGCACCAACACAGTCGTCCATCGTGCAAACAACATCTCTCTACATCTCGTGGAGCTTAGTCCGTACGTTTCTGCCGTCTCCTCCACACCAACACAGTCGTCCATCGTGCAAACAACATCTCTCTACATCTCGTGGAGCTTAGTCCGTACGTTTCTGCCGTCTCCTCCACACCAACACAGTCGTCCATCGTGCAAACAACATCTCTCTACATCTCGTGGAGCTTAGTCCGTACGTGTCTGCTGTCTCGTCCACGCCAACACAGTCGTCTATCGTACAAACAACATCTCTCTACATCTCGTGGAGCTTAGTCCGTACGTTTCTGCTGTCTCGTCCACGCCAACACAGTCGTCTATCGTACAAACAACATCTCTCTACATCTCGTGGAGCTTAGTCCGTACGTGTCTGCTGTCTCGTCCACGCCAACACAGTCGTCTATCGTACAAACAACATCTCTCTACATCTCGTGGAGCTTAGTCCGTACGTGTCTGCTGTCTCGTCCACGCCAACACAGTCGTCTATCGTACAAACAACATCTCTCTACATCTCGTGGAGCTTAGTCCGTACGTGTCTGCTGTCTCGTCCACGCCAACACAGTCGTCTATCGTACAAACAACATCTCTCTACATCTCGTGGAGCTTAGTCCGTACGTGTCTGCTGTCTCGTCCACGCCAACACAGTCGTCTATCGTACAAACAACATCTCTCTACATCTCGTGGAGCTTAGTCCGTACGTTTCTGCTGTCTCCTCCACACCAACACAGTCGTCCATCGTGCAAACAACATCTCTCTACATCTCGTGGAGCTTAGTCCGTACGTGTCTGAATGAAGGAGCTGCTTCGTTTTCATCTTCGTCTTGACGCTCAACAAAACAATTGAGATGAATCCCGTTTTTGTAGGAGTTTAGAAGTGTATCCGGTTTCAGTTTATTCCACGCTGGTTTCAGAGCAATGACATCGCCAAACATAGTTCAATTTCTTGAGAAAATGGTGCGATTCCTTCTGAAGCCTCTAGTCTAGGATGTACCGGTAATGGAACGTCATGGTCTTGGTTATACCAGCATCCATTGGTTTGGTGATGTTAGTTGTATTAGATGAGTGAAGACGTGACTCCTACTTACATTGATGTGGCTCTCTGGATTATTGTTTTAGAATAGCCGTTTCACTTTTTAGTTCATCTGGTACAGATACTCCAAACAACCAAGTGATTCTGTTGAATACTGCGATCCGACTTAGGTGAGGAAAAACACATTATCTCGGATCAAATGGACCGACCGATTCCAAGTTAGGCGAAGATCCGACTTACATAATCTGACTTAGACTTCTATGGGAAATACATTACAAATCAACCGTTCCTTTGAATCCTGTCCGAGTTGAGCGAAGATCCGACTTAGGCGAATCCGACTTAGATGAGGTTTACTGTATAACACTGCTGTAGCATTATTGCATCAGTTTGTCACTGAAGACGCCATTCAGCCAGGAACACGACCAATGCAAAGCCAGGAGATGTCAACAAATCATAATAAACTATATATACCTAATGAGAATATTTTTTTCAACCTCTATGAATTTCAATATTAACATAGTTCTGTATTTTACAAACGAAGATAATATTCAATTGATCATCAGCAAAGAAACGCATAATTTTCCTAAATGTTATATTACCATTTCAATGATGATAAAACAGTTTTAACGGTGCCCGAATTACAATTACCAGGCGGAATATAATTTATAGATTTAGTTACGTCGTAATGTTGCTGCCGCGCGCAGACCGCCGTAGTTGGCGGAAGCCGACATGTCAACGGTGGTTGGCGCACCGTCCCCGGCCGTGCGTCTGGCATAATTCGGTTTCAAAAACTCGCAATTTATGGTTAATATAAATGTTACATACCATAGATACAACAACATTTATGAAATGTCATTAATATTCCGTTTATCAACCAGCACTATAGATTTACCGGAGAGCCAGTTACAAGTTTTGAAAATTGTTACTGATCTGGATCGGCTAGCCTAACGTCGATAGTTCGATGACTTGGTCTTGGAAGACTGCCGAGTCCGCGTGGGTTAGGCGTAATAATGGGTAAAACTTTGTATATACTTTGTATATACAAATAACAGGTAGGGATACAAAGTCTACTATTTCCAAAGTTCATCAAATATGATCCGTGTGCGGAAGCAAGTTGTACATCGGCCAAACTGAACGATTTACGATTGTGTGAAATACAGCCTTGATCAACGATGGGTGATGCGGAGGCTGTCCTACGCGTATGACATAGCTAGGTCGGTGCGCTCAGCGCATGACCCTGTTAATGCAGGTACTAAACTCGGTCGAACACTGACGTACAACACACTGGCGGCGGAACGACAAGACGCCGACACACCAACAAAATCGCAACGCGCGCGATTGCTAGCGAACTTCATTTGAATTTCCTCAAATAAAAATGTTGCAATGTTGCACGCGTCGCTATTTACTGTAAATTTTCACTTGTCCACCGGAAAACCATGTAGAGTCATTTTACTTGTCCGGGCCAAAAATCACTTGTCCCGGACAAACGGACAAGTGCTATTTTGAACGCTGCCAATATTAGGATATCTTCTGATTGTTGACATGTACACAGTCTTATGACATCCAATATTAGAATATTTTCTGATTGTTGACACGTACACAGAGTCTTATGACATCCAATATTAGGATATCTTCTGATTGTTGACATGTACACAGAGTTTTGTGACATCCAATATTAGGATATCTTCTGATTGTTGACATGTACACAGAGTCTTATGACATCCAATATTAGGATATCTTCTGATTGTTGACATGTACACAGTCTTATGACATCCAATATTAGAATATCTTCTGATTGTTGACAAGTACACAGAGTCTTATGACATCCAACATTAGGATATCTTCTGTTTGTTGACATGTATACAGAATCTTGTGACGTCCAATATATCTGTTATTTATTTATTTGCATTAACAATTGTAAAGCACCCCAGAACAATTATTTGGACGGGGGAATTACAGAAGTTCAAACACACCAGAATAGTGAGACAGCTATTAAGAATGTTTTAAAAACACTGTATTTTAATCAATATTTAACTGCAGCCGTGGAAGTACTCCGAATCTTTGCAATGATCTGCCAATGCATGAACTGAACAGTGAGGCAGCTTCTAAGAACATTTTAGAAACATTCTCTTTTAATCAATATTATAACTGCTACAATAACTTTTAGAATTGAAATTAAGTCCCGTTTTAATTTTAGTTCTCAGTGTTTATAGAACAGTTTAGTGGAAGAGAATTCTCTGCAGTGCATAGAATGAACGTAAACCTTGTTTCATCTTTCTCATCTCTACAGTGACATACCATTATGATGGTTGTGTTCACAGGGCATAATGGACGAATCATTTGTTTGGTCAAACATCTTGGCATGTTTGATGTAGATGCTGAGTGGAAAGGTGGCGCCATCTCTTGTCCTGCCAGTTGCTCGCTGTTTTCTCACGTCCTAAACAAATCGTCAATGTGGGAATACCTTGCAAAGCCATAAACACTACAATGGTTGTGATAGTGTAGAAATTCTGGCTGGGCTGCACACGGACCTTCAGCCCTTATTCACACAACCAAAATGTATTTTATAAATTGTCCAATGATTTCAGCAAAACCACATAATGTTTGCATTCGTGAGCTAACAAGTCGTAATCGAAACTAAATATAGATTTAATTTTGTGTGAAATCAGTCCGAAACGAACATAGCAATTAAATGCTGAGGTATCTTTAAAATAGCGTTATGACGACACAGCGTATAATAATGACACAAAATGAGACATGGTAGACTTGATGACATACCTTAGACAACTTAATTCCATTTGTTGGAAGATTATATGATGGGATTAACATGTCAATCTTCAGCCCCATCACTTCATCAGTGCAAGTGTAACCATGGAGATAAGCCAATGTACAGTCACAGTCCAATATTGTCCCCTGAAAGTAACAATGCTCAAACTCAGTGCTACTTTAATTTAAGAAAATGTGCTACTATAAATAGCATATGTCTGCACAAAAGGTAATTTACACAAAACAAATATAATGTCCACTATAAACACGGCTTCGTTTATAAAACAGTCAACCACAAACAGATTTTTATTAAATATTCACTGTGACATAATAATGGGTTATAAAGACATTTATAATGTAAATTTGTTAAGTAATAACAGATTTTGCATTGAAAATAGTTGTGTGCAAATTTGTGAAAATGTTCTTTTATTTAAATTACCTGTTAATGAACAACCAAACTATGACCTCAATATCTTACACACCATCTAATTATTCACACAGTATATCTTTTTGAAAGAGTAAACAAAAATATACATGTAGGATTTGTTCACAACCGCATATCTCAGTAGTTTATATAAAATATTATCAGCTGTCAACGTTGTGACCAAACTGACTTTCGCAATTACTCAAGCAAGCATGTGTGTGTGTGCACGCACGCGGTGCGCATGTAATGATTAACTTACCGTGCTGTCAAACGTGATGCATGCGGTGGTGCGCTCTACTGGCTCAAGCACGACCACACTGCGCGGTGGATCGGTATTAAGGTGTTGGGCAGACACTGACACTGTGATCACCATCCCACTTGAGTCAATGGCGTCCATCTACACACGTGACACACTTACAATGTCGCACAGCTGGCATATTAACACAAACAACATCATATTATTACTTGTGGCTTCCCAAAAAAGGGATGAGGCTACTTCTTGCACGACTCTACCACCCTGGATATTATATGCCTTTCCAATTCTCCCTGTCACAGCCTTCTCTAGTATCTATACTTATTTGTCATCCTCTTACACTTTTCTTACAAACCTCTAAATTACCCACTAATATGATACACTCAGTTTTAATAGGATCACAATGCCCACCTCTCCGAGAATGTGTCTTAGTATACATTTACTGAAAACATTGCCAGGTCATGTGGGTATAAATGTTGAATTTGTGGAAAGTTAGGAAGATCCCTTAGATGCCATCAACAGTATCACTTACATCACTCAATTCTGGCAGTAATTAATACAACACTAACCATTCTGTGTAAACATGTCTTCCAGTTTTAATCAGCAACAATAGCACATTATGTGTAATATGAAACTCAATTAGCGATGTATTATTTTGAGACCTGCAGATTTCCTCTTATTATATGGCACCAGGCAAGACGTACATCACTGTTTAGTTTTATTACAATACTACGTCAGTCCTAACAGTAGGTAGTAATACAACAGCAGTCAATCTGTGCAGACATACATTGGTGGAGACGGCAGTGCGAGATCAGAGACAGAAGTAGGGAAACAAACATCTGAGGACCCATATTAGTGAGACGGAAAACAAACATCTGAGGATCCATATCAGTGAGACGGGAAACAAACATCTGAGGACCCACATCAGTGAGACGAGAAACAAACATCTGAGGACCCATATCAGTGAGACGGGAAACAAACATCTGAGGACCCACATCAGTGAGACAGGAAACAAACATCTGAGGACCCACATCAGTGAGACGGGAAACAAACATCTGAAGACCCATATCAGTGAGACGGGAAACAAACATCTGAGGACCCATATCGGTGAGACGGGAAACAAACATCTGAGGACCCATATCAGTGAGACGGGAAACAAACATCTGAGGACCCACATCGGTGAGATGGGAAACAAACATCTGAGGACCCATATCGGTGCCAGCCTCCCTTAACAACAGACACAAAGAGGAGAGCAACTCACCACTTTCCCCGACACCTCTGTGATTTCTCCGTTTACCCCCAGTTGACTCTCAGACATCGGGTTTGGAGCCTTCGCCTTCGACGTGAGCAGATCGCTGAGCTGGATGCCGAGCAGCTCCTCCCTGCTGAACTCAAACAGCTCGCAGGCCATCTCATTCGCCACAAGTATCTGCCACCGTCAACAACAACAATGACGTCACCACGACATTAGCAGCACACAGAATGAACCACACAACACGCATACATACAAATCCTGGTATCAGCACGCTAATCTAATAACAAATAAACTGGCAAACACGGTGCTTTCAACAATATGCAGTTCTACAGTAAAGCCAATCAACATAATATTTCTGTTATTCTAGCCGACCCTACAACATCTTACAAACACAAGGAAAATACAACACATTTACTACCCTGTATAAATCCAAGCACACGAAAAAGCGTATATCTGTGCCACTCCCCCAATCTGAACTATTCTGTAGAGCTCTATGAAAAAATTGACTCATGAATTTCTCATATTGGCCTGAAGATTTTGTGGGTGACAGCTATACAAAAACAATTGTCATGAAAATACCCAAACCTAGGTAGGTATGTGACCACGGCTGTACCACCGCCCTACGGACCTACCTCTGAAGTCTTGGCATCAACGGTAACAATGGCCTTGTTAGGGTTGCGTACGGCGCTGGTGAAGGCACCACCTGTGTCTCCGCCCCTGATGTAGCTGTAGAAGGACCAGCTGTCTGACAGGCCCTGGTTGCTACTGTCCATCCCAGGTGTCGAGTTGAAGCTACCCCGCGACAGCCCAGGCGAGAAACTCACGTCATTCATTCCGTTGCCTAGCAACCACAATATTGCACCACTTTGTGATATTTTAAATACAACCTTCTATGCGATGTATTGAAAGGACAACACAGGAATATGACTATGCTTACCATAAGCCGACGCAAAGAAATGTTTCCCATCTGTACAATGAGTCTCCTCAACATTATTTAAACACAAATTTGATTACAATCACATTCTACTCATAAGAGGAAAACTATTATGTCGTAGAAATTATGTTTACAAAACAATTAGGGAATTTACAAAAATACTTATGAATAATTGCACAATTAGGTCAAAATTGTTAAAATGTAGCTGACATTACACATGAAGCATGTATGAACCTGTAAAGTCATCAAGAGTCTTCTTCGAGTCCGGCGTGAAGTCTATGTCGATGCCGTGACGCGACCGACACCGTTTCGGAAACGACTGGTTCATCTCAAACGACTCCTCCGCCTTGGGAGTGAGGCCGAGCTGCGCAGCCCGTTCCCTCTTCCCCGTGCGGATCCTGTCGAGGGGGGAGGGGTAGGATGGGGTGCCAAACACGTTGCGGGCACAGGTGGCTAACTTCCCCCCACCTGACTGACGCGTCATCTGCACAGAATCACAACGAACTGTACATACATGCCAACACGAGCACAACATAAACACTCAAACACAGACCATAATAAGTATATATGAATGTTCTTGGATATGTTTAAATGATTAACCATTTAGAGGTATTGCTGTTACACATTTCTTAACTTAATATTAACTATTTACTGCACAAAGCATCCGAAACTTTAACATCAACAAACTTTCATATCATCTTCATTCATGACTATACAAAATGGTAATCGCGGTTTACACTTTATACATTATTTACAACTGAAGAAAAACTTTAAAAGAATGCTGACCAATGGAGGCGACACATCACAACTAACATTACCCCTCTGTTTGACAGCAAACAAAATTGACTAACACACCAGAGGTGGATCTGGCTATCTATAAATCTAAAAAAATAATTGTTTTATAGATATTGAAAAATATGTTATGCACATCGACCTACCCATATTTTTGGCGTGCTGACAACATGTCGTCCCTGTCCAAGGTTGGGTGAACATAAGGACTTTGACAGCGGGAAGCTCTGCCTCAACTTGCAACTGGCATGGAGCTCAAGCTTGTCTCTCTTCTTGCGAGTGTGTCCTGCCATCTTAGTCGATGATGCCACTGAAATGGTAAACGCACAAGGGGGACACATTACAAGTGTAACCGGAAAGTAATAACATTTTGGCGAATGCATAGTTACATGGAAACGAGTTGAAAGCCTGCAAAGTTGTACATAACAGAATCTTGTCTGATGGAGTTTCAAGTTTGTTTAGTTTTTTACATTACCCTACTACAGATCATGTTTGTTTTGAATGAATATAATTATAAACACTTTCAATACTCGTATATGCAACATCTTTTTATAGACAGATCTAAAAAAGTGACACAACCAGACAATGTTTAATAACATTTACAAAAGTAATAAGATTTGGAGAATAAGGTTAAGCTCGCCAAAAAATATTTAAAATCTTTATATTGTTAGCAGACATGGGGTCAAATACATTGAAAAGTATTTAAATACAAATACTCCTGAGGGGTTCAGATACAAATACTTTGTAATGCAAAAGTATTTAAATACAAATACATTACAAAGTATTTCAAATACTTTTCAAAATACTTTTTACAAGAGAGCCTGTATCAAAAACATTACATTTTATATTACGAGGTAATTATGTTGTTTATCGACATAACTATTACATAAGATATTCCTTATAGGCTGGCAATATCTGGTATGCTGTAAAATTACAAAAATGTAGGCAAGTAATAATCTGGCTTGGGAAGCCCCTACCTTCCCCTCAACCCACAGAGTGCTAATATGTCTTATCAGTTCACACAAGCATTGACACAATAGCAGGCCTTAGCAGCTAGCAGGGTTCCTTAGCAGGGGCAATAAAGCATGATCAAAAGACAGGCATGCCAGTGCAAGTCCTGTTGTTGCTAATTGCACCTTGGTCACAGGTGACAACTAACAAATTGATCTTGACTTCACTGGTATGCTCTCATAATGACCTCAGTGACTTCCACATAATGGCTTTCTTCCTGACTGGAAAATGTGGTCAATTGTCAAATGTTTAACTCTCAAGAAGTTAAACAAGATATGTGAATACAAAATGTAACTTGTTATTTATTAATAACCATGCCCAAATAAAAGTATCTGATAATTTAATATATTTTATGGAAGTATTTAAATACAAATACTTTCATTTAATTAGTGTCAAAATACAATTACAAATATTTAAAAAAATGTATTTAAATACTTTCAAATACAAAAGTATTTTACCTCATGTCTGAATTCGTTAGCAGTCTGACTCATGACCGTGAGAGATCCAAATTCCCTAAAATTATTATTTAATTTGTTACCATTTTTATTTGTTGGTCTGATCTGTAGCTGTTGGCTATGTCATGTGAAGCACAATACTGGGCAAAAACAGATAAAAAATGAAAAACTGTCTTAGATGGTAGCCAAAGTACATCTACACCTAAAATTAAAGAAGATAAGATCTTTTTATCCACTGTTATGTGGCGTAATGCCAAGTATTCGTAGTTGAAGTTCATGATGTCTTTTAACTAAAATATGAGAATGTGAAACCCCTTCAGAAATCAAAATTTGCTTGACTGATGCTGGGTTAACGCTAGACCTTCTTCTCTTGGGCAAATTTGGCTAAAAGAAGTCATTTTGTTTTAGCCAAATTTTTAAGGTGTATTTAGTTTACAAATAAACATGAAGGAGTGCATCAAAACTTGTATTTTCTGTATGATGAAGCCAACCATTCAAAAATGCAGTTTGCCCTGCTGTAATAAATGTCCTCAGCTACTGTAAACATTAACGTTATTTAATCAAATATCTCATATTTTATTGGACAGTATTATTAAAATATGAATTGTGATCTATCCCCACAGCTGAAGTTAGCGTTAAAGTTGCGCCACCACGTATACACGTAAAAACTAGTGAATTTCTTGTACATTTTGATCGATAAAAGACTTAAGAGTAATTTGTTTATCACGTGACCAGTATATATATGTGTAGAATAGTAGTAGATATGTGATGTGATGTGAAGTTTGGTGACTGTAGGTGGCCGTTATCATGGCTTTTTGGAGTTGCGGGCCTAAGCTGCAAGACTGAAAAGTACAACTTGTTTCTGATTTTCTTCCGACCGTACACGTATTTCGACTCCAGCCAGCCTGACTGGGATATGTCACATGACAGATTCATGTTAAATGGTTTAAGGGGTATCCATGTTAACTTTTAACAATAATTTGCCTGTGCATTTAAGGATTTTCTTTAAATTAAATACAAACTTACAATTGTTGTGTCTTGTTCAGACGTCATGCTTACAAAGTTAAGTTGTGCACCGCCAAATGTGTGATAAGGATTCTCATTGACTAAAACCCATCGGCTATTGACCAATAAGTTTAGTTAACATAAATTGTCATAAAAGTGTCCTTCACAACTGAACGGTCAGGCAAATGCAAGAAATTTAAGAACAATTTAAATCAGTGATATTTAATCTAATAAAGATATAAAACCAACAATTCACATCAGCATTTCATGTTTCGCAAATTTGGCAATCACATGCATTTTTCTTTTTGCCAAACCATACAAAAATTATTGCAGGGCGAATGGCAAAGCCCTAGCGCAAACACAATGATGTATGCTAGTACCTCATCAGAATCCAACCAAGACTTTTAAAAGATTGATCAGAGGAACTATAGACGTTATGTCCCAAGTCGCTTATGTCCCAAAAAGACAATTTGTACTGTTCGTTGTAAATTATAATAAATGTCATTGTTATGCTTAAAAGTCGTTGTTCTGATCAAATAACATGGTCGTGCGTGGTCGTTTGTTAACTTCGTGGTCGTGCGCCTTTTAGTCAAACCCCCTGCAAATAGGCATTCGGGAGATAGAGCTAGTCACATGTATGCATGCTTTATTAGTTTATAAAACTCCATCCGGATTTCAGATTACAGTATTCTTTTGTATTTAGTCATTATTAGTTGTGGAACGACCGAGTTGTGTTTAGCAGGTCAAATCTGAATTATTGTTTTTAAACTTCACGAGGACGGGCGATAATAAGTCATGTTTAAAACGCGCCGATATTCCCCATTTAGAGTGCCAACATTAACGGAAATAACCACCGATTTTGTGTTACATTCGTGAACAACGTACAAATAAAAAAGTAATATATATTTGGGACAAAACGTACAAGCGTTTTGGGACATACCGCTCCAAATTTAGGACATATCGTCTAGGACATATGTGACTTGGGACATAACATCCATAGGCCGATCAGAGCATTCTAGACCTGAAATGGTGGACACTGTAACTTACGTTATCCACCACAACCACAATTTTTTTCAAACAACTATAAACAGGCACGATGTGTTTTTTGTGTATCTTCTTTCTTCATGGGCCTAAGATACATCACAAATGTTATCAACAGGAACTGTCCACAAAGAAGTTGCTTATGGAGTAAATATAGCGTAAGTTACTGGACACAAATTTGGTGACTCCACATATACAATTATGATTTAAGTCGGTGTTCTGAGCAGTCGTCTCTGGAGATAGGCCTACCTGATAATTATTATTTAATTTGTCACCATTTTGACAAGTAGCCATTGCATGCATATTATCACTGGTCTTGTCTGTTGCCGTTTTGACCAAGGTTGTCACCATTTTGATATATTGGCAGTACGAACTGTATCCTGTGGTTCGCCCTTACCCCACCTCCCTTCTGTGAGATCCCGGCATGCCATTGATGATTCTCAAGACAAAACATACATGAGCATGCACATAAGACACTAACAGTGAGTAATGGACTAATGCCTAATTTAATCATAATGACAATGTTGCGTTCACACACTGACACAGTCACAAAAAGACAAAGTTAAACCGGTTTAACCAAGTCTAAGCAGTTTATCTTCTCGAGGACGACATTTATCACTATAAAAAATGTATGTAGCTTGAATCAATTGTAGACAGGGGTCTCCCGTAGACAGGACGCGTGGCCTTGCGAACAAGTATACGTCATAAACCGATTTAATGTTAACTTTATTAAACTTTTATTGCGTGAACGTCTTAAGTTAAGTAAAAATCAAATCTGTTGCCTAAAATAAATGTCAAATAAATTGCGGCCGAAACTGGCAAAGAACACATATCATGCATTTATAAATAATACGTTATTTGCCTTGGTGGTGTGTTCTATGGTATATATGAACGTTTTCACTAATATCGTAGACTTTCCATTGTTGTATAACAACATGCAATAATATATTATGTGTGTGAATAAAATGCTTTTACATTCTCACCGTTCAAGTCATCCGCCAAAAATTGTAAATAACGACCTAAACTGCGCGCGCATTCAATGTCGTTACTTCAAAAACAGTCATCCACCATTTTATTGTTCGCACTTAAGTAAATAATGTATGTGTACTGCAGATTATTCTAATTCTGAATTGACTAAAGACCTACCCTCTTTGTAATTAGATAATCATTTAAAAAATGAATTTTTAATAAAATGTATGTCGCAAAAGTGGGTAATCGAAAATAGTACTCTGGAACGTATTTGAAGTTACCTCGGCGAAAGGACACATATTGACTGTCATATGACTACCTCACCCATGCCATACATGTCAAAATATAATTTTTCGGAGGCGACGATTTCAATTATGTTACTTGCTTTTAACCTTCCATACATTCAGATTTGCCATTTCAACAAAACAATCCCAAAGAACAAACTGCGTCTCCTCAGTTGATATATTAATTATAACAGAGAAAGGAAAAAGCATTCATAACTCACCCGGGATGTTTTTGTTGAAATACCGAGTGTGAATGTCTGCGAAGGTTAAGAGTAACATATTTGAAATGTCGCATCCGGAAACTTATACATGTTGACATCAGTGTTACTGCAATGTGTGTGTGTGTGTGTGCGTGCGTGCGTACGTGCATGCGCGTGTGTGTGCGTGTGTGTGAGAGAAAGGTATATAGTTCTTAAGATAAGGGTGTGGATAGTTAATAAATGTCTAGATCGAGTAATGCAATGAACTTCTGCAGTGAAGACAGCGCAAAGGCCGCATTGTTAATGTCTAACGTTGGAGTCTGGAAAATCGTATTTATTGTATTCATGCGGTGCACAATGACCCTGCATGTGTCACACGTACTCTTGTCATCATACCAGCTTCGAGCTTCTTCTTATTCTTTGTGAATATATGGGCCTCTGATCAGCAGGACGTCCATTTCACGAAACTGTGCCAGTGTCTTAATTATGAAGCGAGCAGAGAGCAGATGTTAGAGGAAGTATATATGCACACACACACGTATACAACACACACGCACGCACGCACGCACACCACGCACACCATGCACACACACACACACACACCACGAACGCGCGCGCGCGCGCGCGCGCACACACACACACACAACGTGTTTTAAAAAGCTCCGTCGTTAAAACATTCGTAATTCAGATGGTAGTCAAAGTTAATTTAACACATGTTTATGGAACGCATCTAAAGTAAAGGTAAAGGTAAATTCTTATATAGCGCAGTATCCAGTCCTCAGGACTGCTCAAAGCGCTTTACGCTTTATTTTCTGGCAGACCTGTTCAGTCGAACCCCATCTCGACTTTTCCGGGAAGCATCCAGCCACGTATTTAATGCGCGAAAACTATTCATTCACAAATATCCACTGTCTGTGAACGGTGTGTGTGTGTGTGGGGGGGGAGAGAGAGAGAGAGAGAGAGAGAGAGAGAGAGAGAGAGAGAGAGAGAGAGAGAGAGAGAGAGAGAGAGAGAGAGAGAGAGAGAGAGAGAGAGAGAGAGAGAGAGAGAGAGAGAGAGAGAGAGAGAGAGAGAGAGAGAGAGAGAGAGAGAGAGAGAGAGAGAGAGAGAGAGAGAGAGAGAGAGAGAGACAGACAGAGACCGACAGACAGACAGACAGAGAGAGAGAAAGAGAACATGTACGTGAGCGTGTGCGTATGCGTGCATGTTCAATGAACGAATTTAGTGATAATCTAATACCCTATTAGATAGCTCTCGAAACATTCCCCATTACTGTGCAGGTTACTTACATAACCGCCATAAAACAACATCACTTTCTTAGCTAGGTGTCCTATATTTGAGAAGTAAGGCTTATGACGTCACACCAGTAGAACATTGGGTGCAATACAATTAAATGTGAAAATCGTGGCGCCCGTATCAAGGATAAAACGTTAACCTATATGTACACATGTATACGCATTCGCACTATAGAATGTTTATGGTCTCTTCAGTTTCAATAAAATTATATTGAATTTCTAGAAAAAATGTATGGCCACATATTTTTTTAAAAGAATTCTACAGAAATTATGTAGAATTATATAACAAAATAATTATATAGAAATGTTTCCGAAAAAAATCGTATATCATATATTCTATAGCATATATTCTAAAGAATTGCTAGCTAAGGGTGTAAGCACATGCACGCGCGTGTACACGCACAAGGACACGCACACCGAACGCGCATACGCACACCGAACGCGCACACGTACACGCACACACACGCGCAAGCACGCACACACACACACACAGTAGCTTTAGCGACGATGGCCGTCTTTTTTGAGAGGGGGAACTTTATGAGAAATTGCACATAAATGTTACTGAATCAGTCCACGTATCTAGTTTCGTGGGCGAGACGACGATAAGGGGTCGTGCAGGCGTGGTGCTGTGGTACTGTGGTGCTGTGGTGCTGTGGTTACGGTACACTTAATGTTCCGTTAGTGTGAGATGCGACAATCTAACTGTCATACCCAGAAAAGACACCTTTCTTATGTCATTTCATAGAGGTACAGTTATAAACAATGGAGTACTTGAGTTGGGAACATGTAATTAGAAGCTCGGTTGTTGCATCCCTATTAATGAAAAATTAAGTGAAGCTATAATACGACACAATGTCGTGGAAGTGTTACCAATTTTAGCTAGTCATACATCATGCACAATGAAGAAGAGTGTCATAGATATATGCACGGTTATCACGACGTGAGCAGGCTTCCAAATAACCTGTAGTTTTAATAATATCCTGATTTTGTGTGTATCTCCCAGTCTTCCAGAATACAGGCAGATCTTCCGGGTTTTCGCTTCAAATCTCCAACAAAACCCCGGACCATCCTTTGTCGTTCAATCTCATTATCAAAGGGAAACAGCGCGACACCACGGGAGACGTGCTGAGAAGTGTTGAACCGCTGTTCCGGCGGGAAAAAATAGGTTTACGGGTCCCCCGGTCTTCCGATGTCAGGATCAGACACAGCGCGACGAGACAGCGCGACATGGTAAGCGTGCTGAACCGCTGGTGAATCTCCCAGAATAAAAAATAGTTGGCAGGTACATCATGTATAAATAACACAATGTTGTGCATCACCACCGCCACCTGGTGGCACAATATGCTTTTTCTCTGTCGATGACCGACGCTCAGACCGTTTACATGTTATAATGAGTGAAGAAAACGTCTGCTCTACTGTAAGCCAATATATAATATGTACCAATATTTGTTATTTAGAAGTGGAATGTGTGATCTGTGTGTGTGTATGTTGTGCGTACGTGTGTGTGTGCACGCGTGCGTGCGTGCGTGCATGTGTTTCGTTGGGATAATGAAACATGCTTCTATGCGGTGACTGCTGCCTCCAATGCACAATCTTGTATCATCAAATTATGAACGAGCGCCACAACGCGGGGGCCCAGAATATCACTCACCAGACGGCGCCACGTACGTAGTGACAAAAAGGTCGCCCAGTGGGTAACAGCACATGGTAAGTGGTTACAGCATGCGGTTATCATGCTCTATGATTAATAATAATTGCTCTGATTGTCTGCCTGCATGGGTCGTAGTGTTACCTTTCACGCGCCTATCGGCAAACATTCGTTTGATCGATTTCGCGATGTTAGCTTCTAAAACCTACTCACAGTGAGTTTTATGCACACCAAACTTTAAAAAAAGTATTTATCATATGTTTAATTGTGCATTTTTAAACTCCGTTACATAAAAATATTGTATTTAAATAACAGTTCCATACTTCATTACTTGACTGTTGATCATGCTACAAGCGTGGTTTTTGATTGGAAATGTTCCGTATGCAGGAACATGATTGTTATTCTACATTTACCATATGCCAACAATTGGTTTAATGCATGCGCATTGAAGATAATTTGGCGCGAAAGTGCTATCCCGATCTTTGATGATGGTAAGGATATTTATCCACCATAATATACATGCAAATGAAAGAGCCATTCACATTCTGTACAATGCACGTGTAGTTGAAGCTGTCATATTGCAGCATTTTGAACGACTTCTTATGCCATTGCCAATATTTAATGTCCGGCGGATGGAAATATAATTGACTGTTTACAAAACTGAGCTCTGCTACTGCTTGCCAACAGCCTACACTGGCTACAGTTAGGGAGGTCGGAAGAAATCACGCAAACGCGTTTGCATTGGGACGCAATGTTAAATCGCCTATGTTTAAAAAATTGTAAGTCCCTTGATTTATAAAGACTGGTCATATATTTTATATCAAAAGAAACATAAATATGTCTTCTTTGTGATAAAAATACCTGCTTTTGTGAATTCGTAATGCTTCATACAGATACTCGTGATGAAACAACGACACCCACCGAAATTTCGTTTCGTTGCGGACGCAGCCATATTTAATCTCGCGGAAGGGAGGTGTTTTTCATAAAATCATGTACTCGCGTTATTACCCTCCATGCTATGTTTGGCGGTATGGTTGAAATCGTAAAATTATGCTCTTTCTTTTGACGTGTTTCTTGTATGAATTGAAATAAAATTAAGAAAAATATGATATGTTGAACATTGGTCATATTTAGAGAGGATTTAAGGTATGAACAGCTTGCGGAAACTCTGGCAAACTACACCTGTGCTATTTAGTAATGTATAAACGTAATATTAATGCAAATTTGGCGGAGATACACCTTTGCCCATTTTTGCCCCAAGCTCGAACGTAGCGGTACCCCATGTCCGGCAATGAATTTCTCCTATTATCGCTCACATAACCGGCGTACACATTGTTGCAATCTTGTATTCTGAAGTTGTGTTTTAGCCATGCATTTGTTATTCGTGTTTACATATGCACAAACATGCTATCGGGTATTAAATGGTGGACGTAATATGAATATTTAAAGTTTGTTTTCATGTTATAATCATGCAAAATAAATAATAAATGACAACCCCCTCCATAAATTAGACATCTAATATACTTCTAATTACACTGCATTGATCTTGCTGTAACTAACTGCATGTATAAACATTGGCTTGGTGGTGGTTTTTTGGGTTGTTTTTTATTGTATCTTCCTAGAAGTATTTAATTTGTAGATGAATATATAACATGATTTAACATTTCCTGGTGTTGGTACAGTGCAACATTTTGCTTCAGCGGTTATTGATATGCATGCTTTTTCAACATTTTATTTTCGAATGCTGCAAGGACATTCTTCTTAAGCAATGAAATGTGGTGCTTTCTAAAACAAACAAGCTGCGTCAGATAGGTTGTTGAAATATGTTCTAAACGTCTTAGAAACGCCACAGTTTCTCGCTGGATGTAAAACACTTGGACTCATCAGCAAGCTGATCACCTGCCCTCTGATGCATGATCGAAGACAAGAGTGTTCACATCTTGGACATGAATATTCACTACCAGCAACTCGTGTCATTCTGCCAGGAGTCATGCAGAAACATCAATGAGTTCATGAGTGAGACGAGTATGCCTATCTTTGGAGACTCTACTCGCATCAAGAAGGACAGTGTGTTTGAAATGCTGACAACGCTTTCTGATGTAGATGCAAATGCGGAAGTGATTCTTCATATCCTACTTCCAGCCATCGCTGTTCTCTGCAAACGGATCTTTGCAGATACAACATTACATCAGATAATTAAAAGTTGCATAGCAATATATATTATATATATATATATTATGTATATATATATGTATGTATGTATGTATATATATATATATATATATGTATGTATATATATATATATATATAGGTATATATATATATAATGTTGTACATGCATGCTATGTAGCGGAATGCTTATTGTTGCTTGCAGTAGTTGGCTATCTTACGCGCACGCACACATGCAGACACACACACACACACAAACCTACATATACATTATGTTTACATAAGAATATGGTGCAAGGCCAAAGCTGAATGTTTACATCAATGCATGTAATATTTCGCTATGTTTATACTCTCACACACACTTTACTAACTTTGCATACATGACATGCATGCAGTACTCACTAACGTCCACATGATTTTGCTGGTATACCTACACCTTCTAAAACATGTCAGATTTTTTTGATATCCACATAATGGAAACCATTCAAGCATATCCTCCAACCTATGGGTAGCAGGCTTCCCAAGCTGGTTCAATGTGGTGTATGACAACGGGCCAGATATATTGTGTAGACGTATATATATTATGGATGACGATTTGAAAGTGGGGGACCTGGAGATACTTTTGTAGGCTTTTCCATAAGGTTAGTAGCTTAGTTAATTAACTTAATTTTATGTATAATTCCTTTCGTAAATGATATTTAAAGGAAATACATAAAATATCAAGTTTTAGCTAAGTTTTTTGTGTTGTACAATATTAGTTTTTCACATTTCCTTCAGATCAAAAAAACTGTCACACAAATTTATTCAATGGCCTTTACATAATTGTCTATAACTTCGCCAATTTTCATCACAAAGATATACAACTGGTATGGCTGTTTATCTCTTAAATATACCTTTCCAGTGGTGTATCACATTTACCAATCTGATGAATTATTGCATTTTCACCGACCTCCCTACTACAGTGCTACACTAGGCTTGACTAAGTTTAAGTCTAGACAAGTCTGACACTGCCTAGCCACTACTGCCTACACTGCAGTACAGTGTACACTGCACTACACTACACAATACTACTCTACAGTCAGTGCTAGCTCTATCTTACTAAGGCTGATATACACACCAGGCTGAGCCTCCTCTCCTTGGCTTAGCTTTGGCCTGGGCTTATCGTAATCATTAATACATTATGACAGACTTCTCATTATCATTATGACTTTATGTTTATGTGAAACTTATAAGTGTGATCAATTGCCAAACAGCCAGCAACATATGTCATGTGGGTAGTGGTGGTTGCGCGGTAGAGCACCGGACTGTCGATTGAGACATTGGTTCAATTCCACCTGCTGCCTTTTCAAAACTTTTTTAAGGCAATTTCGTTCACCTCACATAGCCTGTGTCTTACGGAAGAGACACCTAAGCCGTTGGTCCATTCTATCTGGTGTCTATGCCAGAGGAAATAAAAGATCCCACACAGGGCAAATGTGTAACTTGTAAACTCACAGAATGGTGGTCTCTATCTATCTGTCTCAATTTGGGACGTAAAAGAACCACTAAGGATGACAAGCACCCTGGCAGTGACCACCCTTAGTGCCAGCATATAAAGCTCGGTTTGGCAATAGCTGACTAGTTGAATGAGACCTCATAAGACCATCACATTGTAACCACAATAATACAGACTAGTCAGTTAATAGAACATTGCCGAGCGCTGGAAACAACTAGAACGAACTAACCCACTGAATCTTGCTCCCAACCGCCAGAGTTGCTTCCTGGTCGGGCGTGTGAGAGAATACACAACAACAATTGATGAATGTGCATGTAACAACAAAGCACTGTTCAGGATCATGGATGACTTGATGAAGAGAAAAACTGCCCGGTCCTATGTCTGGTATAGCACAACTGGCAGATAACTTTCTTGTGCACTTCACACGCAAAGTGTTAGACATTTGCAGTCAGTTAGCGAGTAGACGCCTGCAAACTGTCATTGTGAACAGTCTTGCACAGTCAATGTGTTTTACGGCATCACCACAGACGGTGTTCTCTTTTTGGTAAGGAAGTGTCCAACAAAATCCAAGCGCGCTCGATCCACTTCTTATCTCACTCGTGAAAGCCAACACTGACATTCTTGCGCCAACATTAGCTACAATCATCAACATGTCGCTCGAGTCGGGGTCCGTGCCGGCCAACTTCAAACATGCCGTGATCACACCACTATTAAAGAAACCAAACCTTGATTCAGATTCGATGAACAACTACCGCCCTATATGAACTTGTCATTTGTTTCAAAGTTACTGGAGCGCCACGTAGCAGTCCAACTTTGCCAGCATCTAGATGATAACAATTTGATGGACATTTTCCAAAGTGCGTACAGACAACATCACAGCACTGAGACAGCACGAGTGCGCATTCAAAATGACCATCTCCATTCCCTTGAAAAAAGGAAAGGTGTGCTGGCAGTGCTGCTCGATACGAGTGCAGCGTTTGATACTGTTGACCACTCGATGTTAATCAACCAGCTGCGCATAGGCATTGAAGGCATCGCACTGAAATGGCTGGAGTCGTACTTTGCTGTTATTTAGGCCTTGGATGAAATTGCTCCGGTAATGCTACGGCGGCTACGCAAGAGAAGAACTCCACCTTGATACTGCGAGGAATTCAATGCGAAAGTTACGTCGCCACAATGAGAACATTTGGCGTGCATCAGGATTAGACATACACAGACGATATATACGTGAATCATCATAATGCTGTCAGCGAGAGGATACTGCAAGCCAAAATTCAGCATTATCAGAGTCTACTCCAAGATGCCAATCAGAATACAGCCTTCGAAGCCGTGAACAGTCTGCTAAAGGTGGAATCTTCCAAACTGATTCAATGTGCTGGGCCGACATTGTGGAACTCTCTGCCTCTGGAATTACGCGCGATTGAGAACACTAGACAGTTTGGAAAATTATTGAAGACATTTCTGTTCTCAAACTAATATGGCCAGACATAATTTAACCTTTGCTTTATTCATGCATATAGTTTTAATACATTTTTAGTCTTATTTATCTCAGGGTCACATTTTAGTATCTAATCAAATTATTTAATGTAAATTAGGCTTTTATTTTGTATTTATTTATATATATATTTTTATTATATATATATTTTTTCCAGTAGGTTCAGCTGTTCAGCACTTTTGCTAATCGTTTATTTTATCATTGCATTTACCCGTAATTTTACTATACTTAGGCTTATATATATATGCATACACTATATACTAGGATATTGTTTGCTAATTTAATTTATTTTCTTATTTGTTCTCTTAAAAGTGTTTTTATGCTTCTTATATGATTGGCAATTTGTAAACACCCGTGAACGGGGGTCATTAGTCCCGGATTTGATGGTGTATAAATAAAGTTTATTATTAAGGGAGAAATTATGCTGCCAGTTTCTGAACTTTTTTGAAGAAAACATTGCGAAAATCATGAACGAAATTGATGCCTCGGAAACAAACATGAGCGACATCGAAACTGTGACACAGAGAGTAGTTGAACATCCTATGACTGAACTGTATGCTGCAAGTGTGAAGTGCAGAAAATTATCCAGGATGCTAAACCCAAGTCATCATGCTTGGACCCTCTACCTACATCGCTGCTAAAGAGCACTCTTCCTGCTCATATTCAAATACTGACTCATCTTATCAATATGTCTTTCGAGTCGGCCACTGTTCCACGGGAACTCAAGAAGGCTGTCATAACACTGCTGTTGAAAAAAAGACCTTGGATCGAAACACGCTAAAAAATTACCGTCCAGTTTCAAGTTTGCCATTTGTGTCTAAAGTCTTGGAAAAGGTAGCAGCCAAACGACTTATTCAACATCTAAGTGACAATGGCCTTCACGAGCAGCTACAATCGGCATACAAACCCCGACACAGCACTGAAACTGCTTTAATGAGAGTGCAGCACGATATCACCAGTTACATGGCAGACTCCAGGGGTGTCCTTCTGGTTCTCCTGGGTTTATCTTCTGCGTTTGATACGATCGATGCTGCTATTCTACTAAAGACTATGCATAGCCACCTGGGAATATCTGGCGCGGCACTTGCATGGTTCGTACATGTCGGATCGTACCCAGCGTCTACGGTTTGGGGTGGATGCATCTGAAGAATGCCCTGTGAGATACGGTGTTCCACAGGGCTCGGTGTTGGGTCCGTTGTTGTTCACTGTGTACACAGCACCAATGGAGGACATACTAACGAGGCACTCTGGAATATCATAAATTTGCTGATGATCTTCAGATATACACATCCTACTGTCCTCACATATCTGGTGACTTGGAGTGCGCTGTTCAGAGACTTAGTGACTGCATTAGTGAGGTCAAATGTTGGATGGTTAAGCATAAACTCAAGCTAAACGACAATAAGACTGAATTTATGGTGGCCCTTAGTCCCTATCATCTAAAGAAATTTGGACTTCCAGAGTACCTCGTTGTTGGTGGAGTCAACATAAAACCTGTTGTCTCTGTCAGGAATTTGGGAGCTCACTTTGACACTCACATGAGCATGAAGCAGCATGTTGATGCTGTTTGCAAGAAGTGTAACTACCATCTGAGACGTATTAGCTCCATCAGGGCCTATATCACGAAGCCTGTCTGCCATTCATTGGTCATTGCGATGATTGTTTCAAGCTTAGATTACTGCAACGCTCTGCTGCTGGACCTACCCGAATTTCACTTAGCACGTCTCCAGAAGATACACAATAGGGCAGCCCGCCTAGTTGTCCTCACACCTACATCTTCACACATCACGACAGTACTGGCGCTTCTGCACTGGTTGCCAGTCAGACAACGTATTGTATTTAAAGTACTTGTGTATATTTACAAGGTGCTCCATGGTTTGGCGCCGAAGTACCTTGCACATCTACTACATCCACGAACTCGCAACCCTCGTCTTCGACAGCTTCATGACCATCTTCAGCTTGCAGTTTCACGAGCATCAAAATCCATCGGCAAGCGAGCGTTTGGCATAACTGGTCCGGCCAAATGGAACGAACTGCCACTGACTCTACGAGATGCTCCGTCTGTGTTTTTATTTAAACATCACCTGACAAGATATTTATTTAAACAAACTTATGGTGGACAATAGCAAGATTTATTTACATGACGTTTTAGTGACTTGTTAATTTATTAATCTATTTTCTATTTTGTAAATTAATTAATTTATAACTAATTTATATATTTAATTGTTTTTATAATGTTTCTATATTGTGAGCGCATTGATTAACTATTAGTTAGAGATCGCGCAGTAAAAGAACCTTTATTATTATTATACCTGTTGAACCGGACTCGGTCAGTGTGCATTAGTGGCCACAACTGACATAGAACATTGCTCGAGTCTGGCATCCCACAGGGGTCTGTGCTGGGCCCAATTCTCTTCTCCATATATACACTGCCATTGGGTGCTATCTTCAGAAGGCACAAGCTGCATACCATCTTTATGCAGATGACGCCCAATTTTATGTTGACTTGAGTGGAACGCGGGATGGAGAAGCCGCTGATGCGGTTGACCGCATCGAGCGATGCATCGAAGAAGCAAAGCAGTGGATGTCAGACCACCATCTACTGCTGAACGAAAACAAGACCGAGGCTATTATCATCACGGCACCAAATTGTAAACAAGGATGTAACATTGTTCCGTCACCGACCATCCGCAACATCGGGATTACAATCGACTTTGGACTAATAATGTTGTCACGTGTCACGGATGTGCAAGTCAGCTTACTACCAATTTAAAAAATAAGACTTACTACTGATGCGTGTAAGACACTAGTCCAAGCCCTGGTGACATCGCAGCTGGATTACAGTAACGCGGTCCTGTACGGCATCACCGAGGCACTTATGAACAAATTGCAGATGGTACAGAACTCGGCGGCAAGACTTATTTCAAGACACTGAAAGCACCAGCACATTACACCTGTGCTAGTCAAACTTCATTGGCTTCCAGTTCGCTGGCGTATCCAGTACAAACTGCTGGTCCATGTTTTCACGGCTTTACATGGTCTTGCTCCAGCGTATATCCAAGATCTTATAATACCGTATACGCCCACCCGCAACCTCCGATCTGCTGATCTACATCTGCTTGCAGTACCTAGCTACAACTTAGAGGGCTACGGCAGACGAGCTCTGTCCGTGTCTGGACCTACGCTCTGGAACGCTCTGCCAATAACAATTCTTAGGTGCGACTCGGTTATTATAACTGAGTCGCATAACTTATAGGACATTGTAAACATAACATAGATACTAATTCTGTTCAATAATGAGTCCAAACTCCAACACTTATCATGCGGATGACGGCGTGCAAAGCCATCGAATACATTTTCTAACCACTGGCAGCGCAGGTTTTTATGACGAGAGACGCCATTTTTTAATCCCACTTTGTACGGTGGTTGGAAGCTGCCTCGACTTTAGAATTACGCACGCTTTTTCTTCTCTAGATATATGAAAGGAATACAGCTTAAAGGGAATAAAAACATATATTGCTTGAATTCATATATTTTACATCCTGCTATCTATTTCTATGTCCACCAAGCCCAAAAAAATCTAAAAATTCAATGAATTTGAAATTCCACATTTTATGCTGTGCATCCGGACATTTTCAAATATGCATATTTTTGGCGCGTTTTTCGGGATTCCGAGATGTGACGTCACGTATGACCCATACTCGCATCAGGCCGACCCTTTCCATGCATTCAGAGCATGTTTACAAGGATAGCTTTCGGGTCAAAACGAGCGTCAAAATTAGTTATTGTGCGATATTCCGATGCAGTACAAACACTAGTCATCATAGAGGAACAAGCAGTTGTTTTACGGTTCCACATGAATCCAATTTTATTCAAAACAATGAATGCTAATGGGCCTACAAGTTGACTAGGTTTCACCAAGCTTGGGCTAATTTTTAGAATAATTAATTATCGGATGCAACCAATGGGAGATAATCTACACCAATAAACATACATAGCAAAGATTATATTGTATCCAGCTACAGAAGGTAACGTGTATAATCTCATAATATCACTAGAATATCGATGTATGAAGGAGGTGTTGTACAATTTATCATAAGAACTAGAATCAGTCAGCGAATTTCTGTCGGTCCTGCTAGCTCAGTTGGTAAACGCGTTGGTTCCTTGGTATTTATTTTGCAATCGGGCGACGCCGGTTCAATCCCGACAGCAAACCATTGATTTTCTTTACACTTTTTTGGTTTACGTTTTCACCAAGTAATATAAACCAAATCATTTTTATACTATGATGCACTGTTTGTAAATATTTTTTTATGTGGTAATTATTTATTCGCCACAAAAATGAAAATATGGGAATTATATAACAATGTTTCTAAAATTTATTTATCCAAACAAATATAACGTAATGGATATATAATTTATTAATTGTATATATATATGGTAATATATTGTAATTATATATGTGAAAACAAATGTTGATCTGTGTGGATAAATAAAATTTTGAAACATTGTTATATATAATTACTATATTTTCATTTTTGTGGCGAATAAATAATGACTACACAAATATTTACAAACAGTGCATCATAGTATACCAAATGATTTGGTATATATTACTTGGTGAAAAAAAAAAATGGGTCATATGTGACGTTACTATACCACGTGATCGCCTAGCTCATTAAATTTTTATTTTCCGCGGGAATTGCTACACAGACGGGTTTAAAATCGAATTTATGCTACAAATGTATCTTTCTGTATTCTTTTAATGTTCTCGAATGTTACATACGATGTTAAACTTTGTGTACACATGGAAAACAGATTTGAGCTAATGCCTTGTTTTTATTTCTTTTAACTCCACATTAGTGGCTAAAATGACAGAAACCAAACGTAACGCTGTGTCAGCAAGGGCAAGGTGAAGGCCACCTATGTTGGGTGGTGCCACCTAGCAAATGAACCGTGAAATAGTCTAATGCCTTGATTGACCTGTACATGAAAGCATCGTCAACTCAACTACCGACTCGGACTGACTAGCTGTCGTCACACTGGCCACACTTTAAACTTGGCAAATACTGAATATATGCATCTGAGTACACACTTGAAAAATATTACAATATTGTTAGCATTGGACATCTCACTTTGAACAATCAATATGTGTATAGTAACTTCTAACAACTTTGTTAGTAAAATTATAAAAAAGACAAATAATGTTTTGCACCTCAGAATGAGCGTATTTTTGACTGTAACACAAAATCCGGGCCAGTAACTTTCACAGGCGGGCCACTAACTTTTGGCCCCCTTGGCAAGTGGATTCAAAACCTTAATGTCGAGGCCTGAACCATATTAATAATTATGAATGTTCAAATCACTGTTTGCTGTTTCACTAATAATTTTGTTCAACCATAAAATTTTAGCTAGTGCTATATATGACGCCATCCAATGGAATTTGTTAGAACTACGAAATGCGAACTATATCACTTTGTGCCAGGGTAACTTAGGCTGTTGTTACTCCTTTGAGCCAGACAATGATCGTGAAATGGTTTATGTTAGCGCCTTCCGCCCAGGTCCCTTTTTACATCGGTTGACACGAGGTAGCACGGGCGCCATGACACAACGATTTGCCTTTCGCGTTTTTAAAGTCCTGCATCATAAATCTACCAAAATAAACGAATACCGTTGCATAATGATCATGTTTGTTTCAAAATATCGCCAGTAAAGTCGTTATTACTGTTTATGGTGTTGGTGATTCTACTGTTTCAGCGTTTACAGAGTTTCTGTTCGAAAACACATCCCATTTCAGAATGTCTGAGCTAGACCTACCAGATGGCGAATAATATAGACTCGTTAATTGACAGTGTGGAGATCTTGGTAAACACTGATCTGTTGAATTCTAAGGTTGTTTCTGCTTTGTTGAAACATGTACATATTCAGGCAATCAGTAGATGTTATACATAGTTTATGCTGTATCACATGATTTTATGATAAAACGATTAGATTGTCACCCCTTAAAATGTAGAAATAATAGGAACAAATAGCTCGGACAGCTACACGTACATATTCTCAAACGGAACCCCTGATGTATCTGTCATTTACGAAATGGTGCTGACTATAGAGTAAATCCATTGGTATACATTATGTGACGGTTGGTGCCGAAAGACTAGGAGCACATTTCATGTAGGTGATAATTTTGACAAGATCCACCACTATTGAGGTGTTTTTTAATAAAGAAATAATAACGGCGATGTATGTTTCCGGCCACTAATCAAATCATGCACACGTGTTACCATTTAACATCAGACATTTGTATTCTTTTAGGATATTCGCAAGTTCTTTGGTGGTAAACCAAACGCTTGCAGCAACTCGAAGACAACCGAAAAGAAGCCAGCAAAAGTTACAAAGGAATCAAAAACAAGCAGAAAAATATCGAAAGCCAGTGTAAAGACAAGTAACTCTAGTTTGGTATCAAAATGCAAGACTGTGTCAAAGGAAAATGTATGCAATAAAGACACTGGCAGTGGATTGTCGACAGAGGTCGGTAGAAGGTCAAGGGAAGAGAGGAACAAAGACTTGACAAACAATAATGGGGACGGCAAGGAAAGCTTGTCAGAATCTGGTGGAGGTCGGCTAAAGCAATCTCCGAATAAGGAGGAGAGTAAGGCAAACACCAACAGAAAGAACACTGCCATCAGGAAAAATTGTAAGGAAGAGAAAAAGAATCAATCAAAGGTAAGTATTGGGACATTTTAAGTTAATTTAGTAACACCTGGGGGAAATTTTAATGGGAATAAATATGGTAATGCTGAGGGTTTACCAACGTATTGAATTCAGTAATCCGTTACAAAATGATAGTAATCCACACAAACTTGTTAACTGTTACGTCATGAAATATGGGCAGTGTATATCAAATCCCACTCCTTTATTCTCATTGGTCAAATTTTGAAATACATAATTGGTGTCCAAATATATCTGAAGGAAGAAAAGAAAGTAACAGTAAAAGATTACATTGCAGTGTAATTTACACCAGGCCTGACAGGTGTGCACAGTTTTACTCACAGTCAGCACGGGTTATTGTATCAAACTATTTGATGGTTCATATACTAGGTGGCTCCACTGAACCAAGCAGACTTCAGCTTTGTCGCAACTGGCCTAACTTGGACCTAGAACTTTTAACCACAGTTATATTGTCTGGAACGTGGCAGAACGTGGAAAAACACCCATCTAATTTGTAAAACCATTTAACATTGCCAAAAAACGAACACTGAGTTAATGTCTAAGTCGGGAATTGCTTTTCAGTGTAAGTCTGTATTATCTGATGAGGAAGAAGTTGTGACCATAAATGATTGGTCTGATGAAGAAGTCCAAAAGAAACCAACAAAGAAGTCCAAGTCAAGGAAGGACCTGTCTGATGAAGAAACCCAGAGGAAATCTGCAAAGAGATCCGCATCAAAGAAAATTTTATCTGATGAAGAAATCCAGAGAAGTTTAAAGAAGAAGTCTAAGTCAACGAGGGTACTCTCCGATGGATCTGATGAAGAACTCCAAAAGAGACCAAAGAAGAGGTCTAAGTCAACGAGGGATCTTTCTGATGACTCAGATGAAGAAGTCCAAAAGAGATCAAAGAAGAAGTCAAAGTCAATGAAGGGTGGCATCATCTTTGATTCAGGTGAGACACGTACAATCACAGTTGATACTGTGCTAGTGCTACGTATATTACCTAATGTTAGCAATTAAGGCTGAACTTGCCTGTATTCCCAGTAACACTGATGAAATAATTATAATCTCATGTAATAGTATTTAAACTAATACAATTCTTGTATGGGTTAGACGAAGTAGTGAGTAGGTGAATGTCCACATCATTTAAGGTGTGTCACATCTTCCTCTGCCATCACCATTATCCCTCATGGGGTCGGCCTGGAGTGTAGGAGTCGTCGCCACTTTTTCCGGTCTTGCACGTCTTCTTCTTTCAGCCCCCTCAACTCCGTGTCTTTCTTGCACTGTGTTTCCATCAGTTTGCTGGTCTCCCTCTTTTCCTCTTCCCAGGGACTGGCAAGTCTGCTGCTGTTCTCAGATAGTGCCCTGCCTCCCTTCTCTGGACGTGGCCATACCAGCGAAGCCAGTCATGTCTCAACTTCTCTTCTGTGTCCTCAACTCCCACCAGCTGTCGCGCCTCCTCATTTGTCTTCTCTTCCCTGAGTGAGGTGTTCATCGTCCATCTGATCATCCACATCTCAGTTCACATGAGGAGGAGCTCTTCTTTTCTCTTCAGGGCCCATGTCTACGCTCTATACATATTTCAGTTATTTCTATGTGGCAGCCAGGTCAACAACATTGTCTGCATCTGTTACCTAGTGTACACAACCGTACATCAGGGTTGGGGTCTAGTACAGTACATGGCAGCCAGGTCAACAACATTGTCTGCATCTGTTACCTAGTGTACACAACTGTACATCAGGGTTGGAGTCTAGTACAGTACATGGCAGCCAGGTCAACAACATTGTCTGCATCCGTTACCTAGTGTACACAACTGTACATCAGGGTTGGGGTCTAGTACAGTACATGGCAGCCAGGTCAACAACATTGTCTGCATCTGTTACCTAGTGTACACAACTGTACATCAGGGTTGGAGTCTAGTACAGTACATGGCAGCCAGGTCAACAACATTGTCTGCATCTGTTACCTAGTGTACACAACTGTACATCAGGGTTGGAGTCTAGTACAGTACATGGCAGCCAGGTCAACAACATTGTCTGCATCTGTTACCTAGTGTACACAACTGTACATCAGGGTTGGGGATCTAGTACAGTACATGGCAGCCAGATCAACAACATTGTCTGCATCCGTTACCTAGTGTACACAACTGTACATCAGGGTTGGGGGTCTAGTACAGTACATGGCAGCCAGGTCAACAACATTGTCTGCATATGTTACCTAGTGTACACAACTGTACATCAGGGTTGGGGATCTAGTACAGTACATGGCAGCCAGATCAACAACATTGTCTGCATCCGTTACCTAGTGTACACAATTGTACCTCAGGGTTGGGGGTCTAGTACAGTACATGGCAGCCAGGTCAACAACATTGTCTGCATATGTTACCTAGTGTACACAACTGTACATCAGGGTTGGGGATCTAGTACAGTACATGGCAGCCAGATCAACAACATTGTCTGCATCCGTTACCTAGTGTACACAACTGTACATCAGGGTTGGGGTCTAGTACAGTACATGGCAGCCAGGTCAACAACATTCTCTGCATATGTTACCTAGTGTACACAACTGTACCTCAGGGTTGGGGGTCTAGTACAGTACATGGCAGCCAGATCAACAACATTGTCTGCATCTGTTACCTAGTGTACACAACTGTACCTCAGGGTTGGGGGTCTAGTACAGTACATGGCAGCCAGGTCAACAACAATGTCTGCATCCGTTACCTAGTGTACACAACTGTACCTCAGGGTTGGGGGTCTAGTACAGTACATGGCAGCCAGATCAACAACATTGTCTGCATCCGTTACCTAGTGTACACAACTGTACATCAGGGTTGGGGGTCTAGTACAGTACATGGCAGCCAGGTCAACAACATTGTCTGCATCTGTTACCTAGTGTACACAACTGTACCTCAGGGTTGGGGGTCTAGTACAGTACATGGCAGCCAGATCAACAACATTGTCTGCATCTGTTACCTAGTGTACACAACTGTACATCAGGGTTGGGGGTCTAGTACAGTACATGGCAGCCAGATCAACAACATTGTCTGCATCTGTTACCTAGTGTACACAACTGTACCTCAGGGTTGGGGGTCTAGTACAGTACATGGCAGCCAGGTCAACAACATTGTCTGCATCTGTTACCTAGTGTACACAACTGTACATCAGGGTTGGGGGTCTAGTACAGTACATGGCAGCCAGATCAACAACATTGTCTGCATCTGTTACCTAGTGTACACAACTGTACCTCAGGGTTGGGGGTCTAGTACAGTACATGGCAGCCAGATCAACAACATTGTCTGCATCTGTTACCTAGTGTACACAACTGTACATCAGGGTTGGGGGTCTAGTACAGTACATGGCAGCCAGATCAACAACATTGTCTGCATCTGTTACCTAGTGTACACAACTGTACCTCAGGGTTGGGGGTCTAGTATAGTACATGGCAGCCAGATCAACAACATTGTCTGCATCTGTTACCTAGTGTACACAACTGTACATCAGGGTTGGGGGTCTAGTACAGTACATGGCAGCCAGATCAACAACATTGTCTGCATCTGTTACCTAGTGTACACAACTGTACATCAGGGTTGGGGTCTAGTACAGTACATGGCAGCCAGGTCAACAACATTGTCTGCATATGTTACCTAGTGTACACAACTGTACCTCAGGGTTGGGGGTCTAGTACAGTACATGGCAGCCAGATCAACAACATTGTCTGCATCCGTTACCTAGTGTACACAACTGTACATCAGGGTTGGGGTCTAGTACAGTACATGGCAGCCAGGTCAACAACATTGTCTGCATCTGTTACCTAGTGTACACAACTGTACATCAGGGTTGGGGGTCTAGTACAGTACATGGCAGCCAGGTCAACAACATTGTCTGCATATGTTACCTAGTGTACACAACTGTACCTCAGGGTTGGGGGTCTAGTACAGTACATGGCAGCCAGATCAACAACATTGTCTGCATATGTTACCTAGTGTACACAACTGTACCTCAGGGTTGGGGTCTAGTACAGTACATGGCAGCCAGGTCAACATTGTCTGCATCTGTTACCTAGTGTACACAACTGTACATCAGGGTTGGGGGTCTAGTACAGTACATGGCAGCCAGGTCAACAACATTGTCTGCATATGTTACCTAGTGTACACAACTGTACATCAGGGTTGGGGGTCTAGTACAGTACATGGCAGCCAGGTCAACAACATTGTCTGCATCTGTTACCTAGTGTACACAACTGTACATCAGGGTTGGGGGTCTAGTACAGTACATGGCAACCAGATCAACAACATTGTCTGCATCCGTTACCTAGTGTACACAACTGTACATCAGGGTTGGGGTCTAGTACAGTACATGGCAGCCAGGTCAACAACATTGTCTGCATATGTTACCTAGTGTACACAATTGTACCTCAGGGTTGGGGGTCTAGTACAGTACATGGCAGCCAGATCAACAACATTGTCTGCATCTGTTACCTAGTGTACACAATTGTACCTCAGGGTTGGGGGTCTAGTACAGTACATGGCAGCCAGATCAACAACATTGTCTGCATCTGTTACCTAGTGTACACAACTGTACATCAGGGTTGGGGTCTAGTACAGTACATGGCAGCCAGGTCAACAACATTGTCTGCATATGTTACCTAGTGTACACAAATGTACATCAGGGTTGGAGTCTAGTACAGTATGTGGCAGCCAGGTCAACGACATTGTCTGCATCTGTTACCTAGTGTACACAAATGTACATCAGGGTCGGGGCCAATACAGTACTTGGAAAGTTTGGGTTTTTTAAATTGCAATTATTTGTACTTGCCAAAATATCAAGTACATTCTAAGTGCGTAGCTTGAGTACGTGTAATTTAAAATATGAAATAATTTAATACTTCTCTACTGTTGTGCCTGTGTGATGCACGAAACTGAATGCTCATCCTGATAATTTCTAGTATTTTTTACAATTAATATATATATATATTTTTTTAATTGCGCCTGAATAATATTACTGACCATTATGCCTGAAATGTATTTGACTAAATCATAATGTATTTGGAATAGTACTTAGTAAATTTATGTTTCAAAGTACTTGTACTTGACCTAAAGTACCTGGAATTCTACTTGGTCAAATCTAGTTGACCCTAAACTCCTAATGTGCATGTTCAGAATGTATACAATATTTGTTATAATCTGTTCTCACTACACATGGTGTATTACATTTCCATAATGTATGTACATAATCATGTCTACATGTGGAATAATAATAAAAATTACGTGGAATGAAATTATTTATCTGTAAACATGTGAAATTGTATTCTCTTTAGATTCTGGGGAGGAAGACCCTCTCCCAGCGTCACATAAAAAGACACCGAGGCGAAGAAAAAAAAAGGATGTGTCGGTAGTGCTAGATTCAGGTACACAGAAATTTATATTCATGGGGGAAATATGAAATGGAAATGCAAAATTATTTTCCAGAATTCTATTTTCAAATCCCGTATTGATGAAATGTGCTGGTGTTAGGGTTGCTGTCCCCTGGTGTTAGGGTTGCTGTCCCCTCCGTTTGAAGCTTGACATTTACTTATTCTTTTTTGCGGTAGATGTATATGTAACTAATCTGCAGGAAATGGTTTCATAATGTGCTATGTGTTGCAAAACATGATAACATTGAGAATGCGAGTCACTGATAAAACAATGATACTAATTAAGCAACATTGCAGAAATAATATGCTATAGATAGATATTATTAATTAATTATAACTTTTGACCAAGAAGTTAGTATATTTAAACGTGTACAACAATACTTTTGTTAAATAAAAATCGTCAACATGTTCGCACAGACACTGATATAGCATATTAAAAATGATTAGTTCAGACACTGAATACCAATAGAAAAAGTGGTTTCACTATGGTGACATTTTGTAGGTGATGAATTTGAACCAATCAAAGATGCGTTTGCAAAGATGACGCCGAAGGTCAAAAGTCTGAGCAAGCCGAAGATGTCGCCTCCAAAACAGAAACTAGTCAGTGTTCTTGACTTCTTTGGTGGGGCGGCTGTTCGACAGGAAGAACGGAAGACAGTGGCAGCTAAGAGGAAGTCTGTGAGTGTTGTGTTGTGGAGGTTTAAACAAATGTCATTTGATAAATTATGGTGATTTTTGACTTAAAAATTTATGGTCTGGTATCTTTTGTGTTCCCCTTCCGAAAGTTTCAGATTTGAAACATCCATTTCTAATGGAATTTCTCCGGTGAGACACCAGGTGGTAGCTCAATGCAGGGGGTGTTTCCACCATCAGGGTTTACAGAAGCTTGATCTCTAGAACTTTTTTGTGTGGTCACAAATATATTTATTTGCATGCTCTAATCGGCTGTCTTCAGGCGATAGGAAGTGCGATAGCACAGTGGTTAGAACATCAGACTTTAAATCGAGAGGATTCTGGTTTGATTCCTCCTGTCGTTTCAAAGTAATGTCATTCATTATCAAGTGAACTGAAGCAATAGCGTCTGGCCATAACTGGTAGTGGATATATTAGTGGAAAGAAATTAAGTCTAGTAATTGCGGAGTGGCTTAATGCTTCCCAGAGAAGTCAAGTTTTGGACTGCTGTTTCTAGTTGTTGTTTCTAGTAGTTTCCAGCACTCAGCAATGGTCTACCGACTGTTCTACCGACTGACTCGCTGTAGTGTTGCAATAGCAGTGAAGCTGTAGTGGAACTCTCTGCCCTCTGTGTGCAGGAGGTGAGTGCAGGGGACGAAGCTATGGAGACACACAATGACAGGGACTTTGAGAGGACACTAGAACAACTGGACGGCAGCAGGAAGAAGGTACATTGCAGTGTCCCCCAGGCAAAAGGTGTTTGAGGTTGTGATGATGACAAGGCTAGTGTCGAGCGTGTAAACGTGCCTTGGTGGTCCAGGGCATGCCACCTCGTAAGTTGTAATTAAAAGAAATACTACTTCAGTTTTGAACGTGTGGAGTAGTTTGAATTTCTTGTATTCACCAAGTCCCAGGCTCTTCCATAGACACTGACTAATTCACTCACTTCCGTAAATGGCTCGGGCTAGTTTGGTGAACCCCCAAAGTGAACCCAGACAATTAGTTTTAAATCATTATTTCTTTTTGGCTATAAAAAATAGATAGCTGTGAGGTGGCAATTTCTGCAAATGTTTTGAGAGGTGCTGGACAAAAACAATGGGGTGACCCACCCACGTGTCCGATTTGAGGGGAAGCACTGCATTGCAAATACCAGGACTGGGTGGTTCGGATGGTTCCCTTCTCCCAAATAGTTTTTTGCAGTATTGTGGGAAATATTGGTATGTACTTGACACAAATTTTTATTAACATTGGCCTGTTACTGTAATAAACCTTACCCCCCTTCCCCCCTCCCCGAGATAGTAAAAATATAGATTTGAGACAAACTTTTAAATGGTTCAGACAGTAGTATCGACTGTTGTAATGGCCAACTCCCTGCATCACTCAAAGTCAGAACCTTTATGATTTGTCGTCGGAGAATATCAGGCCCTTAGCCAGAATGTTTTTATTAGTCTTGAATTAATCAAAAGTGCCTTTTAGCATACGAACGGCTTGCATGGAAGCCAGTCATGTCAATCACTGTCATTGCTGGCCAGTTTAGTTATTTCAATGACAAACCAGTGTCATTTCAGCCATTTATTTCAGTAATACTGATCCATTCGATTTGTTTCATTACCAGTTGTGCCAATGACAGTCATTAATGTGGGCCTCTAGATTTGTAACTAACAGTTAATCTAGTGGCCAGCTGGCCCCCTCTAAATTCCACCAATCTTATCAGTTATAATTACTCTTGGCCAGTCATCTGCCAGTCTTGAAGACAGGCAGACAGGTCTGTGGCTAAGCACCTGAAGAGTGAGGGTTTGTTTGAGAAAAATTAATTGGTGCTAAAGCCCCCCCCCCCCCCCCCACCCCATTAAACCAATTTAGTGTAGTGTCATACTGGTGTTTTGAAGTCAGGCTATGTCAGGCTTTTGTATGTACACACGCACGCACGCACACACACACACACACACACACACACACACACACACACACACACACACACACACACACACACACACACACACACACACACACAGACACACAGACACACAGACACACAGACAATCACAATCATCTTTATAATATATATATCCTGCCTGCTGACGTGGCAGGGAAATCCTTGTTTAATCCCACTTTGATATTGTTTCAGATAAAACTATTTTCAACAGACACAAGGCCTGCTTTAGGTTGGTGGCTGGGGATTTGTTGGGGGCTGGGGTCTGGTGGTGGCTGGGGGTGTGGTGGTGGCTGGGGGTGGCACACCAGCAGACACAAAACCTGCTTCAGGTTGGTGGCTGGGGTGTGGTGGTGGCTGGGAGTGTGGTGGTGGCTGGGGGTGTGGTGGTGGCTGGGGGTGTGGTGGTGGCTGGGAGTGTGGTGGTGGCTGGGGGTGTGGTGGTGACTGGGAGTGTGGTGGTGGCTGGGGGTGTGGTGGTGGCTGGGGGTGTGGTGGTGGCTGGGGGTGCCACACCAGCAGACACAAAACCTGCTTCAGGTTGGTGGCTGGGGGTGTGGTGGAGGTTGGGGTGTGGTGGTGGCTGAGAGTGTGGTGGTGGCTGGGGGTGTTGTGGTGGCTGGGGGTGTGGTGGTGGCTGGGAGTGTGGTGGTGGCTGGGGGTGTGGTGATGGCTGGGGGTGTGGTGGTGGCTGGGGGTGTGGTGGTGGCTGGGAGTGTGGTGGTGGCTGGGGGTGTGGTGGTGGCTGGGGATGTGGTGATGGCTGGGAGTGTGGTGGTGGCTGGGGGTGTGGTGGTGGCTGGGAGTGTGGTGGTGGCTGGGGGTGTGGTGGTGGCTGGGAGTGTGGTGGTGGCTGGGAGTGTGGTGGTGGCTGGTGGTGTGATGGCTGGGGGTGTGGTGGTGGCTGGGGGTGTGGTGGTGGCTGGGGATGTGGTGATGGCTGGGAGTGTTGTGGTGGCTGGGGGTGTGGTGGTGGCTGGGGGTGTGGTGGTGGCTGGGGGTGTGGTGGTGGCTGGAAGTGTGGTGGTGGCTGGGGGTGTGGTGGTGGCTGGGGATGTGGTGATGGCTTGGAGTGTGGTGGTGGCTGGGGGTGTGGTGGTGGCTGGGGGTGTGTTGGTGGCTGGGGGTGTGTTGGTGGCTGGGGGGTGTGGTGATGGCTGAATGTTGTAACATTCTTATTGTTTCTACCCTTAGCAGTCTGTACCTTGTTACTAGTTAGTTAGGTTCGTAGCTTGTCTCACAGACTTGTTCTTGCAGGTTTATTATATATTTCCTTAAATGGATGATGCATACTTTGGCAATCTTTTGCAGTAGACAATAGTAACAGTTTTTATTTATGCATTTGTTGGCACTAAATCGAATTTCCTTGTATGAACATGTGGAATATATGTACACTTTATTCATATACTGTACTAAGAATTATTCATTATATAAAACAAATCATTATGTGCTTGATACATTATTACTGAGATGTTTTACAAAAAACGATGTATTTTTCAGGTACTTCTTCCCTCTCATCAAAATTGGCATCACAAGCGAAGCACTTCGTTGAAGAAACCCCAGAGAAGCCACAGAGAGTGTCACGTTCTGTCTCCAGGGAGAACACGGTAGAGTTGACATCATCACCTATGAAGGTGATACACCTGCTGTTGCTCCACTCATACGAGTACATGCTAAATCTCTACATGAATCCACTAACTTTGGGGGCAGTGTGGCGGTATCTACTCCCAGGTGCCGAGGTCTACCACATGGAAATGTGTCCATAAAGCTAGCCACTACGTGTTTCCTGTGAGCCAGTCTCAAAGGGGTAACACTGGTTTTATGTTAATTTTATCTTGAAATATTTATCCATAATTGACGACTGCAGAAATAAAATGTTCACCAGAAACAAGTTTACAATGAAAAGTATGTGACGGTGATAATTGCTGTGCTTGGTTTGTTGCTCGATGAATGAGTTTCGACTAATATGCAATTGTAGTATGTGTATTTATTTTGTAGATGAAACACATGAGTGTTTATCTTGCTACAGTAAACCCGACAAAAGTTCATTGCCTTTTCATTTTCCAACCTTCATCACTAAACATGACAACTTTGTCATAGTCATCATGGTCGCTCGATTGTTTCAGAGTTCTGTGACCTCTGACCGTGGGGTCACACCAAGTAAGGTCACACCAAGCAAGGTCACACCTTCTAAGGCAACTCCAGTGAAATCAAGAACCACCCCTGTAAAATCGACTCCTACAAGGTCAATGTCAACAAGGTCAACCCCCAGTAAGAAAACCCCACCAGGTGTCACTGGTAGTCCTGGCAATGCTGTGGCGATGAAATCTTTAGAAGCTCACAAAACGGTAAGAAACACAAATGATATCTGTATTTAGTATTGTTTGTAGATACATGATATTTGCAAGTTGTAAGTTGTTAAGTTTTTGTATCGAGTACAGCTGTGTGTTCATAATGTTGGCATGATTAGCTGTGTATGTCATTTGAACCACTGCTTATTTTGAAATGTGAAACCAAACCTACCTACATAGACAACCATGGTATTTACAACAATCAACCTACCTACATAGACAACCATGGTATTTACAACAATCAACCTACCTACATAGACAACCATGGTATTTACAACAATCAACCTACCTACATAGACAACCATGGTATTTACAACAATAAACCTACCTACATAGACAACCATGGTATTTACAACAATCAACCTACCTACATAGACAACCATGGTATTTACAACAATCAACCTACCTACATAGACAACCATGGTATTTACAGCAATCAACCTACCTACATAGACAACCATGGTATTTACAACAATCAACCTACCTACATAGACAACCATGGTATTTACAACAATAAACCTACCTACATAGACAACCATGGTATTTACAACAATCAACCTACCTACATAGACAACCATGGTATTTACAACAATCAACCTACCTACATAGACAACCATGGTATTTACAGCAATCAACCTACCTACATAGACAACCATGGTATTTACAACAATCAACCTACCTACATAGACAACCATGGTATTTACAGCAATCAACCTACCTACATAGACAACCATGGTATTTACAGCAATCAACCTACCTACATAGACAACCATGGTATTTACAACAATCAACCTACCTACATAGACAACCATGGTATTTACAACAATCAACCTACCTACATAGACAACCATGGTATTTACAACAATCAACCTACCTACATAGACAACCATGGTATTTACAACAATCAACCTACCTACATAGACAACCATGGTATTTACAACAATCAACCTACCTACATAGACAACCATGGTATTTACAGCAATCAACCTACCTACATAGACAACCATGGTATTTACAACAATCAACCTACCTACATAGACAACCATGGTATTTACAGCAATCAACCTACCTACATAGACAACCATGGTATTTACAACAATCAACCTACCTACATAGACAACCATGGTATTTACAACAATAAACCTACCTACATAGACAACCATGGTATTTACAACAATCAACCTACCTACATAGACAACCATGGTATTTACAACAATCAACCTACCTACATAGACAACCATGGTATTTACAGCAATCAACCTACCTACATAGACAACCATGGTATTTACAACAATCAACCTACCTACATAGACAACCATGGTATTTACAGCAATCAACCTACCTACATAGACAACCATGGTATTTACAGCAATCAACCTACCTACATAGACAACCATGGTATTTACAACAATCAACCTACCTACATAGACAACCATGGTATTTACAACAATCAACCTACCTACATAGACAACCATGGTATTTACAACAATCAACCTACCTACATAGACAACCATGGTATTTACAACAATCAACCTACCTACATAGACAACCATGGTATTTACAACAATCAACCTACCTACATAGACAACCATGGTATTTACAGCAATCAACCTACCTACATAGACAACCATGGTATTTACAGCAATCAACCTACCTACATAGACAACCATGGTATTTACAGCAATCAACCTACCTACATAGACAACCATGGTATTTACAACAATCAACCTACCTACATAGACAACCATGGTATTTACAACAATCAACCTACCTACATAGACAACCATGGTAGGAAATATTTAGCAAGCCATAATTGAAGACTGCAGAAATAAAATGTTCACCAGAAACAAGTTTACAATGAAAAGTATATGACGGTGATAATTGCTGTGCTTGGTTTGTTGCTCGATGAATGAGTTTTGACTAATATGCATTTGTAGTATGTGTATTTATTTTGTAGATGAAACACATATGAGTGTTTATCTTGCTACAGTAAACCCGACAAAAGTTCATTGCCTTTTCATTTTCCAACCTTCATCACTAAACATGACAACTTTGTCATAGTCATCATGGTCGCTCGATTGTTTCAGAGTTCTGTGACCTCTGACCGTGGGGTCACACCAAGTAAGGTCACACCAAGCAAGGTCTCACCTTCTAAGGCAACTCCAGTGAAATCGAGAACCACCCCTGTAAAATCGACTCCTACAAGGTCAATGTCAACAAGGTCAACCCCCAGTAAGAAAACCCCACCAGGTGTCACTGGTAGTCCTGGCAATGCTGTGGCGATGAAATCTTTAGAAGCTCACAAAACGGTAAGAAACACAAATGATATCTGTATTTAGTATTGTTTGTAGATACATGATATTTGCAAGTTGTAAGTTGTTAAGTTTTTGTATCGAGTACAGCTGTGTGTTCATAATGTTGGCATGATTAGCTGTGTATGTCATTTGAACCACTGCTTATTTTGAAATGTGAAACCAAACCTACCTACATAGACAACCATGGTATTTACAACAATCAACCTACCTACATAGACAACCATGGTATTTACAACAATCACCCTACCTACATAGACAACCATGGTATTTACAACAATCAACCTACCTACATAGACAACCATGGTATTTACAACAATCAACCTACCTACATAGACAACCATGGTATTTACAACAATCAACCTACCTACATAGACAACCATGGTATTTACAACACATGTTTGAGTATAGGAAAGGCAAAACAACTTGATGGCTAAACACTCGCAATAGCTGACATAAGGTGTGCACACCTATTCTCTAAGAACACAAGTACATAAACATTCATCTGACAACTAAGACGTGTACAATGCACCTATAACTAGCTGACCATTGCTATCGTAACAGAAGAACCAGTGTCAGTAATCAACTTGTGGACATCCACTCATGGCATGAAAAACAGAGGAAAACAAAACAGATGAAAACATATACCAAGCTGATCTGGGAAAACCTTGATGTCTGATCTGACATAGAAAAATCAAAACATTTCTCAGACTATGGTGTCCTCAATTTGTTACCACCTATCAGCCAACTACACCAGGGGTTATACTGCACCTACAGTCCACACTGACCAATTGAAATTCAAAAGTGAATATTTTGTAAAGACAACACTAGATTTGAACCAACTCAATGAGTCAAGTGCAGGCTGAAACCATAGACGATTTCAGACACTTATCTTGTGGCCCGCACAATCAGTAGAATATACACCCATCCCATGATTAGTTATAGCCAACAGTGGCTTCTTAAGACGTATCAAATCATAAATATTTCCTTTGCATTGGTGGCTTTAACTTTGGGTGAACTAATTGTGACATGGAACGCAGTGGCTTGAGCACTGAACTTGTTTGAGAGAATCCGGGTTCAGATCCTGTGCTGCCGTGTTGAACTGTGGGCAAGTTTGTTCACTCTACGTTGCTTCAGTTCACTAAGCTGTATGAATGAGTACCTCACTATAGACAGTGCAGGGTTCAATCCAGGCCGTGCCCTTGTGCCATTAACGCAATATTTTAACAAATGACCCACCAAAATTTCACGAATGCGCTTGAAGGGCGTGTAAATGTGACATCTGACGCAAACAAATTCAGTTGATGCGCCCTAAAAATAAATCTACATTAATTGACGAGACATGCAATTCCTTAATTGATTCGATAGTTTGTAGGTATCCGGAATTTGTGTGCAAGATAGCAAAGACACAATAGCAAGTAATTATTACGTCATATTTTTTTGGCCGATGATATAGCGTACCTCGCTACCTATTGCTAATTCCACACAAATCCGCTAGGCGTACAATTATCCGCCAGAGCGCGCACGTTGTTTTACCGAGGTGTAAAATATCTGCCAGAGCACGCACGCTGTTTATCCGCTAGACAATCATAAAATGAAGTAAAACGCAAAAGTCACTCCTAGACATGTGGGGCATACAACCGAAAAGTATTACACGTAAATTCATTGGAAATTTTAATTATTACCGATAATAGTATAGGCAATAATGAAATTCGCTACCAAGTGGAATCGGATGGCACTTTTTTAATTAAATTTTAGTTTGTTGTCTTTGCCTAGCATAGGCCCGCACCCCCAAATATCCACAAAAGTTTGTTATAAGGGGGTTTGAAGATGCCTAAATAAGGCAAGCTATCTAGATTCAGTCATGTTGTTAAAGTGTTTGATGTGCGTCACTTCCGTGACATAGAAGTGACTTCCCTGACGAGTAACTCCACCGGTAAAAAAAACAAAATGCAAAAGTTGTTAAATTCTTATTACTTATTTTCATAAAATCCCAAAACAAACCGCAATAAACACGTAACTGCAAAGTACCATTTTATGAAGTTTCTCAAAATATTCTCGTTTCCAAATCCTATGTATATGTGAAGTAAATGAATGATAACATGTTGCATGAATTACAGTTAAAGTGTGGTGTAGTTTCATTTATTCTGGTGACTACTTGAATTTTGTTTATTCAGTTTTGATCTTTCTTCCGTATAGTGATCACAGTCATTATTGACTATTCTATCACTGTATGGGGGATCTGCGTTGTTACATCAAGATGATCTCTGGTATGCTCAAAGCTGGTTTCTTGGCTTCCTGCAGTATCAGCAGAAAAAGTTGACCCCTATTATTATAATATAATTTATTAACTATATATCCATGGTTTGTGTTGCACACATGTATCGTCGATGGGATGCCAGTTGTAGAGACAGCCACGTCTGTTCAGGAAATTCAGACAAACATCCTTGTTATTTAGCTGCAGCACCTGGAAGGAGAATCAATATAATACAAGAACTCCACATTAAGTCATTAGTAATGTTTAATTAGTCAATTCCCGGAGGGATTTTCAGTCCCTGCCATAGGTGCAATGTTTAACAAAATAGCCCCCTTTTACAACCTATATAGGCCCTTGGCCCATTTGTCCAAGATTGAACCCTCACAGTGGTGAATATTTGTGTACAAATAGTCTGCGCATTAATTGCATTGTGGCTGAATGCTTCCAAGATAAGTCAATATGGTTTTCGATTGAACAGGTGTGCCAGGGAGTAAAGTGTAAAGCACTGAGAAGTCTTAAGGATATTGCGCTATATATAAGACTTTACCTTTATGTTTTAGTCACCGCAGGAAGCCAGTCCAGCAGTAAAGACGCCTCACCGTGGAGCTTCCTTCAGATCCTACCTCAACCGGGAGGGACCTCGTGCCCTTGGGTCTAAGGAAATACCTCAGGTATGACACACAGGTGTAATGTATGTCACTGTTGTTTGATACTGCCTAGTACTGTGAGAACTTAGATGCTGACATAGTCATACGTAGAACAGGAACAGATCTACATTGGTGAAATTCTTTAAGCAGCAGCTAATGTCATTACACTGAGTTCTAAATCTTAGTTTGAAATAAAAACTTTCTGAGGCACAAATAGTATTTTGTCAGTGATGATGTGCTGATTTAGTATTGATACTTGCGGAAACTATTTCTTGTAATGACTTCTGGCAATGTACATTAACAGATAGATGAATTTGAAAGAAGCTAGTAATTATACATATGACTGATAAGATATAAATACCCATTGTGAAACGTTCCGCTGGTGGTCAGTAGCTGTATGGTGGCCTCACCTGTGTCCCAGACTGACCCACGTCCAACACAGACACAGTAGATTTAAACGCTGGATGTCGGTGATGAGCTCTATTCGGGACTCAGTTCAAATCTGCTACAACACTCCAACGGCAGCAAGTAGTGGATGGCGTAGCAGATGGTCGCATTGACACTGAAGTTGCTGGCGGCATCACATGGGCAGCAGTTATACATATGACGGATAAGATATAAATACTGATTGTGAAATAATGTATTTTATTGAATTTTTTCACAGAAATGTAACAGAATGGTTAACAAAGATGTCTCTTCCCCAGGGTGGAGAGAATTGCCTCGAAGGTTTGACATTTGTCATCACTGGGGTTCTGGAGTCACTGGAGAGAGATGAGGCTCAGTCCCTCGTAGAGAAATATGGTGGGAAAGTGACCAAGTCAATAAGCAAGAAGACATCGTATCTGGTTGCTGGGCGTGACGCTGGCGAATCAAAAATGGCAAAGGTAATTAATTCACACTCTCTGGTCTTAGGAAATGTACAATTGTGAGACTGGGGGGTTGATTCAAAGCCATATCGTGGTTTAATTTGTGATAACTGCCACTCCTTATAAGGAATATACTTATGATAATACGTGGTGAGAGCAACAAATCAAAGGGACCAGTTATCGCCATTATAGTATTTAAACTTGTTCCCATGACCATTTAATTTCTGCTATCGTCAATTACAGCATTGCTTGGAGCACATAATAATAGACATAATCTCGGTTTGATTTTTATGAGTATATAGGTCGGGTCACGCACTTGGCGTAACAGGTCAAATCGAATATTATATCAAAGAAACCTCTATTGGATCACTGTGGCAAATATGTATCAAATGTTTCTTTTCAGCATATTTTTTAGTAAACATCTGATATGTGTATATAAATATTAAATACGCTATCCCCAGATATCCAGTGTTATATGCAATTATTTCCACCATTCATAGTAAACCACGTTGACTTTTAGACAAAATTACCTTTGAACTCTGAAACTGATTGCGTGTATTTTAACATAAGTCTAATGGCACCATCTGGAGAATTACTGAAATCTCAATTTGTCTCCTACAAAAAATAAAAACCAAAATAACTAGCCTTGTGGGTTTTTTCAAAACCACCACCAATTGGTAGGTAGGTGGACATTGGTAGGTGGGTGGACATCGGTAGGTGGGTGGACATTGGTAGGTGCGTGGACATTGGTAGGTGGGTGGTCATTGGTAGGTGGGTGGACATTGGTAGGTGGGTGGACATTGGTAGGTGGGTGGACATTGGTGCCTCAGAGGATGTAGACTTACAATGTTCCAAAGTTAGCATATTGTGTAGATTACCAATGGTTAATAAAAGCCACTCATTTGCAGTATTAATTAGCAGTACATTGTTAGAATAAACAGCACAATCAACAGCGAGGCGCCATATCAACAGTGAGGCATCAACAGTGAAGCATTGTATCAACAGTGAGGCATTAACAGTGAGGCATCAACAGTAAGGCACCATATCAACAGTGAGGTGCCATATCTACAGTGATGCATCAACAGTGAGGCGCCGTATCAACAGTGAGGCGCCTTATCAACAGTGAGGCGCCGTATCAACAGTGAAGCGCCGTATCAACAGTGAGGCGCCGTATCAACAGTGAGGCGCTGTATCAACAGTGAGGCGCCGTATCAACAGTGAGGCATCAACAGTGAGGTGGCACATCAACAGTGAGGCGCCATATCAACAGTGAGACATCCACAGTGAGGCACCATATCAACAGTGAGGCGCCACATCAACAGTGAGGCATCCACAGTGAGGCGCCGTATCAACAGCGAGGTGCCACATCAACAGTGAGGCGCCATATCAACAGTGAGGCATCCACAGTGAGGCACCATATCAACAGTGAGGCGCCACATCAACAGTGAGGTGCCATATCAACAGTGAGGCATCCACAGTGAAGCGCCACATCAACAGTGAGGTGCCACATCAACAGTGAGGCGCCGTATCAACAGTGAGGCGCCGCATCAACAGTGAGGCGCCACATCAACAGTGAGGCGCCGTATCAACAGTGAGGCGCCGTATCAACAGTGAGGCGCCGTATCAACAGTGAGGCACCACATCAACAGTGAGGCACCACATCAACAGTGAGGCGCCACATCAACAGTGAGGTGCCGTATCAACAGTGAGGCGCCACATCAACATTGAGGCGCCGTATCAACAGTGAGGCGCCACATCAACAGTGAGGCGCCACATCAACAGTGAGGCGCCGTATCAACAGTGAGGCGCCACATCAACAGTGAGGCGCCGTATCAACAGTGAGGCGCCGTATCAACAGTGAGGCGCCGTATCACATCAACAGTGAGGCGCCGTATCACATCAACAGTGAGGCACCGTATCACATCAACAGTGAGGCGCCGTTTCAACAGTGAGGCGCGACATCAACAGTGAGGCGCCGTATCAACAGTGAGGTGCCGTATCAACAGTGAGGCGCAACATCAACAGTGAGGCGGCGTATCAACAGTGAGGCACCATATCAACAGTGAGGCGCCACATCAACAGTGAGGCGCCGTATCAACAGTGAGGCGCCGTATCACATCAACAGTGAGGCACCGTATCACATCAACAGTGAGGCACCGTATCACATCAACAGTGAGGCGCCGTTTCAACAGTGAGGCACCACATCAACAGTGAGGCGCCACATCAACAGTGAGGCGCCACATCAACAGTGAGGCGCCGTATCAACAGTGAGGCGCCGTATCAACAGTGAGGCGCCGTATCAACAGTGAGGCACCACATCAACAGTGAGGCACCACATCCACAGTGAGGCACCACATCAACAGTGAGGCGCCACATCAACAGTGAGGTGCCGTATCAACAGTGAGGCGCCGTATCAACAGTGAGGCGCCACATCAACAGTGAGGCGCCACATCAACAGTGAGGCGCCGTATCAACAGTGAGGCGCCGTATCAACAGTGAGGCGCCGTATCAACAGTGAGGCGCCGTATCAACAGTGAGGCACCGTATCAACAGTGAGGCACCACATCCACAGTGAGGCACCACATCCACAGTGAGGCACCATATCAACAGTGAGGCGCCACATCAACAGTGAGGTGCCGTATCAACAGTGAAGCGCCGTATAGACTCTTGAACAACTGTTGCAAAGTTGTAATTCTTCAAGTTTTGTCACACGTGAAAGTTGCTGTTTCCTATATTTTTAAAAGACTTGTATCAGTAGCTGTGTCTAGTTCTGGTAGAAGTTTATGAACCTGCCTGTTGTGTGCGTTACTTACCTCTGGATTGTATTCTGTTGAATGACCTTCGACCTGTAGGCGGAATCGCTGAAGACGACACAAATAGACGAGGATGGGTTGCTGGAACTGATAGCGAAACGACCGGGGAAGAAATCAAAGTACGAGATTGCAGCAGAAAAAGAATCCAAGGTAGGTTGTGCACAAACTTTTATTGTTGACTCAGCTGAATGATTGCAGTGTCGCTTTAACATAATATATTGAGTTTACAACATTCTTAGTTTTTGTTAACGCAAACTAAACTTGTTTTAATATACTATATACCTTGTGTTATTATTATTACCAGAAGGAACACGTTGCTGGGCCTCAGTCATAAGGGGGTCTTTGAGGTCAGAAAGGTTGAGAACCCCTGTAAAAACTTGGTTGAGAATACTGGGGGCAATGTTCATCTGGTCAAGACTTAGAAATAACCACACACGTGTAATAGTATTTTATTCGTCCGACACGACACATCAATAACATGTTCTGCAAGTTTATAAAACTGCACTCTCACCCTTTGATATTCTACAGGTAAACTGTGTTTTAGGCAAAACCAGTAAAGAAGACAGATCTGAATCGGTCATCATCAGTGAAGTCGGAGAGCAGCCGAAGTGAGACAAAGTTTCAGATGGACAGAGACAGACCGTCAACATCAGACCGTCTCACTGGCCTCAAGGTACAAATGTTTGTCTTCTTCTTGTCAAAGAACTGTTAACTGTAATGGATTAAAGCGTATTGGGTGATTGACTGGAACAGGGGGAACTGCACCTTGCAGTGCAATTTGTCTAAATTGTTGCATTGCAGTTTCTCATAAACTATAAAATGGATTATCAATTATGTAGTTATTGATATCGCTCATTTTAATCCCTCAGAAAGGTGTCAAGATGTTGGCAGTACAGAACCAAAACAACAAATTACAGTTTGTTTAAGAGCACATTGCACAAATTAATTGCAATTTTGTGTACAATTAACCCTTTCAGACTTTAATTTCCGTGATCAAAATTTGTTCTATGGAATCCTATTTCTCCCTTGGATTCAATATTCCACCACCATGCACAGAAGATTGCTCAATAGCAACATAATTATTACCAAAACAGAAACAGATACATGGCAGTTATCAAGGAAAGCAACAACAAAAATGTATAGAAATCTGAAAAATTAATGTACAATTTCAAAACAAACCAGTTTGCTGAACTATGTCAATTTCTTGGAGCAGTTCCACAGTGTACACATGTTAGAATATCTATCTGCATCAGTGTGACTAGTTTGTAATAGCTGCCTACACAGCAGTTGTCATTAACCATTTCAGTACTACAGCCCTGATCAGCTGTGACCACTGAATACTGCGTTCCCAGTGAATATGCAAGACAATTGACTACATCACTTCAAGTCAAGATTTGAGCAACAAAAATGCATTTATGAATAGGAATGTTATACATTTTCGGAAAGTATGATAATAAGCGAGTAAAATGAGCCATATAATTGTACATTCCGTCGTTATGGTAACCAGCAATCCAAGATGGCCACCAAGATTTCAAAGTTTTTGCAGTTGCTGAACACGGTTGTATACCATTATATATATTTAATACAAACTACTCATATTGATAAAGTCACAGGAGTGTATTATGATATAATATCAGACCTGCCTACCATTCCGGATTGTCCGGAATCATTCCGGAAAGTCACCTCAAATTACGGTATTACGGTGAGGGATGAAAATATTACGGACTGTCACCATGTTCGCCAATCACTCAAATTTAGCATATGTATGCAGCATGTTGTGACATGGTTTTTCATTCGCTGAGTCTGGTCGTAATCTAACCAATAGGAAACAGCGTGATGACAAATTCGCATTTCCGCGATCAAACAAAACGAAGTCACGCTGCACGAAATGATGGCTGACAGCGAAATGACGCCACCGCCAACCAAAAAGAAATGTGTAATGCAAAAATTTAGTGCGTGTTGTACTTGTAGTGTTAGGCCAACTGACTGTACTAAGACTAAGTTAGTGTATTTATTGAGGAGTTTAGTCTATCATTTACAGACAGAATCATACAGTCACTAGAGTCTAGGCGATGTTGGTGACAGCATAACTAATGGTTTTGACCTGTCGCTACCCCCCACCCCCCGGTGACAATATCTGACACGGTTCTGAATTACTGACAGGAAGCCTATATTCCTGAAAATCAGTGTAAATGGGAAGATGGATTACTGACAGGAAGTGTTTGGGGTAGGCAGGTCTGTAATATACAATATCAAGTGCACTTGGTGGAGTACAAAAAAAGTTTAAACAATTTATTTACATGTATATTATATACTTGTAAGACACAATCGTTTACTTGTATACATAGTATCTGCTAACATATCCATCGGTATTGGACCGATTCCAATCAAACTTTGCATGTTGACTCAATGCAATCGCAGGAAGGCATCAATGCCAAACAAATACAATTTAGCTAATTAATATCGTCCAGCGTGCATAACACGGTACGCAGCTCAAAAATCGCTAGTTGAAATAATGCCATCCGCCATTGTGGCCACCGCAGATTTTGATAATCCATCATTAAAAACGGTTAGTATCTCCGTATACTGTTATTGAACGATAATCCACGTTGGCCACTGCTGAATAGGTAATTTATTCACCACGACAACCATACACAACAAGTGGCACCACATAGTACATAATTATGAGTAAAAACGATTTGAATAGTGGATATCGTCAATGCTACCACACCGGCCTGTCGTACTGAAGCATCACACTCCGCATGGCCGGTGTAGTGGCCTGTCGTACTGAAGCATCACACTCCGCATGGCCGGTGTAGTGGCCTGTCGTACTGAAGCATCACACTCCGCATGGCCGGTGTAGTGGCCTGTCGTACTGAAGCATCACACTCCGCATGGCCGGTGTAGTGGCCTGTCGAACTGAAATGGTTAAGCGTGGTATGGCAGCTAGAATGGTGTTTTTTGACAAAAATACTTCAAATGTGTTTCTTCCATATTCCAGTAGTTTTGTATCAAAAAGGTACCTTTTATAACAATTACATATCTCTAAAAGACTTATTCATGGATGAGGTGTGGCTCGTTCAAACAATTGATGCGATTATTCAAACCTAATTTTTGACAACACATTCTCCAGAACTAAAAATGATATAGTAAACTGGTTTGGATTGTTTTGTTCCCCTGGATATTCTTCACAATCTGTATAAAAACATTTTGGTTTTATGCTTATCTTTGGATGATGTTCCAAAATGTGTTGAAAATTGTAGCATTTTAAATTAAAAATTAAAAATTAAATATAAATATTCCAAAAATGTGAAATGTTTTATACAGATTGTAGAGAATGCCCAGGAGAACACAACAATCCAAGCCAGATTGCCCTGTCATGATCACTTCCAGAGTGTTGCAATTTTTAGATGTGCTACATTTGGCAGCCATTCTGTTTGTAACCATGGAAACAGGGGGTTGGGCAGAAACAATTTCAATATATTTTTTATTTAATAAGACCCTTTCTACTCTTAGACACAACAAAATTATATTAATTATGCTTTAAAAAAATGTCCTATCTGGCTGCCATACCAACCCTTAAAATCAGCAATTGCTGAACATGTCACTAAAAACCAGAGAAAACAATTTGTATTGCTGTCAGTCGGTGTCGTATTATTTGGTGGATTCTGTACACACATTGATAGAGTCCCAGAACGCAGAATCCATGTATCAAATACACTAGAGTCACTAGAGTTCCACTCGTCATTCTAATCCAAGTTCAAGTTTACTTTGTTTGAACGCATCGTGTATTCTAAGTTAGTTGATGCCATTTTGTTGCCTGTTGGACATAAAATCGGATGTGTCTAAGTTCGTATTCGGTGTTCGGCAGGCAACAGGTCATGTGATGGTTAGGTTAATTGCACCAATGTGCATTAATAAATGTTCCACTCAACAGGTGGCACCACTGTATCAGTTTATTTCCCCCGCTATATGTGGTAATGACCAACCCTCCGATACGTAATGCTACATTTGTTTGTACTCATGTGACAACCCTTACCACTCGACCACCTTTACCATGTCACCACCCCTACTGTAGAACATACAATGCCACTGTGACCAGGTCGAACAACCGGTGACGTCAGAACCGGAAACATCGACTGAGACCTTACTGTGGGTTGACAAATACAAGCCGCAGGGTCTGAAGCAGATCATTGGCCAACTGGGGGACAAGAGTAACGCGAGGAAGCTACTCAATTGGCTGATGAACTGGCACAAGAACCTTGGAGTCGGCAAGAAGCCCGTCTGTAAGTGGGTCCAGTAGGATGTCGGCACGAAAGTTGGTGGGAGAAAGGTCAAATTTGAATTCACAGGTAACATAGAAGTGAAATACTCATTAACTGTCCAGGGCCAATTCATTGGACAACGGTACTTACCTTTATAGTAACATTTTTAGTTTCCGTGCTAGGTAACTGACACGTGAACATTTGGTATCGTTGGATAGCTGACAGATTTTTCAAGATGTGTATTTATTCATGAGCAGATTAATTGACAGCTAATGACTGCCTAGCCGACAAAACATGTGACCAAGATGGGGGAAAAAATTTGGTGGTTTTACTACGCCTGCGTAATGAATTTACGTATCCATTCATAAAGTCTAGACCCCCCCCCGCACACGTGGTATCAATTGAAAGCTCTGTTATTGGCCAATCTGAAAAAAATCTGACAAACTAATCCAGTGAATCAGAACAAATCATCTCATCTCTCCGGAGCTGAAGTAAACAACAAAATGGCAGACATTGTTGCAGAGATTTGTTCACTTCGAAACTACTTCAGATTATCTCAAGTTACGTGTCAACATTTCAACAAAATGCCTGACAGTATTCACAAATAAGGTTATACTAGTTCAAATGGTTATTTGGATGCTTTTTGTGGTGAAAATTCAACAACTTGGCAGCGCAATGTTTGTCCGGGTGAGACGCCAGCGTGCACCAGTAGCGAAAGCGGCAGTGATTGGGCATCTAGAATTTGTTATCAAAAAATCATAAAAATAAACGTTCTCAACAGATTTGATTCATTTTTATGTTATTTGGTAGCTAACTTGTATGGCTTCATTTGTAGGGCCATACATGTTAGGGCATATATCCACTCAGTAATTACCATTGTAGCACGATAAAATGTTTATTTTTGGCATAAAGTTCAGATAATAATATCCCCATGATTATCGAATGTTATATAGATTTTATATATTTATTATGTACGTCTTGATATTTTTAGCTTAGGTTTGTTTAGTACATTTTATATTGTTTTGTAGTTCTAGCCTTTTTATACGTTTAATTAGCTTAACTAGCCTGTTATTTAAATATTTATTCATTAATATTTTATTGTCTCTTTATTTATTATTATTTTTTGTGTATGTCTTGATACTTTTAGCTTAGGTTTATTTATTACATTCTTTATTTAATGCAGTTCAAGTCTTTTTATACGTTGAATTCTATTATGTACAATTTAATAGCTACCGTTAAACAGAGCCCTAGTCTGGATATAAGTGTATAAATAAAGTATATTATTTTATTATAAAAAAGCATTCCTTTAGCAATAAAATGATACATCATTCATATTTTTGTGATACGTATTAGCAAAGTTATAACTTACTGTAACTGTACGCTACAGAGGATTTTTGTTGGCCGGTCGCAGGCTTAATAACAAATTCTAAATGAGCACTCGATTAAGAGTTAATTGGGAATTTGTCAGTTAAATGAACCCCTTTTGGTTAAGTTAATCAAATTCATCTAGCCTTTCTGAAAATATTAATTAAATTAAATGAATGCCTTTTGGTAAAGTTAATCAAATTAATTTAGCCTTTCTGAAAATGTTAATTATATTGACTTAAATGAGGTAACTCAAGTAACTATTAAAATTAATCCTTGCCTGCTATACAGTTTTTTATGCAAGCACCAACACAAGTCATGAATAGTGATGAAAGAAGGCCAAATGAATGACGTTTATTAAGAGATTAAGTTAGAGAGAGAAATGTGGGCTCTACATCCCAAGGCCAGGCCTGTGACTGAGCCCATACTAGTCTCCTGTCCCTCAGGTTGACAGAGCCCACATTTCGGCATATACAACATTAGCAGTATTGTTATAGATATATACAACATCATTACTACTGTAATCACAGTAGACCTTAGGCACCGTACCGTACTAACCAAGCACACCATTCATTCACCTAACTATAATCCCAACTACCTGCTGAAGACTTACATTGTATCAAGATTTAGCCTAAACCTATAAGTGGGGCCATTACGCCACCGGTCACCAAAACATGTGACCACCCCACTACAATATAACCTGTCATGTTGAAGAAGCATGCAAAACGACCTCAAGCAATCCTGATATATTTCTTAAAGGCATCTGATGTCCATCTGCCCGCCGCCCTGATCTGTGCATTTTTTTTGTATTGAAGTTGATTGGTTGTCTATGATTCAAATCAATGCTTTTCACATAAAAGTTATTAAATCTGTTTTGTTGTCATGTTTGTTTCTGTAAGATGAGTGACATTTTTTCTAGGCAATGTTTTCCCACAAAAATGTTTTGATGATGTGCTTAAAAGAGAACTGACAAACCACTATGTTGTATGATCATGCCAAACAGAGGCTCTTTTGATGAGTCGATGTATGTGAAATAGATTTTTCTGTAATTGCCAATTCTCCATTGCTGTTTGCAGTTAATCGGTTCAATGATGATGGGTCGGGATATCGTGCTGCATTGCTGTCGGGGCCACCAGGGATAGGCAAGACAACAACGGCACAACTCGTCTGTAAGGTATGCAGACATCTACTCACATAGTTGGTTATTCAAGGTGCCCCATCAATCAGTTTTTTATTGTCTCATTTCAGATTAAATTAGCAAAAATATCTAACCTACAAAGTATCTGTTACGATGTGCTAGTTTGTTAGTGCAACCTTGATGTCGTTGTTGTGAAATCACCTGAAGAATAATTAATTTGTTTAATGTTGGACCAAGCATTAATTCAAGTGATTTTAACAATTGGAATCTTCACATGAGTCGGGAAGCAGCTGTAGGCATGATACCGTATTTGACTGCATTATTACCCACCCCCCTATTTCCCGGTAATTTGGGTTAACCGCCCACCTGCTCACATTACCACCCATCCCACCCCTATCTCAGCCACATACATAAATACATTTGTTATCAAAATAGAGACAATAAAAATGCTCAGTCACAGGCCTGGCATTGGGTTGTAGAGTCCACATTTCGTTCACTTAAACCGTCACAGTGTGCCAAAAAGGGCTTACACACTGGACCCCCCTAATAAACGTCATCCATTTGGCCTTTTCATATCTACATTGGTCTGTGTGTTGTTTCTTGCATAAATACATTTGTTATCAAAATAGAGACAATAAAAATTCAGAAATACAAAAAAATTAACAGAAAGCTGTTGAATATTGTTCAGCCTTAATGTGGTCTGCTCAGATGTTTCTGTCGCTGGTTTGGCACTTATTAGAGCTTCAGGCAGTAGGCATTGCGTTTTGAATAACTGTACAGTTTTTCTACTTTATTATATGACGTAACTCTTTCTACGTAATATATCATGTAATCAGGCATGCAGACAGGCCACAGAATGGCCAGAAAGTTGTTGAATATTCTTCAGACTTCACGTCGTCTGTCGCTGGTTGGCGCTTCAGCAAGCAGGCGTAAATTCTAAATAGCTCTCAAACTGGCCACTGTACAGTTTGTCTTTTTATACGAAGTAATTTTGTTCACATAACATACCATGTAATAATAACCAATTGTCCAATTGTAAACATTAAATACCACATTGGAACAATTCATCGACAGTAGCGCTGCATGTACGCGCCAGTAACCAGCGAAGGCGGTATCCGTACTTTGCACAAACTACGTCCACAACGCCTGGTTGGTTTAGTACTCAAATGGTGATGCATAGACAGGTTGATTTAGACGAGAAAATTAAAGAAACGTTTCTCTATGTCGGCGTTATGTCATAATCACGTAAACCTCTTTCGCAAAGGAGTGAAGGATAGTGTGATATTCCGTAGCCATGAGGAAGTGTGAAAATAAAACGACCACACCCGGGTTTCCAACTTCGAGAACACTGTAAACTTAGTGGTGACGCCTGCCATATTTATTCATATTCGCTTGGGGACGCAGCCAGAGCCTGACCTGGTTTCGTGAAGCTTGCAAACAAAGGTCAAATCTGCCGAAAGAACTTGAAATGTGGACATTTAATGAAGACGACATTAACTCAGAATAAATTTAGTATGCACAGCGAGCATTACAAACTCCTGACACACAAACTACGAATGAATTGAGAACCTTTTTATGATGTTTTGTACAATATGAACGTTTTGTGAAACTGGCCCTGGACCGCGATGTTGGAAACGGGAACAATGCCAAACTTAAATCGATTCATGAAATTTGTACCGTTACAACATCATCTGCTACTAGAGTTCAGTCCGGATAAATCAAACCTCGGGTGTCCCATGGTAATAATACTTTAGTTATCAGAAGTTCCACTTACCAGGGCCTATGTTTTAGCACCTTTGTTATAGATAAGGCCTGCCGGGACCAAGGAAAGAGATCGGGAGTGCACTGTATAGAAATAGATGCAAAACTGTTCGTATATTGTAAGATTGTTTAGAGTTACATCATTTTCATCAGATGTTCGTCAATGACAATGTTTCATATTTCAATTATCAGTTCATATGGTATGAATGCTTTGTAAACTCGTACACCCACTTTAAGTTTATATTGTTTGGATAATTTTTGCATGGGGAGCGATAATGCGGATCTATGTTAGCGCCCATGTCTACATAACTGCCCACTCCCCACTTTTACAATATCTCAACCTAATCACTCATGGGTGATAATGCAGTCAAATACGGTATTTTTATATATCATGATATTCAAAAAAGGTTTTGCTTGCTGAAATAATAGGAATATAACAAGCAGAAGTTTGTGGAACTACACTGTAGAACGAAACATGTTTGATATCTGGACTTGTGATTGTCACTGCTACTCTCACTGAAATTATTGGAACAGCGATTTAGATGATGATAATAATAAAAATGATACATTGGCATTGATGTTATCATGGTCGTGAAAGAGGACTGGGCTATGGTTGATTGTACCTAGCAGTATGTGTGTTGCAGGAAGCTGGCTTCAGCTATGTTGAGTTGAATGCGTCAGACACCCGCTCTAAGAAGAGTCTCCAACATGAAGTCGCGGCGACTGTCGATAACACGACACTGACAGACTTCTACGGTGAGACATCACCCGACTTCTTGGCTAGTAAAGTCAACTACACTGCCCAGCATTCCTTTGTTACCAATAGTTTAATAGCAGTTTCTATTTCAAAATCTATATATTTTCCTATTTGGTGGGCATTTGAAGAGTTCTTACTATTTATCGCGACAATATCATTTTTGCTGTAGAAATGTACATGTCGATGACCACCTGTCGGGATAATACTGATGTCATTTGATCTTCTCATGTGCAGGAACTGTTCTGTTTGCACACGTGTCTTCTATGAAAATGCCACACCAAATTCATGTGTTTAAGACCCAATACACATTTTGTTGGTAACCGTTTCTTGGATTAAAAAGCTGTTTTACGGTTGAGAGAAACAATATTTCAGCTCTTCTGTGTTTCTCATAGAAGAGCATTCTGAGTTATTTCTGTTTAGTCTGTTAGACGGATTTCAGGTAAGACTGCGAAATCATCTAAGACACAAACAAACAAGGACTGTATCCTCATGGATGAGGTGGACGGCATGGCGGGAAACGAGGACCGCGGGGGCATACAGGTGAGGGGGAGTGTGACAGGCTATGGGATACAGGTGAGAGTGAAGTGGGAGAATTGGGTAGGGGACAAGGGATACAGGTGGGAGTGAAGTGGGAGAATTGGGTAGGGGACAAGGGATACAGGTGAGACGGAAGTGGGAGAATTGGGTAGAGGACAACGGATACAGGTGAGATTGAAGTGGGAGAATTGGGTAGGGGACAAGGGATACAGGTGAGACTGAAGTGGGAGGATAGGGTAGGGAACAAGGAATACAGGTGAGAGGGAAGTGGGAGGATAGGGTAGGGAACAAGGGATACAGGTGGGAGGGAAGTGGGAGGATAGGGTAGGGGACAAGGGATACAGGTGGGAGGGAAGTGGGAGGATAGGGTAGGGGACAAAGGATACAGGTGGGAGGGAAGGGGGAGGATAGGGTAGGGGACAAGGAATACAGGTGGGAGGGAAATGGGAGGATAGGGTAGGGGACAAGGGATACAGGTGGGAGGGAAGTGGGAGGATAGGGTAGGGGACAAAGGATACAGGTGGGAGGATAGGGTAGGGGACAAGGTATACAGGTTGGAGGATAGGGTAGAGGACAAGGGATACATGTGGGAGAATAGGGTAGGGGACAAGGGATACAGGTGGGAGGATAGGGTAGAGGACAAGGGATACATGTGGGAGAATAGGGTAGGGGACAAGGGATACAGGTGGGAGGGAGTGGGGGGATTTGACTAGAATGTTGACATTTGTTTAGAATATTACCCTGGCAAAAAGGTTATCAGTTGACTGTTGTGAAGCAACGTACTGCTGCAGTTGTTGAAGCAATGTACTGCTGCAGTTGTTGAAGCAACGTACTGCTGCAGTTGTTGAAGCAACGTACTGCTGCAGTTGTTGAAGCAACGTACTGCTGCAGTTGTTGAAGCAACGTACTGCTGCAGTTGTTGAAGCAACGTACTGCTGCAGTTGTTGAAGCAATGTACTGCTGCAGTTGTTGAAGCAATGTACTGCTGCAGTTGTTGAAGCAAAGTACTGCTGCAGTTGTTGAAGCAACGTACTGCTGCAGTTGTTGAAGCAACGTACTGCTGCAGTTGTTGAAGCAATGTACTGCTGCAGTTGTTGAAGCAACGTACTGCTGCAGTTGTTGAAGCAATGTACTGCTGCAGTTGTTGAAGCAACGTACTGCTGCAGTTGTTGAAGCAATGTACTGCTGCAGTTGTTGAAGCAATGTACTGCTGCAGTTGTTGAAGCAAAGTACTGCTGCAGTTGTTGAAGCAACGTACTGCTGCAGTTGTTGAAGCAATGTACTGCTGCAGTTGTTGAAGCAATGTACTGCTGCAGTTGTTGAAGCAACGTACTGCTGCAGTTGTTGAAGCAACGTACTGCTGCAGTTGTTGAAGCAACGTACTGCTGCAGTTGTTGAAGCAATGTACTGCTGCAGTTGTTGAAGCAATGTACTGCTGCAGTTGTTGAAGCAAAGTACTGCTGCAGTTGTTGAAGCAACGTACTGCTGCAGTTGTTGAAGCAATGTACTGCTGCAGTTGTTGAAGCAACGTACTGCTGCAGTTGTTGAAGCAATGTACTGCTGCAGTTGTTGAAGCAACGTACTGCTGCAGTTGTTGAAGCAACGTACTGCTGCAGTTGTTGAAGCAACGTACTGCTGCAGTTGTTGAAGCAACGTACTGCTGCAGTTGTTGAAGCAACGTACTGCTGCAGTTGTTGAAGCAACGTACTGCTGCAGTTGTTGAAGCAACGTACTGCTGCAGTTGTTGAAGCAACGTACTGCTGCAGTTGTTGAAGCAATGTACTGCTGCAGTTGTTGAAGCAACGTACTGCTGCAGTTGTTGAAGCAATGTACTGCTGCAGTTGTTGAAGCAATGTACTGCTGCAGTTGTTGAAGCAAAGTACTGCTGCAGTTGTTGAAGCAACGTACTGCTGCAGTTGTTGAAGCAATGTACTGCTGCAGTTGTTGAAGCAACGTACTGCTGCAGTTGTTGAAGCAATGTACTGCTGCAGTTGTTGAAGCAACGTACTGCTGCAGTTGTTGAAGCAAAGTACTGCTGCAGTTGTTGAAGCAACGTACTGCTGCAGTTGTTGAAGCAATGTACTGCTGCAGTTGTTGAAGCAACGTACTGCTGCAGTTGTTGAAGCGTGGGATGTTTAGTTGTGTTGAACATGTTTATTTACACAATTTAGCATTAAATGTTACCTGTTGTAGCGTAGATTAATTCTGATATGAGAGTACAATAAAATGCATAAGACGTGTTACTATAACTCAGTTTATGGACCATGATGGATGCCGTAGAGTGGTGTTTAGCTAGCTACCTACTGTGTGGTGGTTGAGAATCACCAAAGAATGCATTGTTTGATTGCAGGAATTGATTCAGCTGATCAAACACACCAAGATGCCCATCATTTGCATGTGCAACGACCGGAACCACATCAAGATGAGGAGTCTGAGTAACTACACATTTGACCTACGCTTCCAGCGGCCCAGGGTTGAACAGATCAAGGTCAGGGTCACTAATTCTGTTGTATTCAGCAAATACTATAAATGAAATATAAAACTTCCTTCTACCGGTGACATTCTGCAACACAAATCCTCGTTGCTGTGTTGTATTAGTTCAGTTTATTGCAAAATACATTCCTGCTATTACTTGTTCACATTTGGAGGTTTTCATGTTGCTCATCCGTAAACTGGTCCACAAACAACAATCAGTTAATTCGCTGTAATCATGTATTCATTGTTTCTGTTTCCACCACCAGGCGGCGATGATGTCAATAGCGTACAAGGAAGGGCTGAAGATTCCGCCTCCCGCAATGAACGAAATCATTATTGCATCTAACCATGACATCAGACAAGTAAGCATATCACCGTAATAAGACAAAAAGACACAAAAGGGTTGTCTGGTTGGTCAATCTCAAAATCAGTAAGCAGCATTAAGGTTTCCAACAGATTGATAGATATGCAAGGGACCTAAGGTGGATATGCAAGTTTAGAAAGGTATGTCTTTAAATGATGGCAGAATTATGTAATATATTCAACTGATCAAACAAAGGAAATTCTAGAGCATCGGCACAGCATCAGAGAAAGCCCTACCGTAAATTCTGTATTTATAGCCGCGGCTTCAATTGCAATATTGTGTCACTGAAATCGGGAAGGAAATGTCAAAGTTGGGGTGCGGCTTTAAATACAGTATTTTGCCGAAAAAATGAATATCAGGTCGCTGGCTGGGTTGTTGGTACTAGCGAATAGAACGGTATGGCAATGACGATGTAAATATCAAAGAAAAACGAAGTCGGCTATATCAAATCAATAAAACATTAAAAAGCATGCAGTGATGCAACGCGATCATACATCACCAGAGGCTGAGCTAACATGTCGATTCCAGTTCATCACTATGATCAGATAGGTCCAGCTTGATCAGGTTTAAAACCCCTCAAAATCACTGTCTGCATCTCACACATTGGCTCACTGGGTTGTCAGTAGTAACGTTGATAATAACTAAGTGAAAAACTTACCGAAAAAACGAAGTCGGATGTATCAATAAAACATTGTATTACAACTGCCACTGGTGCAAAAATAATTACATAACACGTACAAACCCGTGTCCATAAAGTGTTCAGAAAGAAAGATCAAGACATGTGAAAACATTAAATTTTAAAATCCATCGTCAGCGAAATCACTTTCATCGTCACCGTTGAAGAATGCCATGCCGAAACGGCGGTGTCATTTCATGTATCCGTGCCGTGTGCACTGGGCAAACATCTTCAAATAAGATGGCATCATCCATTTCACAACTAAAATCCTCCAAAGTCACTTTCATTGTCGCTATCAAAGAACGCTGCCTGGAACGGCATGGCAGCGTCATCCCGCGTATCCGTGTCTGGGCCGTCGGCATCACGGATCGTGGCCGCGCACAAACGTTTTTTAAATTTGAATATGATGGCATCTGCCGTTCTTATCAACTGTCCCACACTAGCAGACATCAACTGTAACAACTGTCTGCTTTGTTAAATGCTTGCTCTTGGTATCAGGTGTTGATGTTTTAACCCAAGTTCCAAGCACAACGTTCACACCTTAGCTTTGCTGAAGCCAGGCTTCACCTGATTGTCAACACAACACCATTACAAGTGCCCCTTAGCACTGGAGTAAATTGCACTTCCCCTGGTAAGATACAGTGTTATTATAATGCCACGTGCGTGGGTCAACTGTCTGGAACTGGAAGAAGTAGACCAAACCACAAGATCACATCCGATCTCACAGCGGCGCAGCGACGACAATTATTACATTGTAATTACTAGCTGTCAATCAAACACCTTTGAAGTCAACACAGCTGGTCCTACTGCACTAAACCAGCTCTAGTCTTTTCAATGCATTTATAACATCGACTTTATACATGACTCTACATAAAATGGCATAAAAATAAAACTTCTCAAAATATTTTAATAATTCTAGCTTTACCGTATAGCTTAAATGCATGGCTACATTTCGTTCACTGGGTGTATGGACATTCAGCCACCCAGTTATTTTCTGGTAGCATGGTGAAATTTGTTTATTTTTGTTTTCCATTTTGACAACATTCACATATAGTATTATTCTTACGTTAATATAAAATGTGATGTAGTTATTATCAATGCATTACATTAAAGTCTTTTACCAATAAAATTATACCTTATTCATTCATTTATGATAATTAATAACAAAGTTATGACTTTCTTTGTGGAACCTCTTAATTTTTTCTACTTGTGTGCGCTACGGAAGTATGTCACACGCAGGGTTACATGGTCATGGCTCAAAGTCCAGGTGCGGCTTTAAATAAGGTTTTTGCCTGTGACAAACTGCGCGGAGGAAAATCAGGGGTTAGGTCAAAAGTCGGGGTGCGGCTTTAATTAGGGATGCGGCTACAAATACAGAATTTACGGTAGTTGCAATATTAGTATGGATTTTAGGAACAAAAAAGTAAACCAGAACCTGGATATACCTTCTTACAGCAGTAAGCAATGACTATAAATAAGCTGGTTCCTAGTGTAAAAGTGGTTGGGCAGTAATAGTACAGATCTTTAAAATCATACAATATTGGACAGGAAACCAGTGCAGAGACCTCAGAAGTGGCATTGAGTGAGAAAACTGTGGAGACCAAGTGACAACCACCCCACCAACAAATGTATCATTTACTGCCTTCATATTTAATATTGTTTTTAGTATCAACTCTAGTTCAGAATAAGTCCTTTATGGAATCCTAGGCTCATTTACAAACATATTGTACACACAGTTTCACTAGACTGCATGGAAACCAAACTAAGTAATATTATAAACTACAATGTTGGTCAGGTGATTCACAATCTCAGTATGTGGACGTCCAATGACAAGGCCTGCAGCTATGAACAGCTGAAGAATGATGCCAAGAAAGCAAAGAAAGACATCAAACTTGTAAGTTCAACTTGATCGAGTTATCATAAATACTAATAAATTATGTCCTGCAATGTCAGCAGTACTCCCATAAAACAATCATTCTGTCAACCAATGAAGATCATTGTTAATTTCTTTAGAATCAGATTCTGTTTTCGTTAATTTACTCATTGTGGCATCAACATTCAGTTGTACATTCATACCCTATTGCTGTGGCTGTTGTCTGAACATATTTATACAGGAAATCCTGAATTTTGCCGTAGACAATATGAAAATATTGTTTTAACCAAAACATTGACATTGATATTTAATTAAATTTGTGCAAACAAATTGTTTTGAAAAGTTGCTTTGAGTGAGAAACTTACAGTTTAAAAACGGCAAAACTGTTACAGCAAAAACTCTCTGGAACAATTAATCATGTTATAAATGATACTAATATATGCCTGGTATGTAGCTTGGATTTTTATTTCAGTAAATTGTCACGCAAATGTTGTATTAGTAATCACATATATTTTTACAACGCTAATTATTCATGGCTGAGTTTGCAAAAAACAACTTTTTGTTCGTCAATATCTTCACTACTGAGCAATCCCTTCACGGCGCCTCGGTTTCACTGTTCCAATGATAAATGTAGGTGGCTACCGCAAGATGTTAATACAGCGATTTTGGACATACGGCAAAATCGACGTACTTAACTGTACATTACACGATAGTATAGAATGCGTGTCTTGCTTGCAGGGTCCGTTTGATGTATGCCGTAAGGTGGTAACTGTACATTACACGATAGTATAGAATGCGTGTCTTGCTTGCAGGGTCCGTTTGATGTATGCCGCAAGGTGGTAACTGTACATTACACGATAGTATAGAATGCGTGTCTTGCTTGCAGGGTCCGTTTGATGTATGCCGCAAGGTGGTAACTGTACATTACACGATAGTATAGAATGCGTGTCTTGCTTGCAGGGTCCGTTTGATGTATGCCGCAAGGTGGTAACTGTACATTACACGACAGTATAGAATGCGTGTCTTGCTTGCAGGGTCCGTTTGATGTATGCCGTAAGGTGGTAACTGTACATTACACGATAGTATAGAATGCGTGTCTTGCTTGCAGGGTCCGTTTGATGTATGCCGCAAGGTGGTAACTGTACATTACACGACAGTATAGAATGCGTGTCTTGCTTGCAGGGTCCGTCTGATGTATGCCACAAGGTGGTAACTGTACATTACACGATAGTATAGAATGCGTGTCTTGCTTGCAGGGTCCGTTTGATATATGCCGCAAGGTGGTAACTGTACATTACACGACAGTATAGAATGCGTGTCTTGCTTGCAGGGTCCGTCTGATGTATGCCGCAAGGTGGTAACTGTACATTACACGATAGTGTAGAATGCGTGTCTTGCTTACAGGGTCCGTTTGATGTATGCCGCAAGGTGGTAACTGTACATTACACGATAGTATAGAATGCGTGTCTTGCTTGCAGGGTCCGTTTGATGTATGCCGCAAGGTGGTAACTGTACATTACACGATAGTATAGAATGCGTGTCTTGCTTGCAGGGTCCGTTTGATGTATGCCGCAAGGTGGTAACTGTACATTACACGATAGTATAGAATGCGTGTCTTGTTTACAGGGTCCGTTTGATGTATGCCGCAAGGTGGTAACTGTACATTACACGATAGTATAGAATGCGTGTCTTGCTTGCAGGGTCCGTTTGATGTATGCCGCAAGGTGGTAACTGTACATTACACGATAATATAGAATGCGTGTCTTGCTTGCAGGGTCCGTTTGATGTATGCCGCAAGGTGTTTGTGGGCGGAGAGGAGACTAATCACATGACCCTCAATGACAAATCAAATCTGTTCTTCCACGACTACAGTTTCGGACCTCTCTTTGTGCAGGAGAACTACATCCACGTCACTCCATTTGCTGCTCGGTGCGTGGGTCGGGTTACAGAAACGTCATTACCATGTGCATTAACTAAAGACCAGGTGCATGTGTTTAATTTAAGCTTTTCAGAGTTTGTGTTTGTTGTTAAATGCTTTCAAATGTTAAGGATTGTAGGACATTTTTTCGTTTGTAATATTCTTGAGAGGAAGTGTTTAGGGTTGGTAAGAATTTGAGTAGTTTCTTGGTAATTTATCGAATATTTCTTCCACAATTTGTTTAGGCTGATTTGACTCAAAACATTATTTAACTGGTATTTCGACAGCTAGTGATATTAGGTTAGGGGATACAAAATGTATGTGTTTCTTTGTGGTTGGATTCTTGTAGGGTGACAACTGTATGATTTTTTCCTTGTCGTGTGAATAATCCTAGGGTCAACCACATTTAACAGAATCATTTGGTGACTGGAAAAATAAATAATTGAAAGGCCTTCTGGGATTAATAAGCGATATTATTAACTTGTGTGATGGTTTCACAACTGCACCGTCTAGGGGTAACGTGTGTAAGCACCTGGAGTTGTTGAGTGCAGCGGCTGACAGTATCAGTGATGGTGACCTGGTGGACAGAAGGGTGCGCAGTGCACAGAACTGGAATCTGCTGCCATTACAGGTACTAATATAATAATCGGGGATGAGAAATTTCCGGTTTTTGCCGGAATTCTGGTTTTTATACTGCTCCAAAGATCACTTTTGTGAATTGTGTAAATCCGGGGGGGAAATGAATGTTGGGAGGGGTAGGGCATATAAAATCCTGGACAATTCACTGACGATCTATCTGTGGATTAAGTTAACCATCTATCCACCGGGTGTCGTCACGTGTTAATGACGCTGCCTGGCGATTAGAGACAGAACCGACCCAGCCGAACCTGTGAATCTGCAAAGTAAAACCCTTAGTTCTGTCGGCTGTTCGCTTTAGCGCTTTCGAAGTGCGCGCACAAAAGCAGTAGACCAATAGAAAACGACGGTGTATTTTGTGGAGATGTCGATCATTTTCAAACACAATGGCTAATTGACGATTTGTTGTACGGCAAGACAAATGTTGCGTGAAGGACATTGACAAAAGTGTCAAGAATAAGTGGAATTGGGTGTGGCTGGAGAGATCGCCTGCAGACACTATGTTGGATATATTCATCAGTAAATTATCAGCACCAGGGAAAGCCTACAGTTTGTGGTGCGAGGCCAATGTCAACTATGCGGATTGGATCCTACAGGCTACACTGCAGTCAGAGGGGAACCGAAGGCATTGAAGTACACACGCTGGCGCTGCCCACGCTGGTCACCAATGTTCTTTTAGAAGCTAAACAGAGGGCGTATCATATGGAAGTTCGCCGATTCCATGTAGACAACACACTTCCACAAGCACCCACAAGTTCCAGATTGGACTCGTGGTGGGCTACCATATTCTCTACTGGCAAGTTCCCAGCCTTGTCAAAGCTGGTGGCTGCAATGATGAGCTGTTTTCATGGTCCTCAAGTGGAAGGGTGTTTTAGTCACATGTCTAGCATCATGAATACTGCCACTGCCAGAAAGAATGTTAGTACATTCAACACTATCCAGACAGTGAAGTACTCACTCATGCCGTCATGGCAAGCAACAAGACTGCTATACAGGACTTCCGCAAACAGGACTGGTCGCCTCGTTCACAACACGAGGGGTGCACACAAAATGTACTCCATCCATCTTGCCGAGGAAGGAAAGATGAAAGAGGAGAAAAAAACTGACCTGAACATATCAAAGACGAAGGCAGCCACCAAGTACAAAGCTAAGGAAGCAATTGAGCTGGTAACGAAGAAAACTAGAATGGCCCATCAACGGGCTGTTTTGACAAAGCTGGCTAAGGAGAAAGCTGTCCGTCAGCCAACTCGGGTTCAGCCCAGAAAATATCATTAACAAGTGAGTTAGTACTAAGACAATGTGTGCGTGAGTCCGTGTGCTTTTTTTCCTATTGGAAATGTTAAGATTTTCTATTTAATATTGCTCAAAATACACTATATGTCGTCTACAATTAAACAAATATCTCTGAGGAGTCCCCCCTCTCCCCGATTAGATGAGACAGTCCTCTCGGGCTGAAATGTGGGCCACAGCAAAATTTCCGTTTTTTTCTCTTAATGTCACTCTCATCCCTGAATAATAGTATATCTCCTTTTGCAAACATAAGTTTGAATAAAAGTACCAGTACAAATTATTTATAAAATATGTGAGGAGCATATTAAAAAAAATTAATATTGTATGAATTTTCATGTTGTGTTCTGCTGTAGGCTATGTACGCCAGTGTACTGCCGGGTGAAATAATGCGAGGAAACATTGGTCAGATGATCCAATTTCCATCTTGGTTGGGGAAGAATTCATCGCGCACGAAACACGATAGACAGACACAGGAGCTGACATCTCACATGAGGCTCCGGTAGGTGTCAGAGATCACGACCTCCAGAGACGACAAGACTCCACTCCGTATTAAAAATCTAATTTGTCGAATTTCAATATTGTTGAAAATTTTCAATATTGCTGAAAATTGCCAAATGAAAATGATATTTCACAGGCATAAACTTATAGATATTCATTAATAATAATAGTATTTTTTATTTTGGTAACATTACCAGAAAATAATAAGTTGTCCTTCATGTATATTTATTAGTGAATAGACTGTATGTTGTATTCCACTACTTCCACCTCTGTTACATGCAAAATATATTTAAATACATAAAAATTGTGAACAAATGTCAGGCGTATTTTACTGTTTGTACAGACACAGAAACTTGCTGTTTGGTTTCAGGGTGTTGACAGACAAGAACGGGCTGAATCTGGACTATCTGCCCCACTTGAGACGGACGTTGACTGAACCCCTCATTCGGCAGGGTCAAGAGGGCGTCTCCAGGGTCGTGTCATTGCTCGATGATTACGATCTGATGCGGGAAGACTTCGAGTCAATAATTGAAGTGACGCAATGGCCGAACATGAATGACCCGATGAAGGATCTCATCGAGTCGAAGGTTTGTTAAAGTGATCATAAATGAATTTGGAAAAGGCTACGGTGCAGTGGACAAAAGTGATGCACATGTTTTCGTTGTTGTCTTGTGACCGACTGGCAAGTTCAACAGATTGGCATGATATGCCGGCTGGGCAATTGGCCTTCGCAAGCTACTAGATGTACCAACCAAAATTATTTCATTGGACGATTAATAGTATGCATTGTTTATTAAACAAACTGCACACGTTACTTAGACTATTAATACACTACTCATCCGGACATAAAAGAACGATATTCGTGATGGATGAATAAGCTGAGGAAGCAGCTTAATTGTTGTCACTGGGCAACGGTGGCCATACCAGATGTACCTTGCACAAGTCGTGGCTTGTGCTTATTGTGCTGGGTAAAAACAGGAAACATCAACTGTTTTTCTGTTGCCCTATTTTATCAATTGTCGACTCATGCATTAATAAAAAGTAACAACATAATTATTGTGAAGGATATTAAATGCATCTGATTAAGTCTAGAGGAAATAATATCTTACTGATACAATATTAACATAGCGTTACATTTTATCACTCACAGTATTTTTTTTTACTGTAAAACCCGACAGAAAGTGTAGTTGTGGCCGACGTTTCAGGTGAAGGCCGCCTTCACGCGCACGTACAACAAAGAGGTGCATCTCACGCCTTATGCCATCACCTCTGGGGCAAAGAAGGGGAAGAGGAAAGGGGGTGGCGGAGAGGGTGAGCTGGGGGAGGAGGGTGAAGAGGAGGTAGTGGTCAGTGAGGAGAGTGACCAGGAGGATGTCATGGCCGATGGTATGATTAAGGTGAGTGGACAACCATGTCACCTGTTGCCTAGCAACAAGGTCTGTCAAGCTTACAATATGGCTGCCACACATTTGAATGTGTTGGATGCTCATTCGTATATTTTGTTGAAATTCTGGCCCCAAAAATGTTGTTCTACAAACGGTCAAAGTTGTGTAAAAGAGATCTGTATGTGGGGAAGATTGATTTAGAAAATGTCCTGCTTCCCTGGTAATGTGATTCATGTAGGTAAGCATTGTTGGAGAGGCAAAGCTTCATGGTGTCGTGCATAGGTTATTATGTATTATGATCGTGATGTCAGTTTCTGGACCGGTTAGTTACATTGGAATTGGTGAACAATTAATTATGCTATAGCATTTTAGCATTTGAACAGTTTAAATTGTTTCTTTAAAACAGAATCAAACTTTGAATGGAAGATGAAGAAACCTTGATTGACAAATTTGACACACAACATTTCTTCCTCCAGCAAAAGAAGAAGCCACGGAAGACGAGTCAGACAAAGGCTCCGGCCGACACGAAGAAGGGGAAAGGGCCAGGAAAAGGCAAAGGGAAGAAATGATTTCCCCAACTCCAGACACATATTCCCATGTCACATTGTGTCAAGACTGGTCACATATTTACATCTCTTAGTCGACACCGGCACTTTGAGTGTAAAGTACACATTAATTCAGCTCCGAAATGATGTAATCTGTCAGACAGGACTGAGCCAGTTCCACAGTGTACACGCTGAGATTAGTTTTGCGGCAACGGAAAATGTTACATCACTAGAATGTGAATGTAATATTCATCACAAAGTACTCGGGATTGTTTCAAGAAAACTAGCAGCCTCTGTAGAGAATGTGGTCGATGCACCAATGGCAAGACATTGTGTTTAGTGTCCCATGGACAGATTCTGTGTAGCACAGAGCACCTGTCCAACGCTGATTGTTCACTAAGCTGGTTGTGTGGTTGCGGTGCTGATTGTGTGTTCAGTGAAGTGTTTGCATGCGGTTGAGTTCTCGCATCTATGTGTACATGTGCATGCATGTCCATCTACAAATTACACATGCATAAAATCTTTGAAAAACGCAGTCACCAGTATCGACCTTCCTTTGCATACGTAACATTACCTGGTTTGTTTCTCCAGCCTGTGATTATGGGGTCCTCTCAACAGTGTATGATTTGAAACATCAATGGTGCGATGTAATGCTGTGTAATCTGATATCATTCAAGGGTTCGATGTCTAAATTAGTACTATAAGTTGCCTTGAATATTACACTGATGTTTTGAGATTACACCTAATTTTGTTTTGACTGCCAGCTTAGCATAATGTCTTTGTGTGTGTTTCAAGCCAAGTGTGAACACTTGTAGACGTTGTGATGCTCAATATGCTGTATGTAGACAGCAGTAATAAACTCGTGACAAATGATTGTGACATTTTATTCCGTTTACGGTATACACTTTGCAGGGTGTACCTGTACTTCGGGATATCTAGCGTTATGTTGAAATCTTTATTTGACACCAATTAATTAAAAATATGTGCGTGCGTATCTGTAATTCATGTGTCAACTACCACATTGATTTTTTTTATTTTGATTGGGAGTACAGTGTAATATGTGCAGTACTATATCTCGGCAGTGCAAGACAAAAAATTATATAACATGAAAACATTGAGTTTGGTTGATAACTGCTTGCATATCTTTTCAACTTGCCATACACCGAGCCATCCCAGGATGCCAAACATGTCTGACAACATAACGTCTTTAACATCTTGCAAGTATTTATTCAAAAACAACTTTTCAAACAGTGTTGTCATCCACAATTTGTTAAGGTTATTTTTAAATACAAATCTTAAACTTCTTTGCACATTTATTATTATTTAATTTTCAATGCTATAAAAGCAAACTGCCCAGACAATGTAACAGCATTATTATTCCTAAATCAGTTGTAGTGAATGATTAAACATGGAAAACTTGTATTTTTATAGTAGAAAAGAACTGGGTTTTAAGAATATGCAATGACAAGAGGAACATAGAGGAATTGACAGAAGAATGATAAACGCCTAAAGTGAAGGTAGTTGGGAGCAAACTGTAGTGGACTGAAAGCATACAGGGAATGAAAGAAATCGGAAATAGAAGGAGGTTGAAGGAGAAGAGAACAGCTAAAATATGTTTAAGAGATAGCGGGGCAGAAGGTTTGCAATAGATTGAACAAAATTGTGTTATGTGGACTCCAACCTGCAAATAAACAAACATAAATTGTATTATTATTTGCAGGATAGTTTCGCCACAGGGATGTCATTTTCTAATAGCTTATTTTTTGGAAAAGGCGCGGTCCCGCTAGTTTTACTGTTGTACGACGCATTTGTTTGCCCGTGCATACGGCGTTACGGCACGTGTGCTAAAAATAGAATGACATGCAGATGTGACGTCTTACTGCCTCGATGCTGGCGAGTGCTATCAAAGCAATTGCGTGTATTGTGACGCAGCCGCATTCGTCTTGTGATGTTCAAAAAGTTATACCAAAAAATCCTGAATTAGTTCAAATTTTATCCCAATTCGGCGGCAATTAAATACTGGATTACATTGAAAACATATTTTTCAATTATAACCAGTAAATAACACGAAATGATTACTTCCGAACTACAACGCATAGTACGAAAGTAAGCACTAAATTATTCAACCAACATTCCATATTATCGTTATGTAATTTCGAGGTAGTTTGCGCGTTTGCAGAACGAAATTGTACCGTGAATTGTGATATTTTATGCCATATATATTATTACAATACTGATCTTTTGTTGACTCAAGTGTAATTGTTAATATAGTGTTGATTTGCTAGTTAAAGTGGTTTGCATCCATTTTACCATTCCTTCGCTTTGCCTTTGGCTTTGCGAGTTTCGGCATTCCCCGTCCATTGATTACACTACATTGCCAGATAACTGTTATAAGTTGACAATGGAATGCAAGCATGCATGTGAACAGTTTGCTGCAAAGGTAACTGCACGTCAGACGTTGCACTAAGCTCACTCAATACTTTATTCTGTTAAATGTTACCGTTTTAATTAAATTTACATATCTGGGCTGGGACTGGTGTTACCAGACTGAATCCAGACCCACCTCGATTTCGTCGTTATTACTTGAGTTTTGCCTAAATTTGATACATCAGAGCGTTAGTTCCATCATTCAACATTATCCCAGGCATATTTATATTACGAAAATATTGTGTCTTAGCGCATTTTTGAAGCCCAAATAGTGACCCGGTTTGCGCTAGTCTGCACTGCTGCGGTCGTGCATTACCGCATTGCGCTCTTAGAATGCGCGATATATCGGTGTATGTTGTTGCAAACCAGGGCGTTATTTATGCCTCAAAAGTGCGCTAACGCGCAATATTTTTAAACGTAAATATGCCTGGGATAATGTTGAATAATGGAACTAACGCACTGAGGTATCAAAGTTAGGCAAAACTCAAGGTATAACGGCAAAATCGAGGTGGGTCCGGACTCTACACAAGTGCCCTAGTCTGCACTGTTACGTATGTGCATTACCGCATCGTGCTCATAAAATGAGCGATATATTGATAAACATAAATATGCCTGGGATAATGCTGAATAATGGAACTAACACACTGAGCTATCAAAGTTAAGCAAAACTCAAGGTATAACGGCAAAATCGAGGTGGGTCTGGATTCTACACAAGTGTTTTCGTTTCTTCATCTTCCATTCTTCCACCTACCCTCAACTGAGGATACAGGCGGTGGTTGGTGGGCAGGAACAGGAACAGTGCTTTGATATACAGAGCGTTTTTTATTTATTTAAATAACAGGAATACATGAAAAAGAGCTTGTCTAGATTGTTGGGTATGTCATTGTCAGTACACTGTATCTGGATATTCTTTTTTAATGCATCCAAGCTGTTTAGACAGTGTGTTGAGGGAGGGAATTCAAAAGGCGAATGGTACTGGGGAAGAAATAACATAAATCGTAGTTGTATCTGGAGTGAGGGATTTTGTATGATAATGAATGTTGTTGTCTAGTGACAACATTTATAGCATTAAGGTATTGATTTATTGGTATTCTAACTAGGCCATTAACTATCTTGTATATCATAAAAAGTTTAGCATCGGTTCGTCAGTCTATTAGTGATCTCCATCCTAACATGTGTAGCATACCTGTCACGCTGGAGGTGTTATAGTATTAGGCTAATTAGTCATTGACGTTGTTGGGATATGGGCAGAAATATCTTCAACCAAATGTAAACGTTATTGTAACCACAATTAGTTTAGCAATGTAATCTAGTATGTATGCAATTAATTTCATACATCTACATCAATAATTGGCAAAGTATTGAAAGGGCGGTTGGTTGTAGGATTTGAACCCACGTCCCCTCGACTAATGGTCACGCTCTACCAACCGACCATCCACTTTCCCTTTTTGAACAAAGTAATTGAGTAAACACTCAACAATTTTCAACCACAACATATTTGAGTGAAGAGGTTCATCAGACTGGATGGTTCAAATGAGTAATATTTTTATTTATTTCACAGTCAATTTACCTTTTTTCTTGACGTTTTAACTGCTACAGTATGAGTTTCATCAGATGATTACCACTAGATGGCGACACTAGTAATTTTGTGCAGTGTGCACCCTCTCACATTTACGATGGTCTAAAGAGCCACCCAGGGCACAGCCCAGAGTGACTGACTGCATTGACTACTGTGTCGCCATCTAGCAATTGTCTGATGAAAATTGCTGATAGCAGTTGAGTTGTCACAAAACAAAATTTGAACTGACTGAAGTAAGTAAAAAATTATAACGCAGCACATTATGATTGTAGTAAACTAACTGATTACTCTAGACATTGTGGTCAACAATTCAAATTAATTGGAAAAAACTAAATGTAATTCCTGAATTTGAATTGGTGTTTCAATTACAAAGTAACTGAACCTCAGTACTTGTGACAACACTAAGATATATAAATTAAATTATCCAAATATACTTGATATTTTGTTTAGCCAAACTTACTAGCAATATAAATATCGACCTTTGTTGAATATGTATTCATTACTACAGTAGATATTGATGATTAATTGCAGTGTTGTCTTTATGTTTTTTAGCTGGACGAGGCACAAGCTGTCAGTCTGTCGATGGGTCTGCAAGAGCAGGTGGAAGCAATGAAACTTCTCTTTACCTTCCTGGAGCATCTGCAGAAAGACATCATGCAGAGACTGAGTGAAAAGAGTTATGACATCGTCTGCCACAAGATCACCACCAGCGGTATCACAATCAAGGCAAGTAGGATCATGTACCTCAATGCTGTGGTATCACAATCAAGGCAAGTAGGATCATGTACTTCAATGCTGTGGTATCACAATCAAGGCATGTAGGATCATGTACCTCAATGCTGCGGTATCACAATCAAGGCATGTAGGATCATGTACCTCAATGCTGCGGTATCACAATCAAGGCAAGTAGGATCATGTACCTCAATGCTGTGGTATCACAATCAAGGCAAGTAGGATCATGTACCTCAATGCTGTGGTATCACAATCAAGGCATGTAGGATCATGTACCTCAATGCTGTGGTATCACAATCAAGGCAAGTAGGATCATGTACCTCAATGCTGTGGTATCACAATCAAGGCAAGTAGGATCATGTACCTCAATGCTGTGGTATCACAATCAAGGCAAGTAGGATCATGTACCTCAATGCTGTGGTATCACAATCAAGGCAAGTAGGATCATGTACCTCAATGCTGTGGTATCACAATCAAGGCAAGTAGGATCATGTACCTCAATGCTGTGGTATCACAATCAAGGCAAGTAGGATCATGTACCTCAATGCTGTGGTATCACAATCAAGGCAAGTAGGATCATGTACCTCAATGTTGTGGTATCACAATCAAGGCATGTAGGATCATGTACCTCAATGCTGTGGTATCACAATCAAGGCAAGTAGGATCATGTACCTCAATGCTGTGGTATCACAATCAAGGCATGTAGGATCATGTACCTCAATGCTGCGGTATCACAATCAAGGCATGTAGGATCATGTACTTCAATGCTGCAGAAATAGATCTTGCTGTGTATAATTGCGATTAAGAATTTACGATGATAAATTAAACTAATCTAGTGCAAAAAATTTAATAAATTGTAGGGTGGGAGAAGATTCTTTTTAAATGCAAGTTGCTTAGCTCTGGGCAGACTCTGTTTTTAGTGTACTACAGTAACCTAATGTTGTGTACACCAGTGGTTTATTGTGGCACATCAACAACAGTAACGATGAATATCTAAGTGTACATTTACTGATGTGGCTAAAGGAATCCTGCTCTCTGCCTGTACTCGATCATTAAATGTGAAACCAAAGTCTATAATCAACTGATCTCTGTTTCACAGGACGAGTATCCTAGGATAAAGCCAGAAAACGATGTGTCTGCTACAGCACCGCCATCAGTCTGGAGCAGTTTGAACACAGACCTTCACCTTAGCTATGCTCCAGAATCACAATTTCCCAGTGACATTGCCATGGCAACTGACAAGGTGTCTGTGATGCAGGGACTACGCAACAAGATTCTGTCAGCAGGTAGCACAACGCTGCGTCGACAGACAGCACGCAAATCTGGCCCCCGCTGTAAGTTGGATAACTTGAGTAAATTCCTCCAACAAAGAGCGACCATGAATCGAGCTGCAGCTGTGTCAAGCGGCACCACCTTAGTTGCTATAGAAAGTCCAATGTCGCTTGGCAACCAGCTTGCCTTCAATCACACATCTCCCAGTGTGAGTAACAGTAGGGAAGTAAGTCCGCTTACATCGACGCCAAACGCATACATGACAGATGTCAGTGCGAGTTCATCGCTGTCGAGAAAGCGGCACCAACGTCGTGACAAGGTGAATGGGCGGTACTTCTGCAACTTTCCACAGTGCCATGAGAGTTACCTGAACCTGGAGCATATCGTGGACCACGAGAACCAGCACAGTGTGCCAGACGGCAAATATCTCGAGTGTTCCTTCGTTGGCTGTAACAACCGCTTCAAGTGGCGTCACTATCTCCGGCGACACGAGCGCACACATCACAAGCCATGTGAGGTGCCCGGTCTAGGGTCAGATGCCAAGCCGATGTTAGGCTCTTTGTGTGGTGTCGCGACATCGTCAGGAAGCCAGCTTGATACATATGTAGGGCAGCCGTTTCATTTACCATTTATCCCTACAACTGCTACACCGATATCTGGGGATCACTTGGGCGGTGTTGATGGGGCAGTGCAGTGACACATCACTACGATGTCTACAGATGACCAGTGACATGGGGTGTGTTAGGATGTGACAGAGAACTTCACCAGCTGTGATAAGCTCACATTTTACATTGAACCATCACTTGGTGCAATTCAGCCAACATGACTGTAGAATATTGATTCTGCTATTTTCATGAAAAATGTGTTCTGTTGTTTGATCATTATTGCCCAAGCTTACTTACTGCCACTGCCGGTCACAAACCATTAATTTATTTGTTTTTCAGTCAACTGATTGGTGAATGAAAATATGAGATGAACATTTTGGAGTAATTGTTGTTTCCATGCTTGTACTTCTGGTGTTCTTCCTGGTGATTTTGAAACTTGTACAAATCTATTTTGTTTTTCCTTGACACAATAAAATGTTTTGTTGCTTTAATATTTGATGTTTAACAGTAATTATTGCACCTCTCTTAGAGTGAGGTAGTATGTTCTGGTACCACGAATCAACCAGGCATGGTCGCTATTAGTGGGAAGTTTGTTAAACCAATTCTACTATTCATCTTGTGTGTGGGAACTATGATATTCAAAGGTATTTGTGGGAAGGGCCAATTACAGGCAATAATGTTTAGTATTTAAATGTGTTTTTTTTGCAAGTACAACTTTTTAATTGTGAACAGTTTCGGGTTTATTAAACACAATGTGGCAGGCAGAATACCTTCGACATTTATTCTAGCATTAAGAATAATATACGTCAATAAATGAGGGACAGACATCATACCAATATGATACAATAATTGCAAATACTTCCCAGATTAGTTTACCTGGTGTTCAAATGAAGCAGTCTACTAGTGAATAAAAAAGTAAAATTTTGTTAAATTGATATTGAAATGCAACTCCTGGTGATCCATAGGAAATCCTGCATGATACCACCAGAAAGAATCGATATAATTGTATTATACTTGTACAGAAGTTATTCTCCTTTATGAAAAATAACAACATACTGACATTATTAGAATTATTGAAAATCGAATAAAGCAAGTGGCATTATAAATCACATTTAAAGATTATTAAAAAGAATGTGTCGTATATAATAAAATATAAACAATAGTTTATACAGTCAAACCGATGTGAATGTAGTAAATACTAGTAATATTTATAAAAATTATATTCTGGATATACATGGAACACTTATTGACAAACTGGTTATTCTGAGTCAACAAAATACATTTTGCCATTTATTCATGAGAACCTACTGTGTGCAGAGCATGTTTTAACAACCGTATATATAAATAAATAAAAATTCCCAAATGTATCAACTCATAAGGGTTGCAGGCTTGTGTTCTACGTTCGTGTTTTATTTATAGTTGCAAAAGGGCCGTGTAGTCCGTTTGCAGTCCTACTACAGGGGAGTAGTAGGTCCCGGAAACGGCAGATGGCGCCATCCGTTCAAAACACCCCCTTTCGGTTTTCGTAACTTTGTTTGGCCACAACAATTATGACATAAATAGGACTACCGACATATTTGTGTATACAAATTGTATGCAAGGTGAGTATTATACTGGTTACGTATATTTATGGAATGAAAATTCTTAAGGCTCTGAAGATTCTTGAAATGTTAAAAGGTATCAAGATTCACGAATGACATGAAATGAATTGATGAAATGTCATATGATTTCGATCGTCACACACTGATAATCACAATGCTGGTCTGTCATCAACTGTCCTAAAGCCAGCAACGTGTGTGCATATGCACAGGAGTTATAACTAGGCGTGCACTCAGTGTGTAAGTAATTAACTTCCCGAATTTATCCTTTTTAATTTTTTATATTTAGTTTTTCCCAGTGCCAGTCGTTACGGTTAGCTTTTATTTAGGCCATATCTCAGACCAGGGAGCGGCACTGAGTCTGAGAGATTGAGATGTTAATGAGTTATGTTCTAAGTTTTTAGCGCATAGTTATACCGTAATATACCGTACAAATTGACACACCATGCTGCTCCCGCGAGGAGAGATAGTGAGTCCAAAGTCACACTAGTCTACTACAACAGTAGGCACTTCAACAAAAAATTTAATATCATGCTATAACATTGGGAATGGGCTTAAATTAAAGGTAATAGGTTAAGGATCACATAACTGTTTATTTTATTAAGATACCTTTAATAGATCAAAAGATATTGCGATTTTAAGACGGAAAAACAGCATCATTTTTGTGTATCTCTTACAATGGCAAAATTGACTCATTTTTGTGTTTTCTATAGGTAAATATTTGCTTTAAAATGTAATAACTTTTTTATTTATACAGATATTTAAATGCTGTCTTCAGGGTTTTCAAACACATTGGCAAGAGTAATAAATTTATAATATTTAATATTTTTAGTATTAATTATAACCAAATTAATACAATTAATTAGTTAATTTTAGTTATGTAGCATGCAAAACTCAACACCAAAATGCTCCAATTAAAGGCCATAATGTCCATGATTATGAAGATTTTATACATATTATGCAATGTGTATAACCACATTAATAATGGTAATAAATATGCATTAAAAATAATTATTATTTAATTAATTAGTCAATATTGGGTAATTAGCGCACAACCTCGACAGACCAAAACATATCAGTAAAATGCCATAATGTCCATGATTATGAGGATATTTATACATATTATGCAATGTGTATAACCACATTAATAACGATAATAGATATACATTAACAAACCATTTAACAATTTAATTAATTAGTCAATACTGGCTAATTAGTGCGCAACTTTGACAGACCGACACATTTCAGTAAAAGGCCATAATTTCCATGATTATGAAGATATTTGTATAATTTATGCAAGCAGTAACCCACACTAATTATGGTAATAAATATACATTAACCAGTCATTTCACATTAACAGTAACTTAATTAATAAGTTAATATTGGCTAATATTAGCATACTAACGACTGACCACTACATTTCGAAAGAAAGGCTGGAATGACGATAATTATGAAGACAGTTATATAATTTATGCAATGTTTACAACCACATTAACCATTATAATAAATATACATTAACCAGTCATGTAACATTAACAATAACTTTATTAATAAGTAAATATTGGCTAAATAATTCAACAGATGAATACATGACAATGAAATACAATATTCATACTCCTAGTTCACTGTGTCTATGTGTGACTGTGTCATGACAGGTTGGATGAATGCTGCAGGCTCTGTAGAGACCCTTGGAAGGGATTTTAATATGGTCATTATATATAACGATGTTTCTAAATTGTATTTATCTGTTTTCACATATATAATTACAGTATATTACCATACAATATATTTACAATTAATAAATTATATATCTATTACATTATATTTGTTTGGATAAATAAAATTTAGAAACATCGTTATATAATGACCACATTTTCACTTTTGTGGCGAATAAATAATTACTACAAAAATAAAAATTATTTACAGACAGTGCATTATAGTATAAAATTATTTTGTTTATATTACTTCGTGAAAACATAAACAAAAAAAGTGTAAAGAAAATCAAAGGTTTGCATGCTGTCAGGATTGAACCAGCGTCGCCCGATTGTACAATAAACGACAAGTAACCAACGCACCTACCCACTGAGCTAGCGGGACCAGCAAAAATTCTCTGACTGATTTAAGTTGTTATGATAAATTGTACAACTCCTTCATATATCGATATTCTAGTGATATTATGAGATAATACACGTTACTTTATGTAGCTGGATACAATATATGTATGTTTATTGGTGTAGATTATCTCCCGTTGGTTGCATTCGATATAATTATTCTGAAAACGAGCCCAAGCTCGGCGAAACCTAGTCGACTTGTAGGTCCATTCGCATTCGTTGTTTTGAATAAAGTTCGATTCATGTGGAACCGTAAGATAACTGCTTGTTCCTCTGTGATGACTAGTGTTTGTATTATGTCGGAATATTGCACAATAACTCGTTCTGACGCTCGTTTCGATCCAAAAGCTATACTTGTAAACAAGCACTGAATGCATGGAAAGGGTCTGATGCGAGTTTGAGTCATAAGTGACGTCACATCTCGGCATCCCGAAAATCGCGCCAAAATATGCATATTCGAAAATGTCCGGATGCACAGCATAAAATGTGGAATTTCTAATTCATTGAATTTGTTTGGCTTGGTGGATGTGGAAATAGATAGCAGGATGTAATATAACATGAATTCAAGCAATAGATGTTTTTATTCCCTTTAACTACAGTACAACTGTTCTAGTTGTACCAGGACACCCACAGCCCCATCTATCATAATCCTTTTCATTAGCCACTTATTTTCTTTGCTTCGTGAAGTAAGCTCCATCCTCTGTTCAACTTCTCTGCTATTGCTCTTAAGGTGACAGCAATTTTATTATTCAAATTACGGACCCACCGACATCGTTTTTGACAAAACGGAAATAAAATTACAATTTTGAATTTGTATTTCTGCTCGAAATGCTGAACCAACAATTTTGTATCGATTCATCGAGCATATACGCATCATACCAAACATTGTATGTTAAACACTGTTTCATTGGATATTGTGCATCTATGATCCAACGAATCCGCGAAAGTCCAACTTGTCATTAATTGATCTAAACCATGGCTGAACCAGACCCTGCAGTGTGGTTTTGTATCAAGAAATTGAAGTTTTGGCACTGCTTCCCAAAAGGAAGTAAACAAATTTAAATTGTCCGACCTGATCAACAATGTCATTTCCTGTGTTTGTAGTGATGCCACTTTGATATCTAAAATATGTGTTGGCGTCGAATCTGCGGAACATTGTCGAAATGACAGTGAGCATCCTTGCGGATGCTACGTGGGAAATTCAACATTTAACATATTTATTTTCTTGAACGATGACAATGTTAATGCCACCGAAATGAAGTAAAAAGGCAACCCAAAGGCTGACATTTTAGACACGATGCAAAATAGCAAAAAAAGAAAATAAACTGACAATGCACAACACAGACAAAACCAGTAACATGCGCATGTTTAACGCTCTACTCGTTCTGTCTAAATGCAAAAATCTGAACATCAGATTTAGGCCAATCAAGTTTACATGCTGGGAAAATGGGTCGTAGACACTATCTTCAATGCCTGCATAATCAGCATCGCATTGCATTACTTCAGAAAAGAAAAATGTAGTTATATTTGGAGGTATGACAGTCAAATCCTAATTATGCCAGTCAAATTAGCAAGATATATCCTACCTCTAATCTACATGTTTATGGCTGTAATGTTAACACACCATAATGGTATTTGCCAAGTCTTATTATCAGTACTTGTTATTCTAAATTCTGATATTCTTCAACTTTTATTAAACTTTCATAAAAGTATGTGTCTAGTAAGTTTTTATACAAGGCTAACTCATTTGTTTAGCAATGTACTGTATGGATCATATGATAATTCATGTATTTACGCAAAACACCTTTCTCATGCAATTACTTATTTTTATTCCCCCCTCCTCCCTAACAGATGTTTAAAAAAAACTGTAATCCTAACAATACAATTGGTGTTGCCAAATGTGACACCGCTTCTAAATGGTGTAATATGAACAAGAAGTTGTCTGCAGCTTGTTAGAGATCAATGTCACTTAACCAGGAGACACATGGCTGCTGAGAAACTTGAAGCTTCTCATTGTATCTGGATTGCAATATATATATATCTATAATAATTATATACGTATATCTATATATATATATTGTGTCTCTAGATCTCACACACATATTGCCATTTCAAAAAATGTTAATACAAACAAGCATGTCTGTTGATATATTTATTTGTCTATACACTTATTGATAGCATATATTGTCCATGGAATCTACAAAGTTATTCTAATCATCGCCAGTGAAGCATATACAATGTTATCTGGTGGAAATGTGAAAAAATTGAATGAATGACTGCTGTCAGGTGACATTCTGGGAAACTGGGAAGCTGCCACCTGGTGTCTCATTGTTGAACCATGCCTCATGCATATTTCCCGACACAACATGGCAGCTCTACCTGAAGTATCCCCAAATCCCCAAAAATAATTTAGCTGTGAAGGATTAAGAAAATTGTCCTTCAGTTGCAAAGCTTGCCTTTTTCTACATGCATTTTTATTTAATTTGTACAGTGGAACCTCACTATTAAGGTCACCCTTGCGACTGGGCATAAGTGACCTGAATAGCAAGGTGACCACAATTAGCAGGATTAATTTCCTACACTTTACTGTTACAAAAATAATTTGGGACTGCCTCGTGCGGACCTTAATTACGAGGTTGCTGTATTACCAAAGTGACCATAAATCAAGGTTCTACTGTATTTGTAACAAAATTATGCATATCTCAACAATTGAACCACTTGCTTTGCACCATTATGTAAATATGAAGTTATTATATTGATTAGTTTGTAAAGATTTATTTCATTTCAGTTAAGTTGCAAACCTAGTCTTTTTACATGCTTTTCTCTTTTAATTTACAAGTATCTAATTATAACTAATGCACATCTTAACTAACCATGCTGAGACATGCTGAACTGCTGAAGTTCCAGTGAGAACTCTCCAACAGTACCCTCCCTTCCAATGTCAAGATCCGACACAGTGCAATGAGACAGTGCAACATGGGAAGCGTGCTGAACTGCTGATGAATCTCCCGGGTTTAAAAAAAAAGTTGGCAGTTAAACAAATGGCAGCACTGTTTAGTGGTGCAATTTTTTGTCACTACTTTTGCAGATGAATGGCCCAGTAGAAGGCGTGGGTGAGGGGTCAGGCCCCCCTCTTAGTGAGGAGCGACCATGGGACAGGGCGTCGACACTCGAGGAAATGCAAAAGGGTGCGAGCCACTGGTCCTTGGCCAGCGATTCTGGGGTGAGTCCAACACAACAGTCCCAAAAGTACTGTACTTTTAAATAGTAAAAAAAAAATTATATACAAAAATGAAATATGACATGATCTCCCCTTCCTATTTCCCACTTGTTCTTGGGACTAACTTTCCGCCATCCGTCTACCTACCAATCTAACCTAGTTTTAGGCCATGCACTTTCATGCCACCAATTGTTAGGATCTTCCCATTTCCCACTCTGTGTTACAAATAACAGTCCTTCATAATCATCAGTCAGTCATGTCTGCTGCAGGCGTTGGAATTATGAGTTGATCGTGACCATCTATTTTTCGTAAATATCTTGGAACAGTGCAGTTGTTCTCCTGCCTAGTCATACCTCATCATTACAATCAATATCCTTATTTGAACTAAAAACCCACAATACACAATTATGAAGTTTAATTGTACAGATCCGGAAGATTTTTAAAGCATCTGACAATGAATTCATATACCGAGATAATAACGTGTCACGTCAGTTTACAGTGTCATCAGTTATGACTATATATTTGGTTATTGCGTTTGCAGATGTTGCATTATCTTCAGGAATTCTCACAGAAAATGATATCCAGAACTCATGATATACAGGAGCAGATGAATGGTTTAATACACGAAGCCAAGGTCTGTTGCAGAATACTTTAAATAATACATGGCAACTCTGGTGGTGCCTTCATAATTATTTGTTAGTAAACTGTTTGCAGCATAATTGCTTATCAGTGACAATGTACGATCCTAGTTCAGAATTATTGACCACATAACCATGCTAGCATATAACACATTGTGCCAACATTAATGCTTACACTGTACTGCTATTTAACCAATCACAAGGTTAACATATGAATGCATAAATTGATACCTCTTGACATTGAATAATTTCGGTTGCAATTTACCACTCACTTGCATGGTGGCGTACTGGTTAGAACATCAGACTCTCGATCTAGAGAGTCTGGGTTTGAATGATGTAGCTCAGGTTTGAAATGGCAGCTAGACTAGCTGCCATTTCAAACCTTGGCCAAGTTTGTTCATCTTATTTGCTTCAGTTCATTGAGCTGTATGAATGAGTGGTGGCTATTTTTGTATGAATAGTTCTTGTGCATTAATTGCAGCATGGCTGAATGCTTCCCAAAGAAGTTGAGACGGTGTTCGAATGAACAGGTCCACCAGGGAGTAAACTGTAAAGTGATTTGAGCAGTCGTGATGACTGTTAGTATAGATACGTAGATAGATGATTGTTGTGTGGATGTCACAAAACAATAGGAGGAGGCCCATAGGCTGTGGTCTGTTTCAGTTGACCGGTGTCAGACTGGACAATACGGTCAATGATTTCATCATGCTGGCCAACACACAGTTTGTGGAGAATGTAAGTACTCATTGGCGTAGTGGACTGTTGGTGTCCTCAAATAGAACAAAGGATATAAATAAACCCTAATTCTGCCCCACTGTCAGTAGAATAGATCTGTTGTCAAATGGTGACAAGTTTTTGTATTCAAATCAACAATGTCTAAAAGTCTGTGTTATTATATTAGGTCACAGTGAGAATTTCTCAAAGGGTGTTAGTTAAAGCCAATAACAAGAGTAGACATATGCTGTTAAAGGAGCTTGAAAAAGTATGTCTTCCTCAAAATGCTAGTCACATATAATGTATCGTTGACCAGTGCATTGGTGTACTTAACAGGCCTGGGGGGCAATTACATTGCAATGTAATCTATTACTATTAGTTTGTTTCATTACTATTACATGCTGAATTCTTCCTACTACTATTACATTTGAAGCAATTACTATTACTATTAGATTTTTCATCAGAACATTTTATAGTATAATGGTATAATGCATAAATACAATAAGTACAATTATTTGACTCACAGTCTCAAGAAGTTAAACAAGACAGGTGAATAAAAAAATCTACAATGTGTGACATCTGAGACATATTGTGTGTTGTACAGCATGTGATGTGACATGGTGTGAGTTGTACAGTGTGTGACATCTGATACATATTGTGTGTTGTACAGCATGTGATGTGACATGGTGTGTGTTGTACAATGTGTGACATCTGAGACATATTGTGTGTTGTACAGCATGTGATGTGACATGGTGTGAGTTGTACAATGTTCGACATCTGAGACATGCTGTGTGTTGTACAGCATGTGATGTGACATGGTGTGAGTTGTACAATGTTCGACATCTGAGACATATTGTGTGTTGTACAGCATGTGATGTGACATGGTGTGAGTTGTACAATGTGTGACATCTGAGACATGTTGTGTGTTGTACAGCATGTGATGTGACATGGTGTGAGTTGTATAATGTGTGACATCTGAGACATGTTGTGTGTTCTACAGCATGTGATGTGACATGGTGTGAGTTGTATAATGTGTGACATCTGAGACATGTTGTGTGTTCTACAGCATGTGATGTGACATGGTGTGAGTTGTATAATGTGTGACATCTGAGACATGTTGTGTGTTCTACAGCATGTGATGTGACATGGTGTGAGTTGTATAATGTGTGACATCTGAGACATGTTGTGTGTTGTACAGCATGTGATGTGACATGGTGTGAGTTGTATAATGTGTGACATCTGAGACATGTTGTGTGTTGTACAGCATGTGATGTGACATGGTGTGAGTTGTACAATGTGTGACATCTGAGACATGTTGTGTGTTGTACAGCATGTGATGTGACATGGTGTGAGTTGTATAATGTGTGACATCTGAGACATATTGTGTGTTGTACAGTATGTGATGTGACATGGTGTGAGTTGTACAGTGTGTGACATCTGAGACATGTTGTGTGTTGTACAGCATGTGATGTGACATGGTGTGAGTTGTACAGTGTGTGACATCTGAGACATGTTGTGTGTTGTACAGCATGTGATGTGACATGGTGTGAGTTGTACAATGTGTGACATCTGAGACATGTTGTGTGTTGTACAGCATGTGATTTGACATGGTGTGAGTTGTACAATGTGTGACATCTGAGACATGTTGTGTGTTCTACAGCATGTGATGTGACATGGTGTGAGTTGTACAATGTGCGACATCTGAGACATGTTGTGTGTTGTACAGCATGTGATGTGACATGGTGTGAGTTGTACAATGTGTGACATCTGAGACATGTTGTGTGTTGTACAGCATGTGATGTGACATGGTGTGAGTTGTACAATGTGTGACATCTGAGACATGTGTGTTGTACAGCATGTGATGTGACATGGTGTGAGTTGTACAATGTGTGACATCTGAGACATATTGTGTGTTGTACAGCATGTGATGTGACATGGTGTGTGTTGTACAGCAAATTATGTGACATGGTGTGTGTGTTGTACATTGTGTGGCATCTGAGACATGTTGTGTGTTGTACAGCGTGTGATATGACACGGTGTGTGTCGTACAGTGTGTGATGTGGAATGAGACATGATTTGTGTTGTACAGTGTGATGTGACATGGTTATACAGTGTGTGATGTGGAATGTGATGATGTGACATGGTGTGTGGTGTACAGTGTGACGTGATATGGTGTGTGTTGTACAGTGTGTGGTGTGACGTGTTGTACAGTGTGTGATGTGACATGGTGTGTATTGTATAGTGAGTGATGTGGAATGAGACATGGTGTGTGTTGTACAGTGTGTGATGTGACACAATGTGTGTTGTACAGTGTGTGATGTGACATGATGTGTGTTGTACAGTGTGTGATGTGACATGATGTGTGTTGTACAGTGTGTGATGTGACATGGTGTGTGTCGTACAGCGTGTGATGTGACACAATGTGTGTTGTACAGTATGTGATGTGACATGATGTGTGTTGTACAGTGTGTGATGTGACATGATGTGTGTTGTTCAGTGTGTGATGTGACATGGTGTGTGTCGTACAGCGTGTGATGTGACACAATGTGTGTTGTACAGTGTGTGATGTGACATGATGTGTGTTGTACAGTGTATGATGTGACATGATGTGTGTTGTACAGTGTATGATGTGACATGATGTGTGTTGTACAGTGTGTGATGTGACATGATGTGTGTTGTACAGTGTGTGATGTGACATGATGTGTGTTGTACAGTGTGTGATGTGACATGATGTGTGTTGTACAGTGTGTGATGTGACATGGTGTGTGTTGTACAGTGTGTGATGTGACATGATATGTGTTGTACAGTGTGTGATGTGACATGATATGTGTTGTACAGTGTGTGATGTGACATGATGTGTGTTGTACAGTGTGTGATGTGACATGGTGTGTGTCGTACAGCGTGTGATGTGACACAATGTGTGTTGTATAGTGTGTGATGTGACATGGTGTGTGTTGTACAGTGTGTGATGTGACATGATGTGTGTTGTACAGTGTGTGATGTGACATGATGTGTGTTGTACAGTGTGTGATGTGACATGGTGTGTGTCGTACAACGTGTGATGTGACACAATGTGTGTTGTACAGTGTGTGATGTGACATGGTGTGTGTTGTACAGTATGTGATGTGACATGATGTGTGTTGTACAGTGTGTGATGTGACATGATGTGTGTTGTACAGTGTGTGATGTGACATGGTGTGTGTCGTACAGCGTGTGATGTGACACAATGTGTGTTGTACAGTATGTGATGTGACATGATGTGTGTTGTACAGTGTGTGATGTGACATGATGTGTGTTGTTCAGTGTGTGATGTGACATGGTGTGTGTCGTACAGCGTGTGATGTGACACAATGTGTGTTGTACAGTGTGTGATGTGACATGATGTGTGTTGTACAGTGTGTGATGTGACATGATGTGTGTTGTACAGTGTATGATGTGACATGATGTGTGTTGTACAGTGTATGATGTGACATGATGTGTGTTGTACAGTGTGTGATGTGACATGATGTGTGTTGTACAGTGTGTGATGTGACATGATGTGTGTTGTACAGTGTGTGATGTGACATGGTTTGTGTCGTACAGTGTGTGATGTGACATGATGTGTGTTGTACAGTGTGTGATGTGACATGATGTGTGTTGTACAGTGTGTGATGTGACATGGTTTGTGTCGTACAGCGTGTGATGTGACACAATGTGTGTTGTACAGTGTGTGATGTGACATGATGTGTGTTGTACAGTGTGTGATGTGACATGATGTGTGTTGTACAGTGTGTGATGTGACATGATGTGTGTTGTACAGTGTGTGATGTGACATGGTGTGTGTCGTACAGTGTATGATGTGACACAATGTGTGATGTGACATGATGTGTGTTGTACAGTGTGTGATGTGACATGATGTGTGTTGTACAGTGTGTGATGTCACATGGTGTGTGTCGTACAGCGTGTGATGTGACACAATGTGTGTTGTACAGTGTGTGATGTGACATGATGTGTGTTGTACAGTGTGTGATGTGACATGATGTGTGTTGTACAGTGTGTGATGTGACATGATGTGTGTTGTACAGTGTGTGATGTCACATGGTGTGTGTTGTACAGTGTGTGATGTGACATGATGTGTGTTGTACAGTGTGTGAAGTGACATGATGTGTGTTGTACAGTGTGTGATGTCACATGGTGTGTGTCGTACAGCGTGTGATGTGACACAATGTGTGTTGTACAGTGTGTGATGTGACATGATGTGTGTTGTACAGTGTGTGATGTGACATGATGTGTGTTGTACAGTGTGTGATGTGACATGGTGTGTGTCGTACAGCGTGTGATGTGACACAATGTGTGTTGTACAGTGTGTGATGTGACATGGTGTGTGTTGTACAGTGTATGATGTGGCATGGTGTGTGTTGAACAGTGTGATGTGACATGGTGTGCGTTGTACAGCGTGTGATGTGATATGGTGTGTGTTGTACAACGTGCTGTATGTTGTACAGCGGGTGTACGAGGAAGACATCAGTCAGGAGGAGGCTGGCACAGGAGACAACAAGAAGAGGAAACAGGTACACATAATCACATCTTCATAGTTTCTTAAGGCCTCAATTAAAATTATGTTTTTGAAAAAAAATCAACATTGTGTTTCTGCAGTATTCTGATAGCATTTGATGTCTTTTAATGAAGGTCATTTTTACAACAATTACTCAAAGAATGCTATGTTTGCCATATGTGGTGGCCTTGTTTGATTGCAATGGGGTGACCGTGAGCCTTTTTGGGATTCTTCCCAATTGATGGTCTTTATGAAGGATAGCACAATTTAATATTATTAAAACATTTGAATAAGAAATGAAGCCACGAAGATAGATGTATGGACTATGGAGAGATATATATTTAGTTAAAATATATAATACACGTTGTGTTTCCATCTGCCAGGATGTCACAAAGGAAGAGCGTAGTGCAGCCTTAATCCCTCGCATCAAGGATGCCATGGCGTTTGGATTGGAAGTCCTCGATGCAGCCTTTGAGAAGATTGATGTCAATGAGGCAAACTCTGAATCAGAAGATGACGATACAGCATACATCACAGAGGCAATCCTCGAGCCAAAGGTGACGTCTCATGTTGATAATGACATGAACCTACAGTGTCTGTCTTTATGGTGTTCTGTCAATTATGTGGCAGTTTAAAATATAGAACTGGTTAAAAGTATTTTTAGCATATATGTATGTTGATATCTTGTTGATCTTAATTATGCATTAATAAATAAACTTGTTTACTATTTAAACATCTTTCCGCATTTTAATGACAAAATGGAAGTAAGTTGAGAACTACTGACCAAACGGAAATAAGCATTCTTCAGGTAGGAGTAATATTTATCAGTTGACCGTAGAAAGATTATATACCGTATTTGACCACGTTATCATCCAAGGGCAGTTACGTCAAGATATTCTTAATTTGGGGGTGGGTGGTAATGCAGACATGTGCACAAACATGGATCTGCATTATTGCCCCGAAAAATGATCCAAACAACATAAACTATAAACTGACAGTGGATGAACAAAATGATAAACAAGATAACAGCTGGGCATCAGCCAGCACCAGGTTACATGATTATGACTATCAATTTATTCTGATCCTTCGTCCCCTTTGCTAGGGAGGTTTACATGATTATAACATCCTGCCAACATCGTGTTTTTCTATTTCCTCATTAAATCTCTCCTAAGAACGAGAACAAAAAATGTTATTCAGACCCTGTTATACAGTATGTATATAATATCGGTTAACATAAACTATAAGTGTGCATATATATTTGTCTACACAAGTGCTGTGTAATTTCTATTAAGGGGTCAGTGACTCCTATTAAGACATTGCGGTTGCTCGCGTAGGATCCACTAAAATGATTGGTCAACTCACTTATACCAAAATAAGTGCAATGTGCATACACATTCTAAATCCATCACCATGTGACACCCTCTGTGTCGAAACCACCCTCCGTGATCACCCCTGCTTCCATCAATTATATCATTCAGTTTCTTGTATTCTGAATTCTTGGAGGAAAGGATGTTATTACATTTATTATTACATGAAAACAATTATAATATCTAAAAACGAAGACAAACTGTACAGTGGCGAGTTTGAGAGTTATTCGGTCAGAATCAGTGCCTGCTGGCTGCAGTGCCAACCACGACAAAAACAACTGAACAGATGACATTCAGTCTGAACAATATTTAACACATTTCTGCCCATTTTGTTGCATTTCTGCATGTATATAGTCTATATTTTGTTAACATACACGTTTCTGTATTTGGCTGGGTGTATTGGACAGTTATGCTAGTAGGTGGGCGGTTCACCCAATTTTTTTATGAAATGGGGGTACGCATACGGGCAGTAATACTGAGTATAGAAATGTTACCATATTTGTTTGCTGTTTGAAGGACCCTTATCTGAGCCGCCCTCTGCCCCACCTCATTGGCACCCCTGCTTTCCTACAAAGTGACGACATCGGACTGGTGGAAGAGACATCTGGTGAGTCGATGATGATGATGATTTATTCAATATAAAATGTAAGCTTGTACATACATAACATATAAATGCAGGGTACATTAAATATAAAGGATGACACAAGAGAGTGCAAGCACTTGTTTCCATTGTGGTCCTTGGACAGACAAACAAATACATGACACAGATATAAATAGAATATGACAAAATAACATACTAAAAAGAACAATAATAAATCAATACTAGAGTTACTGTTGAGATGTCAAAAGACATTCATCATTATGATATTAAGAAAGGAGGGACATTACCTCCTGATTATAACCACTATTAAGTCATTTAAAAAACCGATACATGTACTACAAATACATAATACAATTTTTTTTTAATTAAACACTTAACAAAAGATGCGTCATCAATAAAAACTTAAAAATATTATAAATAATTTTTTTTTAAATAAAATACAGGTACCTCAAAAATAAGATTGAATTAAAAGTAAATAAAAAAGCGGCTTCCTGATCAAATAAGATAATTGAACAAAAACTGTTTCACTAAATGTTTAAATTGGTTCTTGTTCTAAGCACCTTGTTATGTTATATGGCAATTCATTCCATGCCTGTATACCTGTGTAGTAAAAAGAAAGCTTTAACTTACGGCACATGCAGAGACAAAGTACTAGATCGTGTATTTATACCGTGCTGCTTGCGTGTTACGTTGACAGAATCGGACAAATAAATCGGTGCTCTGTCATTGACAATATTATAGACAAGGTTCAGTTTTAGTTGCTTAACCCGTAGATCCACTGGTAACATATCGACCTGTCTGAACTCCGTTGATCCAATGTGGGTTCTGGCCGGTGCATTAAGAAGGAAACGGATTACCTTGTTCTGGGTGCACTGTAGTCTAGTTTTGCATTTCTTGGTTAAACCCGAGAACCATGATGAACAGGCATAGTCAAAATGACATTGTATTAAGGCAGAGGTAAGTAGTTTTTTGTTTTCATGTTGACATTTCTTGTCTGCCTGTACCAAAATTTTAACTTAGCATTTGATTTGCAAACTATCTTCTCAGCCACTCCTTCTCCAGTTAGTGACTGATCTAACTCTATATCTAGCGTATAGTTGGACCCCCATTATCTTTAGGCTCTATGTAGCACTTGGAAGTTAAATTCTTAGTGGCTGAGCAGATTTTACAGACAAATGCTTGGAAGTTAAATTCTTAGTGGCTGAGCAGATTTTACAGACAAATGCTCCTGTGCAAAAGCAACGCCAATCAGCTTTGTCTTCGACGCTGACAATGTGGCACCGTCTGTTAGGCGTCTGAGTGTTTCTTTAATGACCAAATAGGTCCGTTTGGAGTAGCAAAAGTGTCTTGATTTTGATAAAACAATGTGTTTAGTAAATGGTTGAAAAAATACATCATCAAGTTATTTTATTGGCGTGATTGGGTGATATTACCCAAAATGTCCTGTGGTATGTCCTGTGGTGGCTATTGAGGATAATATAAAACTTAACGTAACCTAAAATTAAGAGAGTTCTAACTGTTGACACTCTGTTTGCATTCATGATAACGCCTGTTCGATCATAATCAGCAAATATCAAAATAAGAGTCTCGTCAAATATATATAAGTAATATATTGTACAAAACATGACGCTTTTTATAACAAAAACCATAACACTATCAGTAGCATCAATACGCAAACATCGTACCATGAGCATGTGCGTATCTAAACGTTAATTGTAAACAAAGTTCATACGCTTCATAACCCTTCGTTACTTACTGTTCACTGCTACTAAGATGGCATGCATATATAGGTAGCAATGTTCCCAATTCCCATGATGCTTCAGTCCACATTTTCAGTATTGCTGTCACCTTGCTATTAAGGTAATTTTGGTCCAGTCCTGAGACTGACCTTAATACTGGGGTTTCGCTGTACACCTATCTATCTATCTACCCACCACCTGGTGAATGAGACACACACTAGATGAGCTGCACTGCCTCCTGGTGAGTGACCTGTGATTGACCTGTGTAGATGATGACGTATCGGACCATGGCAGTATCAGTGAGTCGGAGTCAGCAGCGTCATCAGAGGAGGAAGAGGAGGAGGCACAGAAACTGAACGGTGACGTGGGCCGTGACCGTCACGCTGATCGCAACCGTCACACTGATCGCAACCGTCATGTTTCTACATCATCAAGCTCAGAAGCAGAGTCTGAGGCAAGTAATGTACTTGGTATTTGTGATAGTGTCATCTGTCCTCTGTGCTAGTCTGTCTCTGTCGTTGTATCGGTGAACTGACCGTGTACAGAGATGTCACCAGTTTTTGTGGTCTCGATTTTTTCTTTGATTTTTGAATTGTTACTTCTGACATAAAATAGACTTATCAACGTTCATTTCACAAATTGTCGTAAGTTATCAATCTCAAAACACTTATTCTCTACACAAATTCAGAGGTTTAACAGGATTACCACCCAGAGTATGAACTCCAGATAGTAAGAGAGCAAGGAAACCTTTGGCTTTTTGAGGGTTCAGTTTTGTTATCTGTATGAAGCTCGCCTTTCTGAGTTATTTCTAACTTTTTTTAAACGTATTAAAACTACTAGCAGTTATACTTAATAAATAATTTGATAATCTGTTCCATTCATTCTTTATTCTCTGTCAGATCTAATTCATCCAACAATATGTCAATTTATCTGTATTTTATCACTAAATATAAATTTGCCACCTGGTTTCAAATGAAGTAGCAAAAAATTGCTTCTAAGTTAATTACTTGGCTACTATAGGGACTTTTCTGTGGCATGCAACAGGGTAAATGGGGCGTGGTATCTCAATGGTAGAACGCTGGATGGTCAGTCATGAGGACCGCGGTTGAAATACAACTGCAGCTGTTCCAAAGTTGGCTAAATTACATTCATTCCACTTTGGCCCAGTTCATTCAGCAGTACAAATAAGTACCTAGCAATAGACAACATTGGTGGGATTCCACAGATGGAATTGTAAAAACAAACAACTTTCGTGCAGAAATTATAACATATCTGAATGCTTCACTCGAAGTTAATATGGAGCTTGGGTGAACAGACCTGCCAAGTTAGTATGGTGCTTGGGTGAACAGACCTGCCAAGTTAGTATGGTGCTTGGGTGAACAGACCTGCCAGGTTAGTATGGTGCTTGGGTGAACAGACCTGCCAAGTTAGTATGGTGCTTGGGTGAACAGACCTGCCAAGTTAGTATGGTGCTTGGGTGAACATACCTGCCAGGTTAGTATGGTGCTTGGGTGAACAGACCTGCCAAGTTAGTATGGAGCTTGGGTGAACAGACCTGCCAAGTTAGTATGGTGCTTGGGTGAACAGACCTGCCAAGTTAGTATGGTGCTTGGGTGAACAGACCTGCCAAGTTAGTATGGAGCTTGGGTGAACAGACCTGCCAAGTTAGTATGGTGCTTGGGTGAACAGACCTGCCAGGTTAGTATGGTGCTTGGGTGAACAGACCTGCCAGGTTAGTATGGTGCTTGGGTGAACAGACCTGCCAAGTTAGTATGTTGCTTGGGTGAACAGACCTGCCAAGTTAGTATGTTGCTTGGGTGAACAGACCTGCCAAGTTAGTATGGAGCTTGGGTGAACAGACCTGCCAAGTTAGTATGGTGCTTGGGTGAACAGACCTGCCAAGTTAGTATGTTGCTTGGGTGAACAGATCTGCCAAGTTAGTATGGAGCTTGGGTGAACAGACCTGCCAAGTTAGTATGGTGCTTGGGTGAACAGACCTGCCAAGTTAGTATGGAGCTTGGGTGAACAGACCTGCCAAGTTAGTATGGTGCTTGGGTGAACAGACCTGCCAGGTTAGTATGGTGCTTGGGTGAACAGACCTGCCAAGTTAGTATGGTGCTTGGGTGAACAGATCTGCCAAGTTAGTATGGTGCTTGGGTGAACAGATCTGCCAAGTTAGTATGGAGCTTGGGTGAACAGACCTGCCAAGTTAGTATGGTGCTTGGGTGAACAGACCTGCCAAGTTAGTATGGAGCTTGGGTGAACAGACCTGCCAAGTTAGTATGGTGCTTGGGTGAACAGACCTGCCAGGTTAGTATGGTGCTTGGGTGAACAGACCTGCCAAGTTAGTATGGTGCTTGGGTGAACAGACCTGCCAAGTTAGTATGTTGCTTGGGTGAACAGACCTGCCAAGTTAGTATGGTGCTTGGGTGAACAGACCTGCCAAGTTAGTATGGAGCTTGGGTGAACAGACCTGCCAAGTTAGTATGGTGCTTGGGTGAACAGACCTGCCAGGTTAGTATGGTGCTTGGGTGAACAGACCTGCCAAGTTAGTATGGTGCTTGGGTGAACAGACCTGCCAAGTTAGTATGGAGCTTGGGTGAACAGACCTGCCAAGTTAGTATGGTGCTTGGGTGAACAGACCTGCCAGGTTAGTATGGTGCTTGGGTGAACAGACCTGCCAAGTTAGTATGGTGCTTGGGTGAACAGATCTGCCAAGTTAGTATGGTGCTTGGGTGAACAGATCTGCCAAGTTAGTATGGAGCTTGGGTGAACAGACCTGCCAAGTTAGTATGGTGCTTGGGTGAACAGACCTGCCAAGTTAGTATGGAGCTTGGGTGAACAGACCTGCCAAGTTAGTATGGTGCTTGGGTGAACAGACCTGCCAGGTTAGTATGGTGCTTGGGTGAACAGACCTGCCAAGTTAGTATGGTGCTTGGGTGAACAGACCTGCCAAGTTAGTATGTTGCTTGGGTGAACAGACCTGCCAAGTTAGTATGGTGCTTGGGTGAACAGACCTGCCAAGTTAGTATGGAGCTTGGGTGAACAGACCTGCCAAGTTAGTATGGTGCTTGGGTGAACAGACCTGCCAGGTTAGTATGGTGCTTGGGTGAACAGACCTGCCAAGTTAGTATGTTGCTTGGGTGAACAGACCTGCCAAGTTAGTATGGTGCTTGGGTAAACAGACCTGCCAGATTAGTATGGTGCTTGGGTGAACAGACCTGCCAAGTTAGTATGGTGCTTGGGTGAACAGACCTGCCAAGTTAGTATGGTGCTTGGGTGAACAGACCTGCCAAGTTAGTATGTTGCTTGGGTGAACAGATCTGCCAAGTTAGTATGGTGCTTGGGTGAACAGACCTGCCAAGTTAGTATGGTGCTTGGGTGAACAGATCTGTGCAATGAAAATTGGAGGGGCATGGTATAAATTGAAAGCTTAGTAATTGTTAATGTTCAGAATAGTTCTGTTAAGTATTCCAAATGTGAGTGTTAATTTCACCGATGTTAGCGAGTGTGTTTGTGTAAACAGGGCAGTGGAGACCTGTTTGGACGCAAGGAGTCAGAAGATGAAGACAAGGAGCTGAGAGATGAAGGAAAGACAGATGTCATTGAAACACAGCAAGTGGGTGCAACACAGGCACTACACAGGCACTAGACTGATGCTACACTAACACAGGCACTACACAGGCACTAGACTGATGCTACATTAACACAGGCACTACACAGGCACTAGACTGATGCTACACTAACACAGGCACTACACAGGCACTAGACTGATGCTACATTAACATAGGCACTACACAGGCACTAGACTGATGCTACACTTACACAGGCACTAGACTGATGCTACATTAACATAGGCACTACACAGGCATTAGACTGATGCTACACTAACACAGGCACTACACAGGCACTAGACTGATGCTACATTAACACACTGACACAGGTACTGTGCAGGTGCTACAATAATGAAGGCACTAAATGGGCACTATGTACACTAACACAGGTACTGCATTAACATAGGCATCATATGGGCACTACAACAGCACGAGCACTACACAGCCACTATTTGGGTCTTGGGCATTACATGGACACCATGTGGGCACTACATTGCCACTATGTTGGCACTATGTGTGCTTTACACTGGCACTACACTTACAGTGCAAGGACACTATTCTGGCACTGCACTAGCAAATCGTGAGCACTACATTTGCACTCAACTTAACAAGGCACATAGTTAACTGGTGACTAAGTTGCCGTCATACATAGCTGTAGTCATGATATGTCCAAGTGGTTAGCAGCCGTTATTATTTATCAACATGGTTAGCTATAGGTCTGTTAATTTCAGACCAGCAGCTTATATATTTTATTCATGCAACCTGGTTAACTGCATACAGCTGTTGTGATTTCAGACAAAGGCAGATGATTTTGCATCGGAACTTGCTTCAAGGATTCGGTCCTCTCCACCTCCGTTAAATAAAGAACCCAAGACAAGGAAACGATCTAGCAACAAAGGTGATACAAAATGCAAGCCAGTGCATCCATATATAGGCATTCCTACTGATTCAGTCCCATACTTTATCAATAGGTGTTTTAAAATGATTAAGCATTTCTGCTTTAACTATCTTGTCTGTGGACTCCCAGATATTGATGATCCTGGTACTCAATGTCTGACACCGATGTGTTTTGTGGCATGTTTCTTTGTAATCTGTAGGCAATGTCCACAAGTGGTGGGCATTTGTTACGTTACCAAACTGGCTGTTGTTTCTCATCAGTGCTGTTTTCTTGCAGATGATCTATTTGCGCCACCTAGTATGGGAGTTGATGACGATGAAGATGAGGATTCACCGTTCAGCCGCCAGTCAGGGCTCTTCTCTACTGGAGGAGGGCTCTTTGACGACAACCAGGAAGAGGTAATGGGTGTATTTGGACTAAATATGTCTCATTCTGTGCGTGCGTTTGTGTGTGCATGGATGTGTCAAATGTCACTCCTTGCTGTGCTAGCTGAAGAACTCTGCACTTTGTTAATATGTACTTTATTTATTTATCTGTTTAATATAACATTATGTATATTATTTTAATATATAAAAAAAACTGGCATGTATTTGAATTATTTATTAAGCATTTATGTTTATTTAGTTAACATTCGAATAGCTGGCAGACGTCTTCATTTGAACACCATCTCGACTTCTAAGATACATTCAGCAGTAGACCGCAGTGAGGGGGTTTATGCCAAGAATGCCTTGATTGAGTGTGCAAAGCTCTAACCCTACATTACTGTACCCCCTTAGCATATAATGTGGGTATTCCAGAATCTACAAATAAAGAACATGGTGATATGGAGGCAAATAAAATTAAATGGTGTGTTTGTGTGTCTACTAGGATGGGTTGTTTGATGACGGTCCATCTACTGAGGACAAGAAGACAGGAGGGTCACTTGGGCAAGTCAGGAATGTCGGTAAGACACAAAGGCTATGTAATTGAATAATAATACAAATACGTTGATAACGATATTTGGCATGGAATAAATACTGGAACTCACTGTGTCACATGAAATTATTTTAGCAGAAAGCAGCAATAATGTTCTCTGGCATAAGGTAAGATAAGATAATTTATTATGCCATTTTCCAAAGGAATTTGGCATAGACTTGAGGGGCATTTTATGAACTCAAGTGTAATTGTACTGTAATCATAGGCAATAAACATTCCACAACACATAGAAGTGTAAACATGGGCACAAGCACACAGGCATTCTCATATAAGTAACTCCCAGACATCAACAATCACAATAAATTATTCAATTTTACAACAGAAATCCATGGATATAAAACAACATACACAACTCATGATATCTTGACTAATGTCTCAGTCCGCTCATCTCCACCCATCCCTGCCCACGCCACATCTTCCCTTTATTATGCCTCTCTTGTTGTGTACAGGGAAGAGGGAAGAGCCTCCAGTGATGAAAAGGGAGGGTGGAAAGGAGAGGGTGAAGGTGACAGTCAAGAAGACCCCTGCAGGCGGACTGTTTGATGATGACCAGGAGGACGATGACTTGTTTGCTGCCCTCGCCCCCAAGAAGACGTCTGTTAAACCTGGTTTGTTCTCTATTCTTGTTTCACCCTATTACTAACTGACCCCCTCCCCTAATACTGACTGACCCCCCCTCCCCTAGTACTAACTCACCCCCTCCCTTATTACTGACTGACCCCCCTCCCCTAGTACTAACTGACCCCCTCCCCTATTACTGACTGACCCCCCTCCCCTAGTACTAATGACCCCATCCCCTATTACTGACTGACCCCACTCCCCTAGTACTAACTGACCCCCTCCCCTATTACTGACTGACCCCCCAACCTATTACTAACTGACCCCCTCCCCTATTAATAACTGATCCCCTCCCCTATTACTAACTGACCCCCTCCCCTATTACTAACTGACCCCGTCCCTTATCACTAACTGACCCCCTCCCCTATCACTAACTGATCACCTCCCCTATTACTAACTGACCCCCCTCCTCTATTACTAACTGACTCCCTCCCCTATCACTAACTGATCCCCTCCCCTATTACTAACTGACCCCCTCCCCTTAAAACAACAAACTGTGGACTGGAGAATGGCTGACCACTTGATTTGTCCACTGTAAAAGGAAATGACTAAATAATTACCATTATGTGTTTTATATACATCGCCAATTGGTAGATCAGAGGTGAGTGGTTTAAGGACGGGAATTAACATAGACAAATGCGAGTGGACATTGTTACCTGGGAGAAGATACACCTACCAGGCCTCCAAATTAGTGGACATTGTTACCAGGGAGAAGATACACTTACCAGGCCTCCAAATTAGTGGACTTTGTTACCAGAGAGAAGATACACTTATCAGGCCTCCAAATTAGTGGACATTGTTACCAGGGAGAAGATACACTTAACAGGCCTCAAATTAGTGGACATTGTTACCAGAGAGAAGATACACTTACCAGGCCTCCAAATTAATGGACTTTGTTACCAGAGAGAAGATACACTTACCAGACCTCCAAATTAGTGGACATTGTTACCAGGGAGAAGATATACCTACCAGACCTCGAAATTAGTGGACATTGTTACCAGGGAGAAGATACACTTACCAGGCCTCCAAATTAGTGGACATTGTTACCAGGGAGAAGATACACTTACCAGGCCTCAAATTAGTGGACATTGTTACCAGAGAGAAGATACACTTACCAGGCCTCCAAATTAGTGGACTTTGTTACCAGAGAGAAGATACACTTACCAGACCTCCAAATTAGTGGACATTGTTACCAGGGAGAAGATACACTTACCAGGCCTCAAATTAGTGGACATTGTTACCAGAGAGAAGATACACTTACCAGGCCTCCAAATTAGTGGACTTTGTTACCAGAGAGAAGATACACTTACCAGACCTCCAAATTAGTGGACTTTGTTACCAGAGAGAAGATACACTTACCAGGCCTCCAAATTAGTGGACATTGTTACCAGGGAGAAGATACACTTAACAGGCCTCCAAATTAGTGGACATTGTTACCAGAGAGAAGATACACTTACCAGGCCTCCAAATTAGTGGACTTTGTTACCAGAGAGAAGATACACTTATCAGGCCTCCAAATTAGTGGACATTGTTACCTGGGAGGAGATACACTTACCAGGCCTCCAAATTAGTGGACATTGTTACCAGGGAGAAGATACACTTATCAGGCCTCCAAATTAGTGGACATTGTTACCAGGGAGAAGATACACTTATCAGGCCTCCAAATTAGTGGACATTGTTACCTGGGAGGAGATACACTTATCCGGCCTCCAAATTAATGGACATTGTTACCAGGGAGAAGATACACTTACCAGGCCTACAAATTAGTGGACATTGTTACCAGGGAGAAGATACACTTATCCGGCCTCCAAATTAGTGGACATTGTTACCAGGGAGAAGATACACTTACCAGGCCTCCAAATTAGTGGACATTGTTACCAGGGAGAAGATACACTTACCAGGCCTCCAAATTAGTGGACATTGTTACCAGGGAGAAGATACACTTACCAGGCCTCAAAATTAGTGGACATTGTTACCAGGGAGAAGATACACTTATCCGGCCCCAAAATTAGTGGACATTGTTACCTGGGAGGAGATACACTTACCAGGCCTCCAAATTGGTGGACGTTGTTACCTGGGAGAAGATACACTTACCAGGCCTCCAAATTAGTGGACATTGTTACGTGGGAGGAGATACACTTACCAGGCCTCCAAATTAGTGGACATTGTTACCTGGGACAAGATACACTTGCCAGGCCTCCAAATTAGTGGACATTGTTACCTGGGAGAAGATACACTTACCAGGCCTCCAAATTAGTGGACATTGTTACCTGGGAGAAGATACACTTACCAGGCCTCCAAATTAGTGGACATTGTTACCAGGGAGAAGATACACTTACCAGGCCTCCAAATTAGTGGACATTGTTACCAGGGAGAAGATAGACTTATCAGGCCTCCAAATTAGTGGACATTGTTACCTGGGAGAAGATACACTTACCAGGCCTCCACATTAGTGGACATTGTTACCTGGGAGGAGATATACTTACCAGGCCTCCAAATTAGTGGACATTGTTACCAGGGAGAAGATACACTTGCCAGGCCTCCAAATTAGTGGACATTGTTACCTGGGAGAGGATACAATTACCAGGCCTCCAAATTAGTGGACATTGTTACCTGGGATAAGATACAATTACCAGGCCTCTAAATTAATGGAGATTGTTACCTTGGAGGAGATACACTTACCAGGCCTCCAAATTAGTGGACATTGTTACCTGGGAGAAGATAACACTTGCCAGGCCTCCAAATTAGTGGACATTGTTACCTGGGATAGACCTGCCTACCATTCCGGATTGTCTGGAATCATTCCGGAAATACACCTCAAATTACTGTATTACGGCGAGGGATGAAAATATTACGGATTCTTTCGTTGTCGCAATGATTATCAATCACTTCCGTGCTCCTCAAATTTAGCTTCACTTTATTCAACCGGTGGCAGCATATGTATGCTGCTTGTTGTGACATAGTTTTTCATTCGCTGCTTCTGGTCGTAATCTGACGAATAGGAAAGAGCGTTATGACAAATTCGCATTTCCGAGCTCATGGCGCTCAAACAAGACGAAGTCACGACTCACGCGGCACGAAATGATGGCTGGGATCGAAACGGCACCACTACCAGCCAAGAAGAAACGTGTGCTGCAAACGTTGATAACAGCATGCACGCAGACATGGCGCGTATTGTCAAGTTTAAAGAAGGGGGTCGGCTTTACAAACTGCCGGATACGTGAAACTAATGTTCCTAGTTCCCATGACATGGTCAGTGGGGGCCAGGATAATTGCAGGTACTGACTAAGTCGTTAGACTAGTACTAGTGATAGAGTAGTGGGTGTTGTACTTGTAGTGTTAGGCCAACTGACTGTACTAAGACTAAGTTAGTGTATTTATTGAGTTTAGTCTATCATTTACAGCCTATAATACAGGGATAGGCTTATATACTAGAGTTGAATAGACTAGACGATGTCGATGACTAGCGTAATGTAATGATTTTGCCGTCCCCCGGCATGACTTTGTGTTTGTCTTTGATCTAGTCAAGCTACTATACTGTGTAGTTTATAGCCTGGCCCTAGGTATACCGGCTACTAATATTAATCCTAATGACACAAAAAATAGACAATGACATGACGCGTTGTTATAATTTGTCAAGTTTTTGTAGTCAACATGCAGTTTTTTAAATTTACATAAAATCAGAATTACAATGACAATGTATATAGATTTATTTACATTACAGTTACGCTTCTTCATGTTTGATTTCCATCAATGCTGGTCATGAACATCTACCTTACCTTGTTAACTGAACGCTTCAAAACAATTATGTTTTGGGTGCGACTATCGTCATAGTCACAGTATTAAAGTATTATTGACAGTGGTGTTCTTTTCGTGACAATATCTGACACGGTTCTGAACTATTACTGACAGCAGGCCTATATCCCTGAAAATCAGTGTAAATGGGAAGATAGATTACTGACAGGAAGTTTTTGGGGTAGGCTGGTCTGCTGGGAGGAGATACACTTACCAGGCCTCCAAATTAGTGGACATTGTTACCTGGGAGAAGATACAATTACCAGGCCTCCAAATTAGTGGACATTGTTACCTGGGAGAAGATACACTTGCCAGGCCTTCAAATTAGTGGACATTGTTACCTGTGAGAAGATACAATTACCAGGCCTCCAAATTAGTGGACATTGTTACCTGGGAGAAGATACACTTACCAGGCCTTCAAATTAGTGGACGTTGTTACCTGGGAGAAGATGCAATTACCAGGCCTCCAAATTAGTGGACATTGTTACCTGGGAGATGATACACTTGCCAGGCCTTCAAATTAGTGGACATTTTTACCTGTGAGAAGATACAATTACCAGGCCTCCAAATTAGTGGACATTGTTACCTGGGAGAAGATACAATTACCAGGCCTCCAAATTAGTCTATTAATATATAGATTCAGTGAAACTTTTAAAGTATTGATTTATTTTATTTTTGGTAAATTAATTAACTTGTTTTAGCTGATTGATGGTGTTATTGATCTTAAACAACTATATTTTCACTTTTAGACATGATTGCTTTAATCTACTTATATTTAATAGCTTTATTGTAATTAATTGATTCTTATATTTAATATAGTTATAATTTATACTTTATGTGTGTATTAGTTTTATGTGCAACACTTAACATTTATGGATATGGCAATTTATGAAATTAATATTATTATCACAAGGTCATGACCTCCACCCAGAGGAGGGATCAGGTACATTTCTGCATCAACTGGAAATATGCTGCATTTAAAAATTTTAAATACAAATATGTTGCATTAAATGTTTTAATCATATTGGTATAAATACACAATAAATACAAATATGTTGTATTTCATACAATTTTACATGGACCCTTGTTTTGTTGTTTGATTCCAGCAGCTGAATCGACAGCACCAGCTAAGTCTGGGTTGTTTAGTGAAGAAGATGATATGTTTGCCGTGAAAGAACAAAAGGCAGCCAGTAGTAAGAAAAAGGTGAGTGTTCCAGAAGCTATCAGTAAAGAACACGCAATAGATTGATGTGGCAGGTGGATGCAACATAACCCGGGGGGGGGGGGGGGTTGATGGATACTGAAGTGTTAATGGTAAATGACATAAAGGTAAGTTGTTGTTTAGCACAGTATCCAGTCCTTACGACTGCTCAAAGCACTTTACACTTCACTCCCTGGCAGACCTGTTCAGTTAAACATCATCTCGACTTCTGTGGGAAGCATTCAGCAATAAAAATGGCAGTGCGAGGATTCAAACCCAGAACACCTCGATTGATAGTCCAACACTCTAACCACTTCGCCACCATAATATAACATGTAGGTGTTCCAGAATCTACAAATAAAGAGGAAGAGCTATTGATATATAGAAATTGGTTGGCTAACAGTAAAATACCACATTATGTTATGATTAAGAAATTAATGTGTTGTGTTAGATTACTGAGACCAACATGTTTTTACAGCTTCCTGCTGGAGCCGTGTCAATGTTTGGTGGAGCACAGAACCCCCTACTGGCAGCGATAAAGGCACAGAACCCACCCCGATCTGATACTGATGAGGTAAGTCACTAAGACTTTAAACATCATAAGTAAAAACATAAATTTAAAATGTTTTTTCCAGAAGATCAAGATAAAACATGTCTGTTATTGGTAGAGAATTGTGGAAGGATTATTCAGCACCTTCTAAATTGTAATATTGTGTTCCTTGGCATTAGTGAATGAATATAACAGTTGCATTGGGAGGACTGTTTGAGAGATGTGGTGAGAGATGTGGTGAGAGTGGGAGGGCTGGAGGGGTGGTGAATGAGAGTGAGAGCTAGGGGGTGGAGATGGCAGTTCAGGATCAAAGGAGATGGCAAAGAGAAATCAAGGACCAGTATCGTGGCCAGCCCCACCCTGGACTGCAAAGAGAAGAACAAATTGATTTTGATTTGACATGACGTCTGTTTCACTGTCCTGTATCAGCAGGCGAGATAATTAACTAGAAGTGTTTTTAACATGAAACATCAAAACGCCCAAGCTGTTAACTGCCCTCTGGAATAATGCCAATAGTGTGTGTTTAGAATATGGATGGTTTCGTTACAGTTTGAACATTTGAACTGCCAAATGTGTATTATTATAAAACAGTTTTGGGCTATTTATTATAGTATTTAGAACATTATATTTCTGCATCTGGAAAAAGGATATCTCTGGGAATAATTACACTATCCAAATAAAGTTTTGAATGTAACATTTAGCATATTCTACTCTGTGCAATGATTATGCAACTTGTTAAAATGAGAAACAAGGAGCTTCAGTTTACTTTGCATTATGAGGAGATGTGTAAGTAAACATGTTGGTTGTAGGAGATGTGTAAGTAGACGTGTTGGTTAAAGGAGATGTGTAAGTAGACATGTTGGTTATAGGAGATGTGTAAGTAGACGTGTTGCTTGTAGGAGATGTGTAAGTAGACGTGTTGGTTGTAGGAGATGTGTAAGTAGACATGTTGGATGTAGGAGATGTGTAAGTTGATGTGTTGTAGGACCAGACATGGTCAGACGAGGGCAATCAGTCAAGTGTGTCCAGTGTGTCCACTACCTCAGCCACACGGGGCAGTCAGAGGAAGGACTGCAGTCCATCAGCATCCAGCAGCAGTCTGTTTGCTGAGGAACCAGAAGACTTGTTCTCTGGGTCTGTTGGCAAGAGTGCAGCAAGAGGGTGTGTTACTCTCATTCTATAAAGTTGCACTTATCAGCAAAGAACAAAATTCTTTTTAGAACTGTAATGATATTGTATGTATTTGTATGTTTGTTTATTTACTATTTTTATAGGTTTATCATGATATACTGATGGGAATTGTGTACTTTATCTAAAGTTATATACTTGTATATAGGAGTGTATGTGCTGCTGATGGCCCTTTGAAAATCATGATGTAAACGTAATATGGTCACAATCCTGAAATAACACTTTTCTTACTAATACTACTACTAAAAAAGAAAAAATCCCCATTCACAAGAGACAATTTATCAACCAGGATGAAGCTACTGGAAGACTAGCTTTATGTAACTGCTGACGCAGCAGAATGATGACTGTGTGGACATTAATGGGGTGGTACAGTAATGTAGCTGGAAGGGCTGCACATGACAGGCTATTTGACAGCTAAGTTATTTGGGGATAACAATTATTTTGATGATGTAGTCCATCCAGTGCCACTATGTTATGTAATTTTTTAAATTCACCTATGCTATTGCAAACTCTGTTCTCATAACTGTGTACACCGACTTAATATTAACTAAGTGTTTGCTGACTATAGAGTCGGACAGAATGAAAATGAAATAAATTCAGACGGTGCCTAGAAATGTACGATAGCAGCAGTGTTATAGCATGATACCAGTTGACTAGTGTGGTATCGGTAGGCTCAGTGCAGCCACCAGTCAGTGTGGTGTGTTTAGGAACTAAGTGCATCGGTTTCTGCCACAGGGGTGGTACCGGCGGAGTTCTGGCTGGTGGTACCGGTGGAGCTCTCAGCAGTGGAGGTGGTGGCGGAGGTCTGTTTGGTGATGATGAAGACTTGTTTGGTTCTTCAAGTAAACCTCAGGTGAAATGTTGTGTTATGTGTGGTCCCTTCGTTCTGTCACCCATGCCATGTATTCATATATTCACATATTTTCTTAAAACATGTTTAACTTTTTTTTATAATCATCAATAATTTGAAAGTTAAATCTGTATTTGTTGAGCTTTTAAAAAACTTGTTTAAAACATAAAAACACTACATCTAATAATGTATTCTACTAATTGCACATTATAATGGATTTGTAAGAATTTTTATTATTATGCACATATCTAACTTGATAAAAAAAATTCATACAGCCAATTGACTTGAACAACATTCCTAGATACATGGCAAAGACGTTCACGTAACAAGTCTGTTTTTAGCTGTGATTTCAACTGATATATAAGTTGTGACTTGAACAGTGGCATTTGTACAATCACCCGAGGTGTTCTACGGACAAGGGTTTAGGGTGTGTAGTTAGTACACTTACCATTTCTACTCTTGCCCTTGTATAAATTGCCCGTATCTAACTCTGGACTGTCTCAGCAGGTGGCAGCACCAGTTGGTGCGAGAGCGAGGAAGAGTGGCCTCCTGTTTGATGAGGAAGATGACGAAAGAGGAGACTTCCTGTCTGGGGCAGAGGTCAAGAGGTCAACCACGTAATGTCCACTTATTGGCCATAAGGGTCTCCTGGGCAGTGTCTAAATTTATGTGATAAGACATTAGGAATCATCTCAGAATGTTGATATCCGATATCAGATCAAATTACTCTCACCTGACCTCAGCCCCAACACCCTTCCCTCAGATGAAAGTGTGTAACAGTATCGGTCAGAAGAGTAAAATATCGATGTCCAACACCAGGTGAAACTACCTCATGCCCCCCCCCCCAAACAAAAGTAATTTCGTCTGATATTTGACATCAAGATTCTGAGATGATCTCGTACAGCAGGGAACGCAGTTAGATTTGCCTGCCAACAGAACTACAGAATTTGTAGTTGCATATTGGAGTAGCTGCATATTGGAAGTACACATTTCCATATTGTGTTATCATTTTACATAAATGCAGTGATAAGAAATATGCATTTTATAGTGTACATTTTTATGGTTTTAGGTAAATAATTGGTACCAGTCACACACTAGTTTTCAGAAATCTGAACATCATCATTTGATAGTAGTTGATTTAATGATTATAATTAATTTTTTTGATTATTAAAAATACAAGTAAACAGAGAAATAACTAAAGTTCCACGTGTCAACTTGATGCATGATTGCCCGCAGTGCAAGGAAACAGCCCGAGGGTGGAAAGATAGAGGTGGAGAGTGACTTGTTTGGAAGCACAAGAACAACGCAGGCACTCGACCCAAAGGTGAGGCTGACATGCTTTCAACCTTGGTCTGCAGAAATATTTTTGCTCTGGTAGTTTTTGTCTATTGAACCACTGTCACTTTTATTATAATCAATAATAACTGGTAGTAGTATTTATTTATTTGTTTATGTAGCAATTCAGGACCATGTTTTAATGTGTTGTGAAGTGCCACTAATAAGTTTGGATATAGTGCGACATCGATCAAATTATTACAGTTTTTCCATAAAAATATAGTTTGATCAACAGTGGATATTACTTGATGGTAGTCAGATGTAGTATTGGTCATATTGCATTGGCTGTTGTAATACGTTAATAAGTAGTTCATATCATGACAACCTGATGAATATCTTCATGGACGCAATATTTATACAGCCTACTGAGGTTAAAAGTCAAGCCCCAGTGACACCACGGAAAGCGACATTGTCTCTCTTTGATGACAACAATGACGATGACTTATTTGGGATCACGTCCCCTCTCGCCAAGTCCAACACAGGGCAAAAGTCAACGGTAAGGTTTTAAATTTGGCAAATTTCACACAAGAATGTGGACAGGATGAAATATTGTAAAATACTGCCTGATGGGTGACTCTAGCAAACACGCTTTGTCTTTGTTGACGCGGACATCTAAGCAATAATAAAACAGTTGAACCTCCCTATTAAGGTCAGTCTTGGGACTGGACAAAAGTGACCTGAACAGCAAGGTGACCGTATTAGCGGGACAAATTTCCTATACACTACTGTTACAAAAACTAATTTGAGACTGTCCCATTCTGACCTTAATTGCAAGGTGGCTGTATTGCATAGATGACCATAAAGCAAGGTTCTACTGTATTAACAATAGTAAGTTTCTGATGTAGAGTCTCATCTAAATAATTGTTCTCGAGTGCTTTACAATGTTTTATAAAATCTAACAATCGTATGAGCTATTTAAAATAATTCTTTGACAAATGTAAGTACTTTAAATTGATAAACACAGATTAATAGATGGGTAGATAAATAAATTAAGATAAAAACAATTAAAAATGAAATAGAATCACACAAGTAGATTGATTTAGAACAATTAAAACAAAAGACATAATTATGTAAAATGTGCATCTTCAGTATCACTCTGACGAGTGCAACACTCATGAGCAGGTGTAATGAGATTGACAGTTTACATCTGTCTTGAGTGCTGTCAATACAGACATTATTTATGAGGTTTTGCAAGACTGACTAATGTTTGGTTCCTTCTATATTGGTATGTTAATATATCATTCACCCTGTGGCAGATGAAGGAAATTGTGGATACAACGTTGCTGTGTCCTGTCACACCAGGGATACAGTTCACTGCCTTGGGTGACTACATAAATGTCAGTGTTGGTCTAGTCACACACTGCCCCAGGCTGGTGTTCTGCAGGCTTGCATGGACACATTCACTGAGGCATTGTTCGGTCATTTCATTAGGCATTCCAACATTTTACGACATGTGGATTGTGCTGAAGCATTGGAATTGGAGGACACGTTTGTGTGAGAGGTTGAGGACTGATGGTGTGACCGTGCCACGCATAGCTTGTGTTTAATGTGGTTCACTTAGGGTAAGAAATGGATGGTACAGAGGTTTGTACAGTGCTATTTTAGTTATTTAGTTAGTAGGCGGGTGGATGTGGGAGTAGCTGGGTGAATGGTAGACTTGCTGTTTGTGCCATCAGCAGTGTACTCATGAGATCCGATGTTGGGTGTTTGCAGGAAGTACAGAGCCGAGCCAGCCACAAGTCACACTTGCAGGACGACGACTGGCTGTTTGGGGGCGGCGACGACACTGACCCCACAGTTGACCTCTTCGGGCCCAAGAAGCCATCAAAGGTCAGTTTATGACATCCCTTTGTTGTGGGGCAACGTAAGTGAGGTGTCCACCATTCACTCACTTCACTGGTTGCAATGTTGTGTGGGTTTACATGGAGAGTAGTGACTAGAGCATCGCACTCTCAATGTTGTGGGGGTCACACAGAGAGCAGTAGCGCAGTGATTAGAGCATTGCACTCTCAATGTTGTGTGGGTCACATGGAGAGCAGTAGTGCAGTGTCTAGAGCATTGCACTCTCAATGTTGTATGGGTCACATGGAGAGCAGTAGTGCAGTGGGTAGAGCATTGCACTCTCAATGTTGTGTGGGTCACATGGAGAGCAGTAGTGCAGTGTCTAGAGCATTGCACTCTCAATGTTGTGTGGGTCACATGGAGAGCAGTAGTGCAGTGTCTAGAGCATTGCACTCTCAATGTTGTGTGGGTCACATGGAGAGCAGTAGTGCAGTGTCTAGAGCATTGCACTCTCAATGTTGTGTGGGTCACATGGAGAGCAGTAGCGCAGTGGTTAGAGCATTGCACTCTCAATCTTGTATGGGTCACATGGAGAGCAGTAGTGCAGTGGATAGAGTATTGCACTCTCAATGTTGTATGGGTCACATGGAGAGCAGTAGTGCAGTGTCTAGAGCATTGCACTCTCAATGTTGTATGGGTCACATGGAGAGCAGTAGTGCAGTGGATAGAGCATTGCACTCTCAATGTTGTGTGGGTCACATGGAGAGCAGTAGTGCAGTGTCTAGAGCATTGCACTCTCAATGTTGTATGGGTCACATGGAGAGCAGTAGTGCAGTGGATAGAGCATTGCACTCTCAATGTTGTGTGGGTCACATGGAGAGCAGTAGTGCAGTGGATAGAGCATTGCACTATCAATGTTGTGGGGGTCTCATGGAGAGCAGTAGTGCAGTGGATAGAGCATCGCATTCTCAATCGGGTTTGAATCCTGTGTGGCCGTGTCGAACCGTGAGCTAGTTCGTTCACTTGACATTGCTCTAGTTCACTCAGCTATATGAATAGACAGTGGTGAATATTTGTACAAATAGTCTTCGCTCATTAATTCCAGCATGGCTGAATGCTTCCCAGAGAAGTCGAGAGGGTGTTCGATTGAACAGGTCCGCCAGGGAGTCAAGTGTGAAGCACTTTGAGCAGTCCTAAGGACTGGACACTGCGCTATATAAGAGCTTACCTTTTGTTGCCTTTACATTTTACACCTGTCAGTGTATGTACAATCTTTGTGCTGTTTATTCCAAACTATCAGCCATACTTCTTGGCTTCTGTTCCTTTAATCTGTGCAGAGTTATTAAAAACTGTTTCATCTCACCAGTAAAATACAAACCAATGACATCATGCTCCACAACACCCTCCGTTATCTTCCATTCTGTGTCTCGACAGACTAAAGAGATACTGAATAAAGCACCACCTCCTGTGGCAACAGAGGGCGCCACCAACAAGTCGAGCAATGGGGGTGAAATAGAACCTTCTATTGCGGAAGCAAAGAAAACGATTCAGGTAAAAACTGTCTAGGATATTTCAACCTTCAAATAAATATACTATTCTTCTGAACATATAATTATTTTTCAATGTTTTCTGGTTGGATTTGCAAAATAATGATTCAGATGATATCAGAGTGGCACAAGTTGTCACGTGTCATATCACTCATCTACTGTAGAGTTGTCATCAAATCATACAACTTTGTTGTTGGGAAATAACAATATTGGTGATGCTCCCCGTCACACATCGTCAACAAACAAGACAGTTATTGTCTGTATATACAGGGACCCTTCCATCTCTGACTGGCCACATGCTCATACTGCCGCCAGAAAGTTGTGTCTCTGGCCAGCACAGCTCTTCTACTCCTCCAACGTCACTGTTCACATTTGTTTGGGAGAAGCAAAAAATGCCAAAGCTGGCTAACTGTAATAATCTAGTGGAACCTCAGAGTCACATTCGGGATTGGGTCAAAGTGAGGGACGTGAGTGACGAGGTGACCGTAGTAGCTGTTTCCCACACTTTACCCTTACATAATTAATTTACCAGGGTGACCTCAATTGCGAGGTGGTTGTATAACCGAGGTGACCATTAAGCATGGTTCGACTGTAATAATAAATATCTTATATTGTGCCAATCCAAATCACTGTTCTGGGGTGTCGCAAATAGAGAGACATAGAATATGCTCAGTGTGACACAGTATACAACAAACCTTGGCGACGCAGCAACTAATGTTGGTGAACTCTTCAATGCAGGAGGAAACAGACAGCGTCCCAGTGAAGCCGAAGAAGATGGCCGGGGCGGTGTCGATGTTTGGGAGTATTGACCCCTCTAAGGTGGGGCAAACAAGGTCTGCTGGTAGACCCCCCATCACTAAGAAGCCAACGTCCCCAAAACAACCAGGTGACAATAACTTGATACATTTCTTGTTAGTGTATCCAGAGATTACTTACTTTTATAAACATTCATCCTTTGTAAGAAGATGGTATTGTCAGTATGTCCGACATCCTGGTCGGATGATGTCATTGCATATTTGTGAAAGCTCATACTTCCCCATGTCTTATTTGAGCACAGTCGCGCAGTGGCTAGAGCATCGGACTCTTAATCGAGAGAACCCGCGTTTGAATCCTGTGCTGCGGTGTCAAACCTTGGGCAAGTTCATTCACTCTACGTTGCTCCAGTTCACTCAGCTGTATGAATGAGTACCTGGCTATAGACAGTGGTGGATATTTGTGTATGAATAGTTTTCATCCATTAATTGTAGCACGGCTGAATGCTTCCCAGATAAATTGGGATGGTGTTCGATTGAACAGGATTACCAGGAAGTAAAGTGCTTTGATCAGTCCTACTGGATACTGCGCTATATAAGAACTTTTTTATCTTTTGTTACTACCTCTGTTTTTTATATCAATATTGTCTTTTTTATGTTCTCTGCTGGGGACATACATTAAGCTAAATGTTCAATATAAATAGCTGCAGCTCATTTGATCTATAAATCATGCACGAGGAGATATGTATAAGTTCTGACTGGGCAGTTTATTGCAGATTATAAAGTAAATACAGTGTATATTATACTTATATACAGTATAATATATTATACACAGCCTAGTGATGTTTACATTCCAAAGAAAATGAGAGTATTTATTACTGTCTCCAGCGTTGATGGCTGTTTTGATCACTGCCTCTGTTATTTGTTTCCTTATTGTCTTTTGATGTGTCTTCTCTTGGTCTCTGTATCTGGTACATCTACTTGTTCCACAAAAGAGGCAATATGTACACAGAAACCAGAGGGCACCACAGTCACTTCACAGTTGATTGATCAGGAAATATGGCTTAGTGTGCTGCATGCTGTAACTGGAGTCTGCAGCAGTGGGCAGCGGAAACAAGTTTAAAATCACAAGCGACAACTGCTGTGCTTGGCTAATCAGTCATGGTGATGTGTTAAAACTTCAAATGAATTGTTTATCATTATTTTTCCAATTATGACTATGTACCGGTAGGTGTTTAACGAATTCAGCTACGTTATGACTGCATAGATTATGTGACAACTTTGTAGAATGTTAATGAATTGATTTCAGAGGATAACTTTGATGATCAAACTGACAAGCAGTTCACTAAGAGTTCATCAGAGGGAGCCACCGTCAAGGTAATCATTCTATAAACAGTTGTTGCTGCTAAATATATCGTAGCTAGATTGAAAAGTAACTATAATAGTTGGGACAAAACTAAAATACTTTTTTTAGTATTTTACTGCTTTATCTGCTTCACTGTATTGCCAATGCTAGATGCAGTGGGTTGTTTTGTGTAGCATGTTGGAGTAGCAGACTTGTAGCATCATTGATTTTGGGGGTGCATTTTTGGACCTGGGATTGCACATTTCCAGTAAGCCTTCATCAGATTTGAACCAGAGCCTCGATGGGGTTAATGTTGAAGATTTTTGATGGTCCAAAGGTGGGTAGTGTTGAATACTTGGGTTAGGTGGTAGTGTTGAAGATTTGTTTGCATTTGGGGAGGGAGGGGTAGTGTTGTTTTGTTTTTGTGGATGGGGGTTATGTAGGAGATTTTATGGTTAATGGAGAGTAGAGTGTTGAACATGGTTAAAATAAAATGTTTACACCATAATTTAAAATCAAGTGTAACTAGTTCCACGCAAGCAAAATCAATTCCCCCAAGCAGATCTCTGTTCTCACCACACCCACCCAGCCTAAGGGCCTGAGTTGACATTTTACTTTTTCACCATTCCATGAACTTTGTTTCATGATCTGAAAATTAATTAATTGTACCAGCAAATTTCACAGCATATTTTAATCACACCAATTTCTATGTATAATGTAATATATTTTGTATCATACCAGTTGGCAACCATCGTGAAATCACATCTTCACTGAAGGTGTTCTGTGACCATATCTGCATGGGAAACATGTAATACACATTTGTCAAATGATACGGAATAAAATGTTATGTATTTCTGTTTAGCCGAGTGTCTTCAGCCTTCCCGCAACGAAGAGTAACATGGAGCCACCTGTGGGGAAGTCTCAAACTAGCCCCGATATAAGGACGAAACAGGTAAATTGACTGACACTAATTGCCATAATGACTTTGTGTATATAGAATACTAAAATTCATTAAATTCTCAGCTCCGAAAACATAAGTAGCAGGTACATAAAATAATTCACAGACACAATCTCCGAATATCTACGAACATGAACGAGTCCTGATGTTGTGTCTCATTCTACCCATTCTATTAATAGGGCTTTGTATTGTCATCAGTGAGAAGTTATACTAATATCTATGTATTATTGGTCTCTGTATATATAGGAACAAAAACATATAATTCTTGCAGAGGTTTTCAAAACATCAGGTACACAAAATATTAGATTTTGTAGATTTTTAGTGTAGTAATAGCAGCAGCAGCAGCAGCAGCAGCAGCAGCAGCAGCAGCAGTAGTAATATTAGTAGTAGTAATAATAGTAGTAGTAATAGTAGTAATGGTAGTAGTAATAGTAGTAGTAGTATTAGTAGTAATAGTAGTAGTAGTAAAGGCTTTATTTCATGTTAATGATCGCGTCAAGTTTACCGCGTGATTTTCAATGGGCACCAGAAACATACACATACCTACATCCATAGCTATGTTACTTTAGATCAAATATACAATACATAGCAGTACAGAGTATACAAATGAAGACTGACACACTGGTTATTTATGTAACCAAGATAACCTTGTATTGCAGGCTAACCTATCCCTGGACCCCTCAGCCTTGCTCCCTGGGGCTTCAGGGCCAAGGAAGAGGGTTGAGACAGGAAGGGCTGTGGAGGGTGCAGCCAGCTTTGATGAGCCAGTACAGACCCCCGTGCTACAGAGTGTCTCTAAGGTGGGTCTCACGTTATCTCTACACTGTATCAGTCTTTTACCAACCTACAGTTGTATTTCTTAAAATGAGTTACACAGTTTATATATGGTGGGTTTTTGGCTCAAACATTATCTTCGTCTATGTAATGTGTCTGTTGCAAGCATTGGTGATCACGACCCTCGAAACACTTTAATTGTTTGTATTTTGTTGTAGTTCTGTTATGCTCCTTCCTTATGCTTCTTACATGTAAGATGTCCTTCTAAGGCTCCTTGTCTTCTTACATGGCTGTAAGATGTCCTTCTAAGGCTCCTTGTCTTCTTACATGGCTGCAAGATGTCCTTCTAAGGCTCCTTGTCTTCTTACATAGCTGCAAGATGTCCTTCTAAGGCTCCTTGTCTTCTTACATGGCTGCAAGATGTCCTTCTAAGGCTCCTTGTCTTCTTACATGGCTGCAAGATGTCCTTCTAAGGCTCCTTGTCTTCTTACATGGCTGCAAGAAGTCCTTCTAAGGCTCCTTGTCTTCTTACATGGCTACAAGATGTCCTTCTAAGGCTCCTTGTCTTCTTCTTACACATTGGAATATATTCTTTGTTGTACTGCAGAAATGTATTGTAGAAGTACCGGTACTGTTAGTCTAGTGTTAGCCATCGTTGCCAGTATTATTGTAATATTTACTTCAGTAGTAGTTCTCTTAGTCTCTGTATTCCAGTCAGATGCACTGGAAACAGTCTTACTTTGGACGTGAATGTATAACAAACTTTATAATAATAATATAAATATGATATTTAAATAATAATCTAAAAGACTTCTTTGGCACCAATGTTCTCAGAATCCCAAACTCGGTGGCACTACAGAACCAAAGGGTTAAGCATTCTCTGATCGGTGTTCAATGTGAAAGTCAATGGTGTCCTCATCAACTTGCCATTGATAACTTGTTGTTTCAGTCTAGTCTTGTTACCTGTGTTCTGTGATGCTCTCTCCAGGACTTAGTCAGTCTGTAGCTACAGTGTAGTTGTTTCAGTGTACCATCAGTTTCCCTGTATAATATGCATGACTCATGATGTGATATCGTCGTGTGCGATGAGCCTGTGGCAATGCAATAACTTGCGTAAGGGACATTGTTACGATTCTGAGATTATTTCAAGACTCATCATGCAAACGAAATTTGATGAAATAACAATGGCCAACCCTGAGCTGTACTTCAAGCAAGCTGGGCAATGAGGTGTTGATGCCAAAAGTTGGGATGCATATTATGCATGGTGATGTAGAAATTCGATCAGAATTTTGCAAAAGTTGGGGGTGTGTATTATAAATTGGGGTGTATTAGACACGGAAACTTATGGCAGTCTTGTTACCTGTGTTCTGGGATCCTCCAGGGCTGAGTCCGTGTGTAACTTGTCATTTCTGTGTGCCATAATTTTGTTGTGTATAATACGCATGACTCATGACGTGATATTGTCGCGTGCGATGTACCGGCGGCAATGCCGTAACTTGCGTAAGAGACATTTTTATGATTCTGAGATGATTTCAAGGCTCATCACGCAAACGAACTTTGATGAAATGTCATTGGCCAACACTAAACCACACTTCAAGCAAACTGTCAGAAGTGGGGAAATAAGGGGTTGATGCCAAAAGTTGGGATGCATATTATGCATGGTGATGTAGAAATTCTATCAGAATTTTGCAAAAGTTGGGGGTGTGTATTATAAATTGGGGTGTATTAGACACAGAAACTTATGGCAGTCTTGTTACCTGTGTTCTGGGATCCTCCTGGGCTGAGTCCGTGTGTAACTTGTCGTTTCTGTGTGCCATAATTTTGTTGTGTATAATACGCATGACTCATGACGTGATATTGTCGCGTGCGATGTACCGGCGGCAATGCCGTAACTTGCGTAAGAGACATTTTTATGATTCTGAGATGATTTCAAGGCTCATCACGCAAACGAACTTTGATGAAATGTCATTGGCCAACACTAAACCACACTTCAAGCAAACTGTCAGAAGTGGGGAAATAAGGGGTTGATGCCAAAAGTTGGTATGTGTGTTATACGTGCTGATATAGAAATTCTATAGGAAGTCGGGATATGTATTACACATGGGGGTGTATTATACACAGATACTTATGGTAGTGTGTGACATGCATTCTGTGTTCCTCTCTAGGATCGAGCGAGAGTGCAAGTGAAGCGTCGACCACCAACAAGGAAGAGTCGTCTCACAGTGAACACTGACACCAACTCACAAGACCTTCCCGACACCACAGAGGTGATTGACAGGGGGGTCGACCCAGGCCACACCCCCTACACTGCACCCACCGACGACAGTTTATTTTCCCCTCGCAAGGATAACAAATTGACAACATCCAAGAAAGGACAAAACAGAGATTTGTTCAGCGATGATTCAGACGATTTACTTGCCGTGGCAGAGAATATAATCACAGGTACTAATACGAAACCTGGTGGTGGTGGTTTATCGGACAACGATGATGTTGTGACAGGTGCAAGTGTTGTCACGTCGATTCGTTCAACCAGCAAGACAAAAGCCACAGAATGTCTCTTTGGTGACAATGACTTTATCCATCCACAAGTTTCAAAGGTCAGCCAATCAGAACACTCAAATGTTGACCAGTTGCCACAAAGCCTTACATCAGAAATTGCTGCAAAACATTCTAGTTCTTCTTCTGATGAACTGTTTCCCAGCTCAAAGAGAGGTGATGCCAAGAAGTCTACGATCAAACGCACCTCAGACTTGTTTGAGGATAATGATAATGTTGACGACATATTTGGAGTTGAAAAGAAAACTACGATTAGTTCTTCAATGACTTTGCCTGAAGATGACATGTTTGGCAGCAGTTTCACGAACACCTCCAAGTCGAAGATCCGCAATAACGACGGCTTGCAGCCAACGTCTAATTCTGTGTCGGCAGTAGCACCACCTGGCGACAATGAGATTGATGACATTTTTGCTGATTCAACAATGAATGTCAAGAAAGGTGAGAACTGTGGGTAGTCATGTTGGAAAGCTCAGGATGACTCACTCACTCTGTCGCTCACTCACTCAGTCAGTCATGCAATAACTCACCAACTCATTTAACTTGCTCACTAACTCGCTCGTTAACTCCCTCGCTCCCTAGCTAGTTCACTCACTAACTCATCCATTCACACTAAAATTGCATATTCACTCACTAACGTGCTTACTCGCTCATTTACACTTGCTTACTAACTTGCTCACTCACTCATTCACCCACCCACCCACCCACCCACCCACTCACTCATTCACCCACCCACCCACCCACCCACTCACTCATTCACTGTTTCATGTCAGTCACTGAGGTTGACCTGTGCTAGTTCAACCGTCTGGCTCCAGACTATCCCGTTGCCATTAGCGACTGTCCATGCGCCGGCCCCACGCTCTCCTTTTAACGTGAAGACCCATCTGCCTTGGCTAGTTCTGCCAATCTCCACACTATTTTATCATATTACGGTACCCAGCATGTCTTGGCCTCCTTTTTCCGTATCCTATTTGCTATTTTAGTCATTCCAGTGTAGAAGTCTCTATTAGATAGTAAAATGTGGCTGCCAGTGAATGTTTAAAAGGCGGCAGTCTGTTCATAGTTTTCATTTATTAATTAATATAATGTTCAGACTATAATAAATATGTTGAAGATAATATGTTCAAATGGTAAAAAGCATCCATTTCCTAAACAAGTTTTATTGGCAATATTACTGAAATGGGCAGAGTTGACCACAATACTCGTTGGTGTTCAACGATTTCACACATTCAACACAGCAGACTTCCTGTTAGAAATTACTACGCCCGCTGTTCTGGGTAGATGAACGCACCCTTTAAAGCAGTTCACAGCTGTCCTGTGTAACATCCAACTACACTTGACTATGAGGTAATGTTTATTAGATTACTGACCATTCTTCAGCATCCTGGTAATTCGTTTCTATTGAATCTGTTTCTTAACATAACCAAAGATTAGAATTACCTGTCACGTAGCGTTTGGCCTCTTGTCAAGAAGGCTTCATCAGTACTATTACATCCTTGTTGGATGATGTCATCAGATAAATGTGACAGTTCATAGTTTTGAGATGAGGGAAACTGTCACATATATTTAGTGACGTCATCTAACCAAAAGTACTACTGACTATGGTTTCTTGAAAAGAGGCCAGAGTCTATATGAAAGATAATTCTAATATCTAGATGTAAAAAAGTAATACACTCAATGTTTGTTAGTATTTACAAAGATGTCTACCATTGATGACTTGTTGTTTGCAGGTCGCAAGGCACCAGACAGACAAGATACACAGAGGAAGCTTCCTGCAGATGATGAGGTAATTTATCTGAAGCAGGAGATTGGTATAACAGACACTGTCATTGTCATGACAGTGGTCTTCTCTGGTCAGAGTGAAATCTGCCTTACTTAATACAATATCCCATTTTAATTAATAAAACTATGAACAAACGTTTGCCTAAGACATTCATGTTCTAAATATCTAATATTTTATTAATTGATTTTGTGCAAAAAAATTATTGTAACCGTCAGTTGGCACTGGAGGATGGTGGTACATACATACAAACATGTCCACCGTCAGTTGGCACTGGAGGATGGTGGTACATACATACAAACATGTCCACCTTCAGCTGGCACTGGAGGATGGTGGTACATACATACAAACATGTCCACCTTCAGCTGGCACTGGAGGATGGTGGTACATACATACAAACATGTCCACCGTCAGTTGGCACTGGAGGATGGTGGTACATACATACAAACATGTCCACCTTCAGCTGGCACTGGAGGATGGTGGTACATACATACAAACATGTCCACCGTCAGTTGGCACTGGAGGATGGTGGTACATACATACAAACATGTCCACCTTCAGCTGGCACTGGAGGATGGTGGTACATACATACAAACATGTCCACCTTCAGATGGCACTGGAGGATGGTGGTACATACATACAAACATGTCCACCGTCAGTTGGCACTGGAGGATGGTGGTACATACATACAAACATGTCCACCTTCAGCTGGCACTGGAGGATGGTGGTACATACATACAAACATGTCCACCTTCAGCTGGCACTGGAGGATGGTGGTACATACATACAACCATGTCCACCTTCAGCTGGCACTGGAGGATGGTGGTACATACATACAAACATGTCCACCTTCAGCTGGCACTGGAGGATGGTGGTACATACATACAAACATGTCCACCGTCAGTTGGCACTGGAGGATGGTGGTACATACATACAAACATGTCCACCGTCAGTTGGCACTGGAGGATGGTGGTACATACATACAAACATGTCCACCTTCAGTTGGCACTGGAGGATGGTGGTACATACATACAAACATGTCCACCTTCAGTGGGCACTGGAGGATGGTGGTACATACATACAAACATGTCCACCGTCAGTTGGCACTGGAGGATGGTGGTACATACATACAAACATGTCCACCTTCAGTTGGCACTGGAGGATTGTGGTACATACATACAAACATGTCCACCTTCAGCTGGCACTGGAGGATGGTGGTACATACATACAAACATGTCCACCTTCAGTGGGCACTGGAGGATGGTGGTACATACATACAAACATGTCCACCGTCAGTTGGCACTGGAGGATGGTGGTACATACATACAAACATGTCCACCTTCAGTTGGCACTGGAGGATTGTGGTACATACATACAAACATGTCCACCTTCAGTGGGCACTGGAGGATGGTGGTACATACATACAAACATGTCCACCTTCAGTGGGCACTGGAGGATGGTGGTACATACATACAAACATGTCCACCTTCAGTGGGCACTGGAGGATTGTGGTACATACATACAAACATGTCCACCTTCAGTGGACACTGGAGGATGGTGGTACATACATACAAACATGTCCACCGTCAGTTGGCACTGGAGGATGGTGGTACATACATACAAACATGTCCACCGTCAGTTGGCACTGGAGGATGGTGGTACATACATACAAACATGTCCACCGTCAGTTGGCACTGGAGGATGGTGGTACATACATACAAACATGTCCACCTTCAGTTGGCACTGGAGGATTGTGGTACATACATACAAACATGTCCACCTTCAGCTGGCACTGGAGGATGGTGGTACATACATACAAACATGTCCACCTTCAGCTGGCACTGGAGGATGGTGGTACATACATACAAACATGTCCACCTTCAGTTGGCACTGGAGGATGGTGGTACATACATACAAACATGTCCACCTTCAGCTGGCACTGGAGGATGGTGGTACATACATACAAACATGTCCACCTTCAGTTGGCACTGGAGGATGGTGGTACATACATACAAACATGTCCACCTTCAGTTGGCACTGGAGGATGGTGGTACATACATACAAACATGTCCACCTTCAGCTGGCACTGGAGGATGGTGGTACATACATACAAACATGTCCACCTTCAGTGGGCACTGGAGGATGGTGGCACATACATACAAACATGTCCACCTTCAGTTGGCACTGGAGGATGGTGGTACATACATACAAACATGTCCACCTTCAGTTGGCACTGGAGGATGGTGGTACATACATACAAACATGTCCACCTTCAGTTGGCACTGGAGGATGGTGGTACATACATACAAACATGTCCACCTTCAGTTGGCACTGGAGGATGGTGGCACATACATACAAACATGTCCACCTTCAGTTGGCACTGGAGGATGGTGGCACATACATACAAACATGTCCACCTTCAGTTGGCACTGGAGGATGGTGGCACATACATACAAACATGTCCACCTTCAGTTGGCACTGGAGGATGGTGGTACATACATACAAACATGTCCACCTTCAGTGGGCACTGGAGGATGGTTGTACATACATACAAACATTTCCACCTTCAGTGGGCACTGGAGGATGGTGGCACATACATACAAACATGTCCACCTTCAGTTGGCACTGGAGGATGGTGGTACATACATACAAACATGTCCACCTTCAGTGGGCACTGGAGGATGGTGGTACATACATACATACAAACATGTCCACCTTCAGTGGGCACTGAAGGATGGTGGTACATACATACAAACATGTCCACCTTCAGTTGGCATTGGAGGATGGTGGTACATACATACAAATGCAAGGGACAGTTTCGTGAAGTATTTGTACCGGAGGTCTGGCAAATATTACGTAACAAAACTTGTTCACAAAGTTTCTGCAGTTGTTTCATGTTGTATAAACTCTCCACTGATCATTTTAGGATGGTTTATGAATGTTTGAACAATCGTAGAAAACACACGTAACATTGCACACAATTACTTAACATCTGGTACGAACCCATAACCAACCTGGAATTTTTAAACAGAATATAAGCATCACTTTTCTTTCCACCTGAACCCCGACTCTTTCCACCTGAACCCTGACTCTTTCCACCTGAACCCTGGCTATTTCCACCTGAACCCTGACTCTTTCCACCTGAACCCTGACTCTTTCCACCCAAACACTGACTCTCCATCTGAACCCTGACTCTTTCCACCTCAACTCTGACTCTTTCCACCTCAACCCTGACTATTTACCCTGACTCTTTCCACATGAACCCTGACCCTTTCCATCTGAATCCTGACTCTTTCCACCTGAACCCTGACTCTTTCCAGATGAAACCCTAGAGGTTTCCAGAAAGAAAAGCATACACACACACACACACACACACACACACACACACACACACACACACACACACACACACACACACACACACACACACACACACACACACACACACACACACACACTAGCTTGATTATAGTTAGATAGTCATGACACTGTGATGTAATTGACATTGTACTTGACTTCCAGGATGACATCTTTGGAGCGTCCAGTCGTCCGTCTGTACGTCATCACCCGAGGAAGGCTGTCACGAGGGATGAAGACATATTTGCGGATGACACTGACATCTTCGCCGACCTTCCCTCTGGCAAGCCAAAGTCAAAAAAGACAAAGGCAAAGACATCAACTGGCCAGACAAAATCACTGTTTTCAACGAATGATGTTGGTAAGTGAAGTAATTGTTATTTATCTTCTACTTGTTAACCTGTTAAAGAAAGCATGCTGAATGTTGCTTGTTGCTGTCATTCAACATAAATAAGCTAACAGTTTGTCTGATGATTTTACCAAAACAACATACAACAAGTTGCACAAATGAACTGGGATGTCGTAGTAAATACTGGTGGGTGGGTTTGCTTTTTTGCAAAATGAATTTGAAATGAAAAAAAAAAAAAAAATCAAATTGAGGAGGAAAACCATAATCACACATGGCAATGATCCAATCCCTCTTCCCATAAATATGCCACTGTGTTTGGGCTACCATTATAGTAGCTGTGTAGTGTTTGTGTAGATTTTATGTAAACTGTTTTGTTAACATAGTTTGCACTAAGGCAGGACATTCTGTTTCAGATGACATATTTGCTGACGTTCCCTCAAAACCGAAGCCAAGGGTGAAGAAGTCGCCAACCCCTGCCAAGGCTGCAGCTGCACCAAAGGGTGCTTCAATATTTGATGATGATTCCCCAAGTATTTTTGACGATCCACTGAATGCTCTAGGGAAATGAATGCAATGACCTATGCATATGCTTATCATGGACGTAGCCCATGTACAGATAGCCTGGGCTACACGGAGGTGTTGCAATGCGGAAAGGTGTAACGTTGGTGATTTAGTATTGAGACCACAAAGTGCTTTACAGTTATTCTCAAATGACAGTAATACGACTGATCATTCACGTCATAAAGTGTTACCTCCTCAATCGAAGAACATAATAGCTGAGTTGTCATGGTGATGACCTAGTTGTACAAAAGAGGGAGATATCAAACACATCAGCCGAGTTATAGATGTGATAATAACAGATATGCTTCTGCTTTGACCCAATATGGAACTATATGAAGATTGCCTTATGTGAAACCTTCAGACATCTCATGGAAGCAACCACAGATGTCACAAGAACTAGACATAGCGACAGGAACTAGACGTAGCGACAAATGTGTATATTTTAGTAAACTGAAATATATGTCAGTGTGGTGTAGCACCGATCGATATGTGATATTTCCAGAAAGATCGATCAGGTGTCTGCTGAAAAACACACTTATGTCAAGGTTTGGGAATAAACATGATGCCATTTTACAGTGGTAGTTTCCTGTATTTTTGGATGAATTTACTAGAACACTGAGAACGTCCACACTCACTAATAGCGCTTTATAACTAAAACAACTGTTGCACTATATCGGTTAGTTGAAGATGAAGAAGTTTGTATATCATTAATAAACATAATTACACAATGAATGCCTTTAACAGAGAATGCAAAGATAATTTAGTATTTACGTTATTTACAACTAGTGAGTAATGTATGCTTTAATAAAAACCATCAAACATTACCAACTACCTGGTAGTTCAATTTTTTTTTTTGAATTTAAGGAAATGTTGATAGTGTGGATAATTATTTTATTTCACCAGAGACAGGTACACCATGTAATCAAGCCAGTCAGAAACGTGCTATTGTAAAATATTGTAAAAAATATGCACATACAGGACAGACAATGTAGATAGGATTCATTGAGACCCAGATGACAAGTGGGCAAAGAAGCGTTTGGCTTATCGAGAATCAAACGTGTGTTTTTATACGATTGTAGGTCCAGTAATTCTTAACCCCCGAGTCGTGACCTAAAATTGAGTCACCAAACCATTTTAAGTGGGTCATCAAGAGACTTCAATGACTGTCCAAATTTTGTTTTTTTGCCCCCCCATGCCCGTACAAGATGCATGTATGCCATCTAAATATTGCTTTAATGTGAAACACCGTATCATATATAATATCATAAGGAATGCCCAATTCATGCAACATTGGTATAAGTAATTCACTTCAATACTGCTGAAAATGTATGATGCGTGCACTGGAGGAGAATCGGTGCCGTTTTCGATTCACTTCATATCGAAGCCTTCAAAGTACACTTTCACGTACAAATATTGCTTTAGTCAGTATGTTCTGGCACATTATATTGTTCATCAGATTGTCTGTCTCCCTACTTTCACCAGTATTTAAAATTAAATAGCATAAGAGATCCTTCAAACATTGTCGACATCTTACGATCTTCCCGACTGTGTGCTCCGTGTTACTTTCGATCTACGAGGTGTATCGTCTTTCAACGTCGATAAACAAAGACACGGCTATTTCTCTGAATACAACGAACAATTTACGTAACTGATCTCATATATATACTTATATATATATATATATATTCCTCCCGGACTAAAAGCGAGGTTATACACAATAAGTCCAACGGGATGACAATATATATCTACATTTGCATGGTGCGCCTTCCGTGGGAGGAAGAACCAAATTTGTTTCACTGATTGGAAAGGTTCGACACGATGTAGGTGGCACTGCGAACCTCCTCACGTCCGCTGCATCATCTATCCCACAAGAAAGCCTGTGTAGCAGACCAATGGAAAAGGCTCCGAGAGATGTCGTGAAGACCACGAACTGCGTTCGCGCTCGTTGCTTAACCTCCAGCAGTTCAAGCGCCTTCTAGCAGAGACGAATGCGCACAAATCATGATCTATACTACTGCAAAGTGCGTTGGCTGAGTCAAAGTGCCACGCAAGGTTGCGTGCACGAGCTGAGACATGTAATTAGCTTGTTCGTGGAGCAGACGTTTTCAGACGTAAGGCTTACCGAATATTGCTGACCCCCCAGGTGTATCTGCAACTTCTTGTCGACAACGTGGCGCATCTAAATCTGATGAATGTTCAATTTATGGGACGAGAACATGCATCTAACTAAAGGAGCATTTTTCGTCGCTGCGCGGCTGTATCTTCAACTCTTCTTCCTTCTCAGCTGCCTCAACTGTGACATCGGAAGACGGGAGGGGATGCTGTAACAAAGTTTCGCTCCGCGTCACCGTCATTTCACCTTATTGTAACCTGAACGGAGGCACACTTTAAAGGGTCTAGAGGCACGGTAACGTGGATCCATTCAAAAAGGTTTTTGGGCACACAATTCAAAAGGCCCCCCTACACACGCCTATGAAACGCACATGCCAACGGAATAGTTTTTTAAACTTATCATACGCGCCAAGCCCACTTCGACGTCGGGCACTTAGTCAACATGTCATTTGCACGATGATGGTGCGGAACTTGAATAATGTGTATTTGCAATAGTAAACTGTTCAACCTACGTTAGCCATTGATGTCTCATAATAATAACAACACAAACATGTGTAAGTTCAGCTTCGACGACTGAGCTAGAATATCGATACTATATACGCACCATAACACAACGTACCAAGCCACTTATTTGGCCTTCCATTCAAAAAAAGGTTGGCGGCCGCTGCTCTAAGATTTCGAGATAATTCATTGTTACAGCCCGTTAATTGATCATAATAGTTGGCACCACTACGTATACTATATTTGACAATCTATGTAATCATTAACATTCACCAAAGCAACCAGTCATTACTCGATTTACAGTTTCACACACCCACACACGCACGCATCCACACGCACTGCACATGCACACACACACGCACACATGCACACACACGCTCACATACACACGCGCGCATGCACACACACGTGCGCGCGCGCACTCACACTCACACACAATGACGTAACAGTTGTTGTCCTAGTTACACTGTCATGAATCATGAGACATGAACGGACGTTACAATTGTTGTTTGTCGTTACATAAATAGAACACCAGCGGGCCTAGAGATGATATCACGCTTGCAAGCGTTCTGTGTAATTGTATGCCTCGTAGAGTCAACGGAGACCGCACAAAGTGTGCTGTCCGGTAAGTGAAACTGCTCAGTTACAAGTGCGTTGGCGTGCATTGCATTTCACTTCATATTATTTCATAGAACAAGAAGGTTTACCATCAGATAAATGCTGTAATAGCATGGACGTCACAAGAAATTGGTTATACACGAGCACTTTATTATAGCATAATAATCTAATAAAAAGCAGATGTAAACGACAACTGCCAATGGTCATCTTTAATTTGTCTACCGCAATATAATGACGTACGCCGTTATCTATGCACCTCCCTCCCTCCCTCCCTCCCTCCCTCCCTCCCTCCCTCCCTCCCTCCCTCCCTCCCTCCCTCCCTCTCTCTCGCTCTCTCTTGCTCTTTTTCCTCTCTGCTATCCATCGTGTTCGATGAAGACATCAGTGTGGGGGGGTTGTCCTTATGTTTCGGTGGGAAGTGAATTCTATGTGTGCGACAAAGCCTTTGCCGCAGTCGCCGCAGAAGACGGTTGATGTAGAAGCACCCAGAAGGCCATGCCGATGATCTAATGTGTTGACATTGTTTTCTTCTACGTGAATCTGCCCCTGGTGTATGGCCCGCCTCCACTGTTGCCAGTCCTGTGCAGTCAACTTCCATGTGTCTACGGGGAAGTCTGTGTCTTTTAACCACGTCTTTGTACCACAAGCATTCTCCACCGCGAATACGTTTCCCGTTGGATAACTCGCCACAGAATACAGCATTTGGATGTGTGTCGCTGCTCATTCAGGTAACATGTCCAGTCCAGCGAAGTTAGGATGCAGTCAGAATGGCTTCTATACTTAACATGTTCGCCCGTCTCAACACGTCTTCGTTTGAAATGTGGTCTTTCCATGAGATCCGAAGGAATTTCCGTAGATGCCGGAGATGCACTTGGGAAAGTTTTCTTGTAAAGGTTCTTCATATCTAACTGGTGCAACAGCAGTTTTCTGTGGACCATAGCTCTATTTGATTGCAGCAAAGAATCCTTTTGAGGAATTTTCATCAGCTAGCTGTTGTAGTTCGTCAGCCTTTTTGTCTCACCAGGAATTGTGCTTAGCTCGTAGTTGTTGTAGCTTAGACTTTGCTTGTGCATAGCGCTGGTTTCGACTTCTTGTCTGTTGAGACAATAATACGTCATGTGACCTGCGCCTTTCGTCAGTGAGTAGCGATACTATTTCCTCGTAATTTTCATCAAACCAACCCTGGTGTTTCCTTGCAGCGTACCCCGGTGTGTCAACAGGTGTTTAGTGCACTTTCTCTATTAAGTGAAAACGTTTTGAACCTATGTGTCCACCTGGTGTTGCTGTGAGTAGAACCAGTGTTCAAACATTTTAAAGAATGTGTTTGTGATCGCAACTTTGACCTTTATCAGTCGGTGGAATCTTTTGGTGCGTTTCACCCACTAGTTCAAATCAAGTCATGAAATTTATAAATCGCCATTTAAACAATCGTAGCTCACGGCGCCGTACAAAATGTTCTTGAAAACAGGCAAGTCTTAAGGTTCGATTTGAAAACAGCGTTCGACACTGTTGTTTTTGATGTGAGATGCCGCAGCAACAAGTTCCGCGGCGTTGCGGCTGCCACGCGAAAAGACCGTTCACTCCAGTGACGCCTTGTACGTGAGACACATAGTTGATTATATTCACTAGAGGGCAGCAATCGAGTTGGCTGGCGTTGGTTTACACAATCTGTGGTGTACTGTGATGCACGGCCAGTCAGTGCTCGATGCGTGAATAGAAAGATCTGTAGGCGCCCCTGACACATACGTCCTCCTATGCAAAGCAACAATGCAAGACAAGTGTAGATTGAAATAGGCCAACTTAATGACATTTAGCTTTATTCGTTTACATAACTCATAAACAACTGCATAAATACCTCAATACATGTTCACAGCAAGCATGCCGACCCCAATGATATCTTTAACTCTACTGCACGGCTATCGTCAGCTTGATTAGTAGCGGTGTGATGTGACAGAATTTCTTGGCGCCATCGACAAGGCGGGCTGCCCATTTCTGCACTCGCTGGAGTCGTTGCATTTGTTTCTGAGGCAGTCGGTGGAGCAATGCATTGTCTACGTCAAGTCTATTGGTGACACACGCATGCATGACGTGCACTGTCGCTTCCGCTGTTAGATAACGTCTGATTCTTGCCATGTTGCGGAGGTGAAAAATTGCAGAGTTACACGTAGCAGTCACGTGTGTCTCCATCCTCATCTCGGCATCAAACTGCACACCAACATTATGTACATAATGAGTTACAGTGACCAAACAATCAACAATGCGTATTGTGTGTAGCTCGATTTTCTTAAGCTGTTGGGCAGAACGGAACACGATGACTTCTGTTTTTGAGTCATTCAGCTTTACAATCATTTGCAAAAGTTTAAGACCAGGCACGATTGTTTGAAGAAATTTGACAAAACTATGATTTTTTGGCCTTCACATAACATTATATCAGTTTATTTCGCCAAATAAACGTAGTACAACATAATATGAAACTTTATGTCGTCCAAAAGTGTCAGTGTCTCTACTTTTCAGTATTTAGAGTGGCATCCTTTGCTGTCATTGACCGCCTGGATGCGATATGACATGCTAGAAACCAGAGATTCGCAGTACTCCTGGGTGATTTCGGTGACCCAAACGTCCTTGACAGCTTGTTTCAAGTTTTGAGCGCTTGATGGTTGTTTGTCTGCCACCTTATCCTTCATTATTAGTACACAGGTTCTCAATGGGATTTAGATATGGGCTGTTCCCAGGCCATTCCAGCACGGAGATGTTATTTTTCTTGAGGAAATCAGTGGCTACCTTGAATCGGTGACAAGGAGCGCCATCTTGCATGGAAATCGTACATTTGTGGATGTCCGTATGCAGTTTCAGCTTCTCCTTCAGCAACTCCACGTACCTAGGTCCATTCATAGTGGTGTTAGGTGGAATAAAATACAGACCAGAAGGGCCAAAACATGACATGGCACCCCAAATCATCTGACTTGGCGGGTGTTTCATTGTGGCTGCTCTATATTTCTCATCAAATCGCTTACCTACTGGCCGCCTAACATGCCTCTTGCGAGGTATAAACTGTTGCATGGTCGATTCATCTGAGAACAACACTTTCTTCCACTGCGCGAGAGTCCAGTGGCGATGTCGTCTGGCAAAGTCCAGTCTCTTTTTTTTCATCACAGGTGTCAGGCGTGGCTTGCGGGCCGGCTTGCGGGATTTGAGCCCAAATTCCTTGCTGAGACGTCTCGAAACAGTACTGGTACTTATTTCCGTACCTTTTAAGCGTAAAGAAGCCCAAATTTTCTTGCATGAGCTCATTGGCGAGCGCATTACGATGCGTCTCATTGCGTGGTCATTCCTGAGCGTAGTTTTCCGTTGACGACCACTCCTTTTATTGTCACGAAAAGTGCCATCAGTATTGAATTTGACGATGGCGTTGTGCACGGCCGTCTTGGAATAACGTAATTTAGCACTAATGTCTCTTTCCGTATATCCTTCTCCATGTAGAGTCACTATTTGTGCCATTAGAACCTCTGTCAAAGACGATGTTTTGCCCATTTCAGGGATGAAGACAAAACTGAAAAACACCTAATCGATAATGACAGCAGCAAACAAATGACCTGGAAGTAATGACTAGGCGTATTGCTTCAAAGCCCAAATAGGATGATCCAATCCAGACATTATCTGATGCAATCTGATGCCATACCGTAAAATTCAAAAAAATCGTGCCTGGTCTTAAACTTTTGCAAATGACTGTAATACAACGTTTGCAATCATTCACGTTATTTTCTCCGCTACACATTCTTCAATATGCGCACGGCAGCCGCAGCGATGTCCTCGAGCGTGGCGGGGTTTCACTGGGATATAGATTTGAATGTTGTCCGTATAGAAATTATACATAAAATTATTCTTACGGATGATCTTAGTAGTAGTTCGTAGAATTATCTTCCTTTACTTGATCTGGATTTGTTATAGTTAATGCATAAGTACGGGTGAGGGTAGCATATAGGGTTTTTCCTATTGGTATTCTTAGGGTGATGAGACGTTCTGGTATACCAGTTGGTAGCATAAGGTGTTGTTTATTGAGATCATTGGCAATGACAAATCCTACCCCAGCCTCTCTCCTTACCATAGGCTCTTTCCCTATCCAGCAGAATGAAGAATGTATAGCTTCTTACTTGTGCTGTACCTTGTCCTTCAAGACGAGTTTCTTGAAGAGCAGCTATGTCTATGTTAATTACAACGATGACGTTTTCTTGTAAGTAATGCTGTTTGCCTTTGTGGTGTGTCTGCATCGTTCAAGTCTAGTACGGTCCTCAAATTCCATGTTGCTAATGATAGCTTCTTCTTCATTTGTTTTGCACCGCTGGTGTTGGAGTCCCACCAGCCGCGGTGTGCTGATCAGGAGTTAAAATAAACAAGCTTTGTTTACCCCACCTTTTCTAGGGGCATCCCGGGTTGGGGCAGGCAGTGCACCCCTGGATTAGGCTGCCTGGTCGCCCGGATTGCTGCCTTGTATTGTTGTTGTTCATACCCAAGCCGCCTGTATGTAGAGCTTCAGCTAACAGTTTCCAGTTATTCCAATCTGCCATCGTGGCCTGAACTCCGTCGCCATAGGACTTCTCCTGCATCCTCGCTCGTGCGAATGTTTTGTGTGCCAAGACTGTCGCGCCAGGAGGGTGACTTTAACCCAATGGAACACCTCGTCCGACGACTGGAAGTCTAGATGGTTGCCCCGCAGTGGAGATAAGTTGTCTTCTACTCTTAGTTTTAGTGCCACCCCAGCTAGCATAACTCATTGGACGAATGAAGTTAAGCCACGACTGTTTGATTGGCGTATGGTATGTTTCCCTCATTGCCCAATGATGGTAAGAACTCCGCACCGGGTATAATACCAATGATAACTTTATTGGCCCTGCTATGAGATGTCAATGAAAAAATGTGAGATGCCAATGATATGTCAATGAGACCCCATTGCAATTCCAGTGTACATACACCCGTACGCAGGGGATGGCTTCAAGACGTATTTTGCACTAGGCGTTTAAAGAAGATTAATAACCTGAACAGTTGTTGGCAACGTTGGAGTCCAGCGGATATGTGAAAATTTTCAGGTTTTGTTTATAAAAGCAAGAGACTTGGCTCATCTGTCCTACACACGAAGTGAACCATATTAAAGATTTAAGGCATTCCAGATTTTGCTGCGTTCAGCAATGGCGATCATTTAAAAAAATGACTGCCAAATAAAATGTCCCCACATCTTAATAACTGCGTCACATAGAGCTATACTTTTGTGGCTAGATATAAGTTTTAGGGGGTCTCCTGATCTCTGTGCATGTTTATAGAGACCAGTCCACCATTCACTACTACGTGTTATCTTCTATGCAGACAAGTATGGCCGACGGATTTTCTGGCAATACGCAATAGGTATATATCGGTTTTGTTGGGTTGGAGACAAACTCACAAACTTGGAATAGAGCTCGACTCCATGATGTCGATGGCCGCACACGTTAGCCGTACCAGCCGGACTGCCTACGCCCAACTACGTGACATAGCGCGAATACGATCATCTTCCCTGCTTATAGCGTGCAAGACGCTTGTACACGCGCTAGTCACGTCGCGACTCGACTTCGGAAACGCGGCCCTGTACAGCATTACCGGAACCTTGCTGCACCGTCTAATATTTTAGTGAAACGGTCCCCAGATGACATTCCTGCCGAAGTGCTTAAACATGGTGGAGACTAACTAACATCTCGAATACATGCTTTGTTTGTGAAGATCTGGCAACACGAACAACATCCCAGTGACCTTAGAGATGCGAAGATTGTTACATATTCAAGAAAGGAGACAAGGCAGACTATAGCAACCACAGGGGTATTGCCTTGCTCTCAATAGTGGGCAAGGTCTTAGCGAAGATTGTCCTTAACCGCCTTCTACCACTGGCCGAGGAAGTCATACCAGAATCTCAGGGTGGATTCAGAAATTCCAGAGGGAGCACAGACATGATCTCCACTGCTCGTCAGTTGCAGGAAAAGAGCAGAGAACAGAACGTGTCTCTGTACATGGCGTTCTTTGATTTAAGCAAAGCTTTTGAATCTGTAAACCTTTCTGGAAGATTCTTCAACAATATGACTGCCCGGCAAAGTTTACCAAAATAAATCGACTACTAGTCGATGACGACTGCTTGATACTGCGCTATATAAAAACTTACCTTTGCCTTTAATTTTACATGCAGGTACGAATTCTAAATAATGTGTCTACCACAGATCCTTTCACAGTCAAAACGGGTGTTAAACAGGGATGTGTCATTGCACCATCGCACTTCTCCATCTTTCTTGCTACAATATTACAACATATGGCTGGAAAACTTACTGCCGGGGTATATATATATTCTACCGCACTGACGGCAAGCTATTTAATATCAACAGTCTGAAGGCCAAAACAAAAACTACAACTACCAGTATGTTGGAACTTCAGTATCCAGATGATGCCTAAGTCTGTGCTCACTCAGAAGAAGACTTACAGAAGATAGTAAACACTTTCACAGAAGCATAGGGGGCTAACTTTGAACACCAAGAAAACCCAAATACTTTTTCAAACAGCATCAGAGCAAACATGCCCTCGACACAAATACATGGCGCAGAACTGGAAAATGTCTTTCATTTCTCATATCTGGGAAGTCACCTCTCTCAGAAGGCTGATATTGATGACGAAATACAACACCGACTACAATGTGTAAGCTTAGCTTCTGGGCGCTTACGAACCCGTGTCTTTGATAATGGAAACATCAGACCAGATACAAAACTAAAGGTTACAAAGCTGTTGTGCTTCCCGCACTTCTTTACGGAGCTAAAACATGGCCACTACACATACGACATATTATTTAAAGGCCTTAGATCAGTAATACCTACGGACTCTCGACCGAGAGAACGCAGGTTCGAATCCTGTGCGGCGGTGTCGAACCATGGGCAAGTTCGTTTACTCTACATTGCATCAATTCAATCAGCTGTATGAATGAGTACCTGGCTATAGACAGTGGTGGTTATTTGTGTACGAATAGTCTTCGCGCTTTAATTGCAGCGTGGCTGAACGCTTCCAGGAGAAGTCGAGATGGTGTTCGATTGAACAGGGCTGCCAGGGAGTAAAGTGTAAAGCGCTTTGAGCAGTCCTGATGACTGGATACTGCGCTATATAAGAACCTTACCTTTACCTTTACCTTACTGCTTACGAAAGATATTGCAAATCATTTGGCAAGACAGAAGAACAAATAGTAGTGTCCTAGATGAGACTCACATGTCAAGCATTGAAGCAACTGTTACGAAACACAGTGTTGTAATTAGTTTGACGTACGTGGCTGGATTGCAGAAGGTTAGTCAAGTGCAACTTACATAACGAATTGTTATGTAACACGCCAGCCGGTGGGGCGGCTAAGAATAGACTGGGCGCGACGTTTGACATTTGGAGCTCTATGTTGGAAGTAGACAGCGGCAGTTGTTATATTACTGGTATTAATATTTGTCAATGGTGTTACTCCATCAGTCACTGGTGTTGTGCCCCTCATTTTAATATCTAGAGCCAAAATAGCGTCCCTGTACACAGCTTTTAGCATTATTTATTCTTAAGCTGACATATATGCATCAATCAGGGTAATCAATTTATGGTGTGCGTCCATTAACAAAAGTTATGCGTTTTGAAACTGGTCAGCATATGCTCTTTAACTACCGATGGCATGTGAAAAACCAAGATTTGACTGTGAAAACCATTTGAGCTCAATATGTTTTTTTATATAAAACATTGATACGACACATTACCCATATTAGAGAAAATAAAATATATATCTACAAATTGCCAGGATGCATTCAAACGTGTATATTTTGTCCGTGACACCAGTGACAAAATAAAAATGACGTCATCATTATTAGAACCCTAAAATGATATAAATATGCGAGATTCACCTCTACCCACTCAGTGTAGCTTCGAATGATAGGTGAACATTAATCGTAGCCACAGCAAGACAATTTCCAACTGGGTCGCCTCCTCCCAAATATCTACTTCGAAATATTACGGTATTTAGAGAATGACCCGGCTAAGCAATACGCATGCCTAACACGAGACTACCCAAGCAAGTTTTCTATTCACGGCTGAGTCATGGCAAACGGTCTAAAGAACAACAGCGTAAGCGCTATAAAGACGGCACAAAGTCATTCGCAGCCAACAAACTAACAACAGTAGCCAAAAGCGTGAGAGTAGGAAGATTAGAGCCGTGACAAATGTACATAGACATAGCTGCTCTTCAAGAAACTCGTCTTGAAGGACAAGGTACAGCACAAGTAAGAAGCTATACATTCTTCATTCTGCTGGATAGGGAAAGAGCCTATGGTAAGGAGAGAGGCTGGGGTAGGATTTGTCATTGCCAATGATCTCAATAAACAACACCTTATGCTACCAACTGGTATACCAGAACGTCTCATCACCCTAAGAATACCAATAGGAAAAACCCTATATGCTACCCTCACCCGTACTTATGCATTAACTATGCAAAAAGATGCAGGCAAATGGATTCTCTGAAATAAATCAGCACTTCAGAGATGCATGAGGTATCATATGGAGTCAAGTAAAGATGTGTTCCTTCAACAGATCATTAGAGAGTATTACCAAACTAAGTTGGCTATATTTCGTGAAATTTTGTATGCCGACGATAATGACATCGTTTAGGCGAGCGGCAAATTCCCCAAAAATGCTTTATTTTAGGAGTTTAAATGGCCCCCCTACACACACCCAAATGTTATATCATTGGAAAGCCCTGTATCTCCCCGTCACGATTAGGCCTGTCGTAGAGTTGCCAAGTGGTGCAGTAAGCGTGAATCCAATGTCAAACAAGGTCACCATCAAACGATCAATTTTAGAAATGATGCGCTTCCGAAAACTTATTAATATTACAATGGCGATCTAGCTACTTTATTTAAGTAAAAATTGGCCAAGTCATATATTGTTGGAAAGCGTATTGCCGCACGTTCAAGACAGTGTACGATATGATGCTGTATCCTGGAATGATAAGAGTGACGACCAGGTCAAACAAAGTCACCCATCAAATGACGAATATTCGAAAGTTTACAATGCCGCGAACATCATAAAGTTACACTGACTGTGTTTCTACTTCACGACTACGGACATATCATACACTGTATGAAAGGACCATTTCTCCCCGTTAAAATGCGGTTTGAGGTGAAGCAATTTGTGTGGAGCGGCGTTCAAACAGGGTCACCGTTAATTGATGAATGTTAGAAATTGCGCTATTCCGCAAACGTTACACAATTTCATTGGTTGCGTATATCTACGTCGCCTACATACTCACGGCCAAGTCATATACCACTGGAAAGCATAATTTCTCGTAGTGAAAAGGAGGTATAAAGTCGAACCATCGAGTGACGCAGTACGCGTGTAGTGAAGGTCAAACAAAGTCCCTATCAACTTCTTAATATTCAAAATTACGCCATTCCATAAACAGTATACAATTACAATGTTTGTCTATCTATTTGTCAATGTACACAAGGCAACATCATATACCATTGGAAAACGTATTGTACCCCCGTCAAAATGAGGTATTACATGGGACTGTTTATCAGAGCTACAATTATGTGAAGCGGACGTTGAACGGTCAACATCGATGTAGTTACCATTTATGTTTTACAACACCTTAAAAATCGAGCAATTTTCTTTTCTTTTTGTATCTGCAAAGATATTCAATCATCATACAGGATTGCACATTGGTGAGTCAATTTGCTGAGGCTACTAGAAACATTCTACCCACCTTTATTTTCTATTCACTGTCATGGTCGTCACCGTCACGTAGGACATCTTGGTCGCCAGTCGAACGTGGGTTTCCACAGTTTTTATTCCCATGACATGTGCACAGCTCTGTGCAACACAAACTGTTCTGACTGCATGAACAATTGATTGTGCAGCAACCTCTACTTGAGCAGGAACATATGAGTCCTTCCAGGAACTCTGACGCCACTGGACCTTTGCAGAAGACAGGTACAAGTTTGCCATTCTTTCTCACCCATTCATGCGGCAGTGTGGACCCTGTATCTGGCTTGGCCACATGTGAAGACATCCAAGTCTTCGTTTGCCACTGTGCCCGTCTTGCATGGAGGAAGCTTCGCCAACGACCTGACCTTCTTGTTGATAAGTCTTAGCCGCAAACGGTTGATTTTGATGTGTGCACTCTTCTCTGTGTCCCTTAGGTTGTACAAGGCTGCTGTGAATGCCCGCGCTGCTGATAGTTCAGCCTCTTTGTCGCTGTTACCTACGTCGGCAAGATTCATGAAGTGGCCTCCCCCCTTTTGTATAGCAACGTTGAACAAAGTTTTTCCCAATTCCAAACAGGGAGGAAACTGAGTCGCACCCTGTTAATGAGTGCATGGCTGGAAGTATGTTGCAGAACTGCGGACCGAGTGCAGTACAAATCGAATGCACAGGTACAAATCAGCGCTTGTCTGTGGTGCTGGTGATGGTGCCAGTTTCAATCCACATGTTGACTGTATTCGCCATTTTGGGAAAGTAGTATGCAGCAAGCACTAAGACATCTGTGTCTGATGACTTAATTATTACGGTTCCTAGAACACCACGTGCTCCGAAGTCTGAATCAGCAAAACCAGCATGCAGAAGCATCCTGGTGTCAGCTTCTTCTTGTGTACTGGCAAAGTGTCTGTCTTCTTCTACACCTCGACTACTGATGGATTTCACTACCTCACCATCTGCGAAGCCTCCAACAACCAGGCGTGTACACGTTGAGTGTGCTTCCAGCCACTGGGATGATGCCTGACAGACCACATATTTACAATGAAAGTTCACTAGTGATTGCTTGCTGGGTGGAACATTGAGGAACATTTTCCATGGAGGTACTGGGCGCCCACCAATAACCTGGTCCTGCTTGCAAGCAGATGTTGATCCTGCGCGGCGGTCATTTTCAGCAGTTTTCACAGAGTTATCGTCATCATATCTATCAAACTCCTCCACAACTATGTCAGCTCTCTGAAATCCTGTCAGAAGTTGCCTGAAGTCTGCTACCGCTAATGCATCAAATGAATTGAATTGGTCCCTCGCCATCATTTGAATGACGTCCTGGGCATCCCTAATATACACTGTAGCTGCCAGTGGTGCTTTGTGGTAGTTCATATACTCTCTCGCCTTGAGCTTCTAGTTGATGGTCCGGTTCCGCTTTGTTAGTTTTCCGCATTGTACCATCAGCATGAAAAATGGCCATCGGCACTGGCCCTATCGGGTGATCGAGAACGGTGGCCATAGAAACATTATCTCTGCACCTCGCCAACGACAGGGCTCTGCGGAACACAATCTCTGGACTAATAGCTGCTTTTACAACCCCTCCCTTGCCACACTTCAACTTTGTCTTTTTTGCCATGCCAGCAAATGTTATCAGGCCTGACTTGCTGATGGGGCTGTAGAAGCTGCACGTTTCACCTGATTCAAGTGCGCCATGCACACATCTCTCAAGCTTCTCCTCCCCAGTAACTACGATGTTGAGGAGCGAATTTTGCACATCCAGTGTTGCATGCAGCCCCGTAGATAAGTTGGTGAGTGCATCTGCGTGAAATTCAGGCTCGAACGGATTGGTCACGTTGTTAACAGAATGCTCGTTATCCCTCTTCAGTGTGGATGCCAGTACTTCTTTGTGATCCTTGTCTTCAGTACTTGTGGAGAAATCACTCCCTTCTCGCATTGCTTTAGCATATTCACTCATGAGTGCCTCGTCAATGTCCACCTGATGAATGCTGGCTTCTTTCTAGTCAGTCCGACTATACCACTGATTCCCTTTGCATCTCTGATGACTGTTTTCTCTGAGCCCATGTCGTTCGAGATCCCGTTGAAACTATATTTTGAATCAAACTGTAGAATGCAGTGTCGTAAGGACACTGTGTTGTAACTGTTGACGACGGTGCCTTTGCTTTAAGATTTGTTTTACTCAGGTAAGATGAAGACTTGATGAGTGGTACACGGCATCCTTAACTATCAAGTCCTCCTCCGATATTGTGCGTATAATTTCTTCGTCTCCTCTTTGACATGCAACCTTCTTCAGGTTGGTTGCCCGTTCAAATGTTTCAATTTTATGCAACCTTTTGTTTTCCTGTGTGACTTCTTCGAACATACAATACAGACAGACCAATATGTTGAACCAGTGCTCTTTCTCGTTGCCATACTAGGTATACGTGATACTGATTGTTGAGAATCAGTGTCATTTGGTGTTTCTGGTTTGTGTGGATCAGCTCGTATTTATTATGCTTCGTAGCATCCCCGTCAAAATACAGTTTGTTTTATCGTTATTTTGTTTTTCTAACATGTATTAGAAATACCGCGAATAGTAGATTGTATTTGTTTTTTGTACTTCAAATATGAAAACGAAAATCGAACATTGTTTGCTTTTTCGTTCGCAAATTTCAAAAACTAAAAGGAAAAGACGGTATATACACGGACCTAGATGTCCGCTTTTACACGACATATCGGTGACACGCGACCAGACACGCTAGGGCCATGCACGCACCTAGAAATTTGGCCCGAACCCGGTCCGCATTTAACAGTTCTTCTTCTTAATAATGGTATTATTACTAGCATTTCCATAGCGCCATATCTCCGGGACCAGCCGGTTCATAGGCGCGTACACATATTATAAACGTACATGGAATCAAATGTGAAAAAGTATATATGTATACAGATGCTGGTAAATATAATATTAAGATTTACAAGATTGTATATATAATGTAACTAAAATACATTTGCACAAATATTAAGATAATTAAGTAAAAGAATATATATGATATATAAAATTGTATTAAAAGATAAATAATAATAAATTAATTAAAATATATTATATAATAATTAATTAATTGATTATTACATGTTCATAAAAATGTCCTACAGTACAGTTCCTCAGTCGAAGTACCCCTGCTTAAATAGGTAAGTTTTAAGGCAGGTTTTGAATTTATTCAAAGTGTCTATTTGACGAACGTTTATTGGCAGAGCGTTCCAGAGCATATACGGAGAAAGCTCGTCTGCCATAGCCCTCTAAGTTGTAGCGCTGGATTACAAGTAGACGTAGATCAGCAGATCGGAGGTTGCGGATGGGCGTATACGGTGTTATAAGATCTTGGATATACGCTGGAGCAAGACCATGTAAAGCCGTGAAAACAAGGACCAGCAGTCTGTACTGGATACGCCAGCGAACTGGAAGCCAGTGAATTTCGACCAGCACAGGTGTTTTGTGCTGGTGCTTTCGGTGTCTTGAGATAAGTCTTGCCGCCGCGGTCTGTACCATCTGCAACTTTTTCATAAGTTAGAGAAAAGACACAGCCCCCAACAATAGTTCATGCCAGATCCGACAGCTTAATTTTAAGGCCCAGGCCCGACCCGGGTATACTGTGATTAAAAAGTATTCATTAAAAATATGACAGGCGAAATGGACGAAATGGTTTAAGTCCAATAAATCCACGAAATCCACGAAATCGATTAAGTCCACAAGAAATTTCTATGTTATTACACTATTTGTCAAACATTATTACATTATCTATCGGTTATTAGTACATTATCGGTTGATTTTATTACAGTATCGGGCACATATTACATTATCAGTCCATTATTACAGTATTGATTGTAACAAAGCCCAGTTACAATATAATGTGCTCCAAAATGATGACACTTTCCACATTCCTTAATTTCTATGTTGGGCTAATAATGGCGATCCGTGCAGCTAATACTATCGAATGTTGCATTTTGTCATAATAAACGTGACATTTAGCACACTGCTAGAGTTTGCCGTCCTGAAGATATTTTAGATGTAGTACCATCTTAAAAAACGTTACGTTTCGACCGTGACGGCACACTCTGACGTTATTGAAAACATACTTTGTCAACATCTTCACTACTAGACAAGACAACGTAAACCATACGCATGTGATGTATGCACCGATGTTCTATTTGTCAGGCATTACAGTGATGCCATTTTAAACAACACACTCAGTTGAATCATATTTATTCTGTGTTGTCCAGGTGGCTCATTTTGCCCGAAAGAGAGGTTATCTTTGCCCTATGGGTCGGGCAAAAGCAACCTTTCGTATAGCTCTATTGTATCGCAAAAAGTATCTTTACGGAAGATTGGTTGAAATCGAACCCTAGTGTTTTATAGCCAAAACCTTTGTGCAATACCAAACAGGATTCACTTTGATTCACATTCATGGAACTAATAATGGCGTTTCTTAAATGGTTCCACTTGCATGGACTTCCAGGGCCATAGCGTGGCTATTTTAACGGGTACGTTTTTGGATCTGCTATTGCAGATTTCCCCAAATCATCATAGAGTTGTTTGTCTGAGCCCCACAATGTTGTCGGCCTTGACATCAGAAGTCGGAGGGGGGCATAGGGCCTACATATATTATAGATTAGTGGTCAGCAGACACGTAGCCGTAGGTCTATTTGCTACCAGACACTTTTATCTTCAGCACAGAAACACGTATTTGGTAGAACCCGGCGAATTATTTTACTTACCTATGCTATAGAAATTGTGAAACTATCATTTGTTATTCCAACAACACCGTTCATTTTGCAAAAAGGTTGCCACACCGGGAAGTTTTAGTTTTGAATCAACTGGCGAATCACGTAAGCGCGCGTGATGGCTCGCTATACTTATCACGCGTCTGGCGGCTTGCTGACGCGCGAACGTTGGCGCGCTTTAATTAGGGCCATTTTCTTCTTCCAATAGTCACCTAACCTCAAGAAGAAGCATGAAATTTGCATGAACTATGGATGACGTGCAGACTCAAGGAGAATTTACGAGGAATGTGTCAAGCAAACAAATCTCACCCGTCAAAATGCTAACAATGCTCATAAGCAATATGAAGCAAACCTAGAATATCAGTTCAAGTCCAACCACAAACAACGTGATGACTATGTGAGATAAAAACAAAATATGAAAATCGAAACAACTGACTCGCAAGCTGCTGAATTATTAGGCATGCTCGGCTGTTTGGTGAATGTACAAGAAGGAGAAGGATCCACACTAGACTTGAAGAGGGAAGCACAATTAATAACTTGAAATTCACAGACTGATGCCATCGGTCTACAAGAAACTATGAAGGAGAACTGCGGACCAAGTATGAAAACATTCATAAAAGACCATACGAGAATGGACACTGTGGTAACTTTTAACAGAGATTACTTAAATTAACCTGTCCATCACGTGACCAATTGTCTAGCAGCAAGGTTCGCCAGGCTTTCAAAATGGATGCCGAACATGTGCATCTATTGGAGATTCAATTGGGCCTTAATTAAGGTGTATATGTTATTGATAAATTCTGGCCCCAAATCTTTGAGACAAACACATAGAGGACATTTGTTTGAGCGAGACCTTTATGCGGGAAATGTTGAGCTGGCAGATGTAATACCTCTCCAATAATGTAAAATATATTATGTCAACATTGTTGATAAGATAAAGCTTGACTGAGGTCACGCGCATAATTCTGATTGTGACGAACAAACAATGACGTATTGGATCCGTCGATTAATACATGCATAGACGGGTCTACGTCATTAGCGAACTGGTGTACCGTTGATTTATGTATTGAGGTTTTAAAAAAGAACGCGGTTGATAACGTCGTGCTACGGTATTTACGGTAGCCTATTTACCACACATAGGCCAAAGGTACGTTGTCATTTCGTGTTTGACATTCTAAGATTAGGTTGCACACAGTGGTGCCTAACGCAGCTCGCACACCATCGAGATTTGCCCGAAAAGCGGTCGACACGCGTTTTTGATGCGTCTTGACCGCGTCTCGAGCATCTTGTCTAGACGCGTCTCCTGCCAGCCTGCTGCCAGTCCAGACGTGATGTGCCCGCTCCTGTGGATAAACGTTGAATGCACAATTAAAATGGCAGGGTTTTTCGTGTTCACTTTGAAAGAAGAAAGTGAAATAACCCAGTCCAAGAAATGGTTCTGACATTTCCCTTGGTTTGCGCGAAAAGATACAATAGGCGATACAGGTGGCCAGTCTGACTGCCGTTCTACGGCAACTTTGACTGCTGTTTTACTATATACTGCGGTTGTGAATGTACTCATCTGGTGGTGAGTGGAAGTGTGCCGTTCCGATCCATTATTTTTATAACAAACTCTAGAAAATGTGTAATTTTACATAATGTGTGTTTAGCCAAGTAATGCGTATTTAAGTTATAACCAATATTTTTGATTTCCAAAAAAGAAACGCCGTGGTGGTTGGGGTGGAATGTGTATTTCCTCTTCTACACGTGTTTTTTGGACAAAACACTTGAAAAGGTGCATTTTGATGACACTTAGAATATGATATTCAAACAATTATTATATTTAATTGTAAATGAATTTTTTGGTCAAAAGGGGGTCCGGACACCTGGACGCCACATGTATAGGGCCTACGATCCATCATGCGTCTCCAGGCAAGCCCCTCACTGGCAAGTGGAACTGCTCGTCTCGTCTCGACTGCGTCTCGTCGTTAAGCCCGCACTCTGAGTCTTGAGACGAGACGCGGTGGAGACGAGGTCAGGATATTGTCAAAACGCTTGGAGACGCTCTCAACAAATCGAAAATATCTAGAAATTCGATGTAGTCGGTTGGATATTTATTGAAAGTTTTAAGCATCTTAACATATCAATCACGCTGACAGCGTCTGCATACCTATATAGATAGTCAGCTAGCAATCGATCATTCCGGCCAATGATCGTCCCCAGAATCTCGCTAGGTATCGCTGTTAGCTCTGGGCGCTGTCAGTTTATGATTTACTACATAGAGCGTGACATCCAAGTAGTTACGTTAATAGTTTGATGCTTCGGACATGATTTCGCGGGACGGTGATTTTTTGTATGAAAATTGCAAATATTTCATTAAAATCAATACCTCAGGTCGTGCGTAGCAGAATTCAGTGGCATGCGGTATTGTATCGTTTTCTCAAACCTGAAAGGTTTCCATATGCCAAATAGTTCTAACAGTAGTAGCTGCCAGTTCAACATAAACTGTAACGGAAACAGACAAACGGAACACAAACAAACGACACGATATCAATGGGTAACTGCATTAAACGAACTTGGGACACGCTACGATATAATTTGTAGGATATTGGGCTGTTTCATCCAAACACGGGAATATCGTAATGTTGTCCATTTGCACTTTATCGTGTAAAGAAATATATTAATTAATTTAAAGACACAGCCAGAATTAATATAGTATATTGTGAAGTTGCACATATCCCGAAACCATTTACAGCCAGTAAACGATTGTCTCACTTATTCTGAAAAGAGATCAATCAACAAAAAGCAAATCGGGTAGAACAAGGTAAAACATCCGACAAGGAAGGAACCTCAACGAAGCACTCGAGAAACTGCACTGGGAAGGATTAGATTAGATCGTTCGCTATGCCACTGCGATGTCCCGAAGCTTCGAAAATAAGCGAGATGACTGGATCCAGCATCAATAATGTTGAACTATTTTCTGACAGTAAGGAAGAGGAAGAAAGGTGTGAATAATATGTTAATAATGTGCGGCATGAGCACACCACGACTGGTCAGGGTCGGAATGAGCACACTACGACTGGTCAGGGTCGGAGTGAGCACAATGTGTGAAGAAGTAATACAAGTGGATGCGCATAGGATCCGTTTGTGATGCACATTTTTGGAGAGACAAAAGTCAATTGGTGTTCTAAAAAATATATATACCGTATTCATTGTAATAATGGCGCACGCTCTAATAAAGGAGCACCCCACTATTTCACAGCAGGGATTACTAAACCGAGTCCCTTTTCTCGCTTGCCTGAGACACTGCCTCCCCGACGGATAAAAAACTTGAAGATTTCGCTATGTTCTGCAGGTTCATGTCCTACAATGGTCTCTTCTTTCATCAGAGCAACAGCATGTTTACCGTACTTATTGTTTTCTTCGATTACACACTGAAGGAAGTAGTAATGTTAAAGGAAATAAAAATAAGGCATTAGCTAAAATCCTTTTTCCATGTGTACACACAGTTTAACCTTGTATGTAACATTTGACAACATTACCAAAATACATTTATAGTATAAATTCGATTTAAAACCCGTCTGTATAGCGATTCCCGCGAAAAATACAAATGAGCTAGGCGATCACGTGGTATTGTGACGTCTCTTATGACCCACACTCGCATCAGGCCGACCCTTTCCATGCATTCTGAGCATGTTTACAAGTATAACTTTTGGGTCGAAAGGAGCGTCGGAATGAGTTATTGTGCAATATTCAGATGAAATACAAACACTAGTCACCATAGAGGAACAATCAGTTATCTTACCGTTCCACATGAATCGAATTTCATTCAAAACAATGAATGCGAATGGGCCTACACGTCGACTAGGTTTCGCCGAGGTTGGGCTCGTTTTCAGAATATTTATATCAAATGCAACCAACGAGATATAATCTACACCAATAAACATACATATCATACATATATTGTATCCAGCTAGAGAAAGTAACGTGTATAATCTCATAATATCACTAGAATATGCATGAAGGCGGAGTTGTACAATTTATCATAACAACTTAAATCAGTCAGTAAATTTCTATATCCTGTTAGCTCAGTTGGTAAAGGTGTTGGTTTCTTCGCATTTATTTTGTAATCGGGCGACGCCGGTTCAATCACCACACCAAAACATTGATTTATTTTTACCCTTTTTTTGGTTTATGTTTTCAAGAAGTAATATAAACCAAATCGATTTTATACTATGATGCACTGTTTGTAAGTATTTTTTTTTTATAGTAATTATTTATTCGCCACAAAAATGAAAATATGGGAATTATATAACGATATTTCTAATTTTTTTTTTCCAAACAAATATCATGTAATGGATATATAATTTATTAATTGTATATATATATATATTGTACGGTAATATACTGTAATTATATATGTGAAAACAAATGGTGATCTGTCTGGATAAATACAATTTAGAAACATCGCGTTAATATATAATTACCATATTTTCATTTTTGTGGCGAATGAATAATTACTACTAAAATATTTACAAACAGTGCAGCATAGTATAACAATTATTTGGTTTAGATTACTTCGTGAAAACATCAACCAAAAAAGTGTAAAAGAAATTAATGGTTTGGTGTGGGATTGAACGGGCGTCACCCGATTACAAAATAAATGCCAAGGAACCAACGCCTTTACTAACTGAGCTACCAGGACCGACAGAAATTCACTGACTGATTTAAGTTGTTATGATAAATTGTACAACTCCTCCTTCATACATCGATATTCTAGTGATATTATGAGATTATACACGTTATTTTCGGTAGCTGGATACGATGTTTGCTATGTATGTATATCGGTGTACAGTATCTCCCGTTGGTTGCATTCGATATAATTATTCTGAAAACGAGTCCAAGCTCGGCGATACCTAGTCGACTTGTAGGCTCATTCGCATTCATTGTTTTGAATAAAATGTAATTCATGTGGAACCGTAAGATAACTGCTTGTTCCTCTATGATGACTAGTGTTTGTATTTCATCGGAATATTGCACAATAACTCATTCGGACGCTCGTTTCGACCCACAAGCTATACTTGTAAACATGTTCTAAATGCATGGAAAGTGTCGGCCTGATGCAAGTGTGGGTCATAAGTGACGTCACATCTCGGCATCCCGAAAAGCGCGCCAAAAATATGCATATTCGAAAATGTCAGGATGCACAGCATTAAATGTGGAATTTCTAATTCATTGATTTTGTTGATTGTTTTTGGCTTGGTGGACATGGAAATAGATAGCAGGATGTAATATAACATGAATTCAAGCCATATATGTTTTTATTCACTTTAATAGAAAAGCGTCAAATTTTAGCACATACGTAATTAAGTAGGTGGAGAAGGTAATGACAGAGAAAAATAATTACAATAAAAATGTAAACTTTGTGATAAACGTTAGAGTAACATATGCATTTATACACTTATGAACATTTCATGAAAAGATTATATAATTATACAGAATGTGTAGTCTGACAATAGTCTATCCCCAGTTTGATGCCAAAGTATCTAGTAAACTAATGTAAGTCATATCTCAACCAACATCCCATAATTAAATATTTTCATATTTTACACAAGCTTGCACACGTAACAGTGTTTTAGTGTACATTCAAACTAACTATATCGTAGTAACAAATATGTATATAATAAATATATATATTGTAAAACCACTGACCAGTTATTACATGTTTGTCTTGTTACCTTTGTATGCGATAATGTATATTTTAGTAGACGTACACACGTGTTTTTCTTGCAGCAAATATGATAAAGTCGTGTTTCTGCTATACAGCGACACTTCTGGCATCAATACTGATCACCGAAGGAGTCGAAAGTAAGCCCTCGTCACCCCTATCAATTACACTTCTTGCATCATTCTTAACAACCGAGGCAGTCGAAAGTACGCGGTCATCATCCCAATAATTTACACTTTTGACATCATTACCGAAGCACTACAAAGTACGCTGTCATCATTCCAATCACTTACACTTCTGATATCATTCCTGATCATAGAAGCACTAGAATGTACACTGTCATCATCCAAATAATTCTGAAGCAATCGAAAGTAAGATATCATCACGTCAGTTATATTTTTGGCATATGTCCGTATCGCCGAAGCAGCCGTAATTAAGCCGTCATCATCCCAATACAGGCCTGTATGCTAGAAGTACGATGGGAGCGTACGCACCCCCCGGCTTGTGGGAAACTAGTTCGGGTTGGAGGTAACAAGTTCTGCTTCATTTTAAATCATGACGTACACAAATTCATTGAGTAAATAGATTGGAAAACAACTTGATCGAAACGTCTTTGGCAAAGGTCTAAAAAAAACGATTTACAAATGTCAAGGCCTTCCAAAAGATTGACTTCAGCGATGCACGGCTCCATAGAACATCATGTCATAAAGGCGTTGTGCGTCTTGTTCCAGCGATATCATTGTGCAGCGCCAAGTCTAACAGCGCAGTGCAAGGTCGTCACGTCGTGATTGTAGCAGAACCATACGACCGTCAATCGTCGACGTGTAGTTGCAGCATCGTATCAACCAACGCAGTGGGAGGCGGCCGAATCAACGTCACATTGGTCAATATTGAATCAGTCGGGCGCGGCGACAATTGTCTCGCACTGGTGCAGTTCCACGTATATGGTAGATCGGGATCGGGAGATGTTGGTTTCTGCGCCGGGAACCAGATGGCGGCTGGCGCAAAGATTGTGTCGGGACACGCTGGAAACATCCATCTACTGCTGCGACAAAGGCAGCCATACGTGACGAAACTCAGCATCAGTGTTAAAGGTGAGCAGGTAGTAGTAGTAGTAGTAGTAGTATTAGCAGTAGTAGTAGTAGTAGTAGTAGTAGTAGTAGTAGTAGTAGTAGTAGTAGTAGTGGTAGTGGTTGTAGCGGTGGTAGCTATACCGGTATATGCGAATGAGTTCTTTAAGACATATCCAATACGTGAATGTTTACCATTTTAGACTCTTTCGCTAGTGTAACACACCAACTTCTTCAGTGCATGTGACGTATGACGTCATCGTACATGTGAGATAGTTCGTCTCGGTTGATTTGTGATCTGCCCTTTCTGATCCATGTTGCTTCTTGTATTTGTCGTGGTCTTCTGTTGGTTACCCTTGTCCTCTATTTTCGCTCCTTTCCAGTCTGTGACATGATTTTGTGTTGTTGCGTGGTCTGTGAGGGCGGATTTGTTGATGGTCGATATAGATCTGTTTTTTTCCTGCTCGTGTATTTCTCTTTCCTTGTGTTGTCAACATCCTTTATGTGTTCTTCGAGTCTCGTTTTGAATAATCTTCCCGTCACCCCAATATATTCAGCACCACAATTCTTGCATGGTATTTGGTACACAAGTTCGCTTTATTCTTCTGGCTCACTTTGTCCTTAGGGTGTACCAACATGCGCCTGAAGGTGGTGTGGGGACGCATGGCTGTTGCTACCCCATATTTTTGTTCAGTATTCGATGTACCCTCTCTGAGAATCCTTCTATACATGGGATGACTACTTGGCTTCTGTAGGTTTTGTCCTGTCCGTTTTCTTTTTTTTTGTATTTTTTCTTCTTGCTATCCGCCACCTTCCAGGTCGGATAGCAACAAACTTTCAGGGCTCTCCTAGGTGTTTTTCCTCTTCGTTCTTGTCCTCCTCTTCCGAAATTATCGTCTCACACCGGTTCACCAGGGTTCTGACGACTCCTAACTTTTGGTGTTTAGGGTGGTGGGACGCAAAGTTCAGGTATTAGTTAGTGTGTGTCTTCTTCCGATACACTGTACACTTCACGCTGCCATCTTCCTTTCTGGTGAATTTAGCATCAAGGAAGGGCATGCTGTTGTTCTTTTCTTCATCTCTTCTTCTCTTGTGAACATGATGCTGCCCGTAGGGTCAACAGTGATCTTGTAATGTATCTGCTTTTCCTGTATGTACTAAGCAGATGACATCATCCACATCTTTTCCAGTTTCTTGGTAGGTAATCGTCTGATGCTGTGGCAATGATTTTCTGCTCTAAATTCCCCATGTACAAGTTCACAACAATGGGGGATACAAGACTGCTCATGGCTACGCCAAATATCTGCTGGCAAATTTATCCTCAAGTCCCCAAGAAAAATTCTACAACTCCATGATGTGGTCTACTGTTAGTTTGGTTCTCTTCTTGAGTGTCTTGTTATTATGTAGGCTCTTTCAGATTACTTCACATGCTTCTTTGATAGGTGTCTTCGTGAACACACCGAACAGTGACACAACATTGTATAACACAAATATTTCGCCATCTTCGAATTTTAGCTTTGTTATCACTTTCACCAATTCTTGTGTGTTCTCCTTGTGTGTTCTGTTTTCCCCACTAGCGGTTGTAGTATGTTGGCAAAGTTTCTGGACACTCTGTATGGTATGGTTTGTGTGTAATCCACTATTGGTCGGAGTGGTACGCCTTCCTTGTGCGGGCGTGGTCATTTGCGTTATGTACAAGTAGTGAAATACCAGTACAGTACAGGGCCCGATGACGATGTTTACTTTTAAAGCCGTACTCGGTGCTCGGCGACGGTGCTCAGAATGTCATGCTCAAACCTCGCTTTCACACCACGCTCATACTCATGGAGGTTATAAAACTTTCTGGGCACGTAATCGTTTTCAGACTTGAGCATGAAACGTATAAATTCTGAGTATGCTATGGACCTTGTTCAACGCCGTACTCAAACAAACAAAGATCATTTAAGATGGCAGCTCACGTAGAAATTAGTCGAATTCGTTGTCAAAGTTCGATGTTTTCGAGAAGAAACGCAGCTCGACATCAGTGTCCGAGTCGCTTCCGAGATGTAATCAATCCATTTGAAGAAGTGGTGCAACCCAAAATTAGTGAAACATTCCGTGTTATGCATCAAACTGCACTATTTACTGAACATTTGTCAAATCTAGCGGGATACACTACAACACAATGTTACAACGTTTATGTTTTGGTGGCATCTTTTCGACGACGGGGACCATTCGTTTACCGCTACTGCTTGGCGATACAATTTCATGATCAACTGCCGAGCAGTTCATATGAAACGCTTCTCCAAAACAGTGTTGTTTACCTGGACGATTAATAAAATATAATGCCAGACATTAAGCCATATCAATACAAAATGCATGTGTAGATTAAAACATATAAAATAAATAATAAAATTATGAGGCCATAAAGTTTACCCGTCAATTTCAGATTTGACTATGTATATTCCACGAATCCTCAGGCGCAGCAGCAGATAAATAATGATAATGGCGGCTCCCTTACAACTAGTTTTCAAGACTTCTTACAAATTGTAAAACAATGTATATACCAAGAACATTAATTCAATAAATAACGTGTGCTCTACCATAGCTTAGGGCTAGGAAATAAAAGTTGATCAGATAATATAACTTGCAACACAGGTAAGAATGCCAACTCAATACAACGTGTGTATGACTATATATTATATGGTACTTATTTGTGATAAACACCGTAAAAGGCGTAACATCACATTCCCAATATATCTGGTAACATCAACAATCTCTGGTAACATCGTCGAGCCCGCGGTCATCGTACTGACATACAAATAACAATGTCAATGAATTATCCCCCGTCTTTGATACAAAATATCAGAAATAATACAGCGTGACCAATCTGGCAATGCATTCATGTTACTAATGATTTTTCGATATTTTATATTTTTAATTGTCTTGTACCATGTTGGTTCCATCATGCACAGCGAAGTACGTTCCTTCAACATTACTCTATCGATATTCCTCTGCGCATTTCACTACAAAATAAACACATGTCACAACGGCGAGCATATTAGGGAAGACTATTCTCAATATAGTAACGTAATCGCGGTCTTCAAGCTTTATTATGAATATTTGCGATCGAATGGGTGTAACATTATTAGAATGTTGTTCATGAAGGATATATGTGGAAATATTTATAAATATTAATACTAATGTGTTGTAAGTTGTATTAAGTACAATTAATATACAAACTGCCAAATCGTACATTTTGTGCTAAAATTATTGAGATTATTGTTTAAAGTTAGTTTAAAATATTTTAGCAAAAAAATAATCAATACTGTTCTTGTAGATGTATAACATAATCTATATTGAATATAATCCTGCAAGAATTATGATATATTCGTTCACTCAGGTACCCATTTGGCATGTTTACTGCTGAGCTCGACTCCACTGGGCTTTTTCTTACATCCGTATGCCCATACAGACATTTTGAAATGTACACAGGCGTACTTAGCTATAATTAAATATGTGTAAATAGCATATGGTACTTGGGCTGCACTTTGCTCAGTTCGTAAAGTGAAAGCGTCTCAGTAATGGTGCAAAATAATTGTTCTCTTATTGTCATAGGAATTGTGCACATTCCTATAACAATAAGAGCAAAATTGTTTTATTCGTGTGACAGTCATACAAAATATAACGTACACTATGCACACTAATTGAGATGTGTATAGTCTTTTATACAGTTGGTTTTATGCTAGTAATGAAACGATGATATTGTAGGCATAGTTACTTATACACTACCCAAGTATGCAATCCACATACACCACATACATTTTTGTATATTTAAAGCATACCATACTTTTGTTTTCATATAATTTTAATTCTAGTAACTATATGATATTTACATATTTAATTACAGCTAAGTATGCATGTATACGTTTCTGACTGTCTGCATGGGCATACGGATGTAAGCAAAAAGCCCAGTAGAGTCGAGCTCAGCAGTAAGCATGCCAAATAGGTACGTGAGTGAACGAATATATCATAATTCTTGCAGGATTATATTCAGTATACATTATGTTATACATCTACAGAAACACATTTATTATTTATTGCTAAAATATCCTTAACTAATTTTAAACAAATCTCTATTATTTTAGCAGTTTGTAGATTATTTGTGCTGAATACAACTTACAACACATCAGTTGGCTAGCATTTATAAATATTTCCACATTTATCCTTATTCTAAATGAACACCATTCTAATAATTTTACACCCATCCCATCGCAAATATTCTTAGGGCCATACCTGTTCATAAAATTAGTTTGTGTACGCATAGCCCTGCCTACGTGTTCATAAAATTAGTCTGTGTGCGTATAGGTCTTTGCTAACATATAACAAGCCCTGGTGTCTCCCCGCGTAACACAAAATGAAACGAATAAAAGAAGGAATCAGAAAGGCCAGGACACCAATCAATCGAGACGAGGGAAATTAAGAACTATTTCAGATGTACGATGACGTCATTCCATACGTGTATTGAAGAAATTGATGTATTACATCGAGGAAAGCTTCTACAAGGTAAAATTCACGTATAGGATATGTTTCAAAGTACCCATTTGCCTAGAAATTAATTATCCTGAAGAATGTTCAGCTATACACACACACAAATAAATAAGTGAACTTACATGCGAATTAACTTACACTACTGTGAAGTTTTCATTCCGAACAACATATATACACTAACCTACAGTACCACGCATTCCGGGTGCCAGGAAACTTCTTGTACAGTTGATGCTGTTGTGTAGGCCTAGTTACACGTTCAAGTTCGCGGTATAATAAATTCGTTCTGTAATGTAATTACACACAGTAGAACATAGTTTCTAGGACCACCCACGTGAGGATGTTTATTTTATGTTTAGATCTCTTACTATTGATGAGTATTTTGCAATTATATTTTCTTCGGTCTTGTTGTCGTGTCACGCAATTTCAACTTACGAAAATTAATTGTTCAGATCATAAACAACATGACGATTACAACAGTCCGCGCCCTTGTTTATTCATAAATGACTCTCTCACCAAGTATCAATCAAACACTTTTTAAATGTATAGCACGCAGTAATTAAAGAAAGCCTTAAAACCTATCGACAGGGTTGAGCCTAACACGTAAATATTGAGTGCGCATCACCAAAGCCTGTTAACCTCCTCTGACCAGTAACATTATAATATGTTTGACTGATGCCATAATGACGTTTCTAATGACATATTTTTGACACAACGAAGCCTGATATGGCCGTTTCGTTGTAGCATCGTTGTTTGACGCTTATGTGACATGTTCGGGTGGATGGGATCCACAACCAGTCGAAGTCAGCCGGTGGATGTATCGGCCATCTCCTCTCAACTTCACTGTATACAACCGGCCGTCGACGGCTTTCACAAAGGCGAACCACCTGAAGTCTTGTGAGTTTGGTTGTATTTGTTATAATCGCCACACTTCACGTAAAATTCATTCATTCATTGTATTCGAAAAATAATATCAGTTTTATTTTATTATCGCTTCGCTCTTGCTACCATGTATCACCCCAAAGTTTGAGATTTTCATAGGACGGTTTTTTATCATTAAATGACATAAATGCAGTTTCACACACTCGCTTTCATTCGCATTTAAACACAACAACAATTGCATATCAGAAGGCAGCTGACTAGGGGCCTCCACAGTGTTTGAGGACCTCCATAAAACATTGTTTTGATCATGGCCCCCTTTTTTCTCGTCTCAATTTTGTATCAGGCTCTTTGTCACTCTTTCTTCAGCAGAAAATCTTAGGGTGCTTTTTCGAATGCAATGCCTTGAATTCTCCAACTGCACCCACTTGAGGTTTGAATTGCATCCCCGTGAAGCTCCCAAAACATCAAACTACCTCCCACCTCCCCATCAAGCCGAACTATTTTACCTCGGCAGGGGGTGTCGCACCACCCAGCCTGCATAATGTATGTAATGCCGATTTGTATTATAAATGCACGGAAGCAAGTTGTGTTGTGCTGTGAAGTCCAGGTAGGAGGATTGAGAACTAACATGATAGGGTGACCGGACCATCACTGACCGGGCGTTTCCATACTTCTAAATCCGGCGCTGGGCAGTAAATATATTTAACATATTTCGATATTTTTATGTCTCACTGTCAGTTCCACAAAAAAACATTTTTATTCTTTGGTGTTGTGTTTGTCCGCAGTCTGCGCAATTATCTAATACGAACGACGCTCTTGTTTTCAGCCGACGTCGTGCTCATCACTTTCGCTGCCGCAGGGATGGTAATTGCAATCGCCTTAGGAATATGTTTAATGTAGGTTCAATTTAGAATAAAACAAGCAAGTACGCGCGAGCACACACACGCATGCTCGCAAACTGGATTTCAAACTCACAATAGCATAAATGCTTTCGTAGATTTACAACTTGCACTAGTTTATTATCGAATTCAGAAGCGTACTCTCTGCTCGCCAATGTAAAGCAATAGTCATAGGCCACATCAAAATATTACAACAAGGATTGTGTCGCATTCGATATCACCTTATCAGTTAATAAGGACTCGCACAACCTGGGTCCCGATATCACACGACGTCTCAGTGCAAGGCGATATTGTCAAGCTTGCTGCTTTCCCTGATACTTTGACCAAACCATCTGTTTTTGGCACATACCATTGCAACAGCAAACAACCAGCTTAACATTTTGTGTACAATTAACTTTCCTGCAGAGAATGCTGCAAGGACAGGCAATACATGTACTTATCTTTAAAACAACCTTGAGGGTAAGGTTACCTTATTGGGTACCACAGTCGTCGAACACGGGGGCCTATGTTGTGTTGCGTCCAATGTATTCAACGTACAATAAATACGAAGCCAACTGATGCCCTAACGCAAGTTCTAACGTAAGTTATGCATTGTTAGGTATGCTGACCATCACTTTTTCTTAATAGAATGAAGCGAAACACCCAGACTAATGAGACGGCTAGAGACAACCGCCGAGATCCAGAGGTTGACGCGATAACATCTATTGAAGACGGAACAACTGAATGAATGCTTCTTGTGGAGCAGTAGTTATGGAAATGAAAATGAGATCCAGAAGCTAGTCTATGTGAAACACGTCATGTTATTATATTTTAAACCGAATACTAGAACGATATCGCTTATGAAACCTTATGATAGCGTGTGAATGTATTGCTTGCGGCACTACAAGAAACACGGTTTCCCAAATATGCCGTCAGTATCAAGTAGATTATATTGTTACGTAGCGACGGATAAATATAATTGATATGTAACACCATTAATCTGGATAAACCGAGAAAATACAACGTTGACCGTCTGGTTGTGTAGACAGATTCGATGCTAATGCAATCGTAACGTGGAATGTAATAAATAACATTGTGCTTATCTTCGATTCCTTCTTGTTGTCATACGTGAGATTGAAGACAACAATGCAGAGAGACTAGGGGAGGAAACAGACGGGTCAACGGGAAAATGGAAGGAGGAGCCGAGACGTGGGCATTTCTTTTGAATTGTGGTGACTGGCGCTGGCAGCATTGTAGATCGGCTGAAAAGCCAGATGAACATCACCATTTGGGAAGACATGGCTGCGGACCGTCTATTTTGGTGTCGCAGCATCCACCAGGCAACGGCCCAATTCGAGACCGACCGCCTACTACACGAGGCTGAGAAGCGGCAGAGGAGAAAGGAGAGGGATATGTCTCAACACCGATACACGTCTCCCTTCCACCCGGAACCCCCTACTCACACTGCAGCAAGGTCTGCAGTTCAAAAACCGGGCTCCTGAGGTGACTCAGGACCCACAACCGACCCCTAGCAGAATAGGGACCGCTGATTGTGGTGATGATGATGATGCCTACTTACATGTTGCTATAATCCTACAAAGGTTGTCGAACGTCTAGTTAGAGAGCATGTTTGATCCCGTGGGAATACAGTGGTGAAAGCAAACCATCGGTGCAATGAACAAGACAACACGAATCTGCATTCTAGAAATCTGTTCAGTCATTGTTTACGAGTGAGTGAAATAAGAGTGGGAAACGCCATGCCGACATAGAGTATTTGTTTTATTTTGATAAGTATGGCTATTTTTATCTAATGTGAAGGAGTAAGTAAGCGGAAGCAAAAATGTATTGTGAATTGTTTTACTCAGACCCCACTTTGCCATGGTAACAAACAAAATGGCTGTCGTAATGAGGAAATATAGCTTAATTACGTACCGTATCCAGCTATAACAATGCTTTTACTTCAGATAAACAATCAATATGTCCATAATAAAAAATAGATCGATAAAACAGAATGCCCATATAAACAAAATAATATAAACAGTGTATATAATAATAAGAATAACAACAGTAATAATAAAAAGTACGTATGTTGCCGCCGACCAATCGAAATTGTTCTCGGCTGCTTTACATACATTCATACAAATATTTAACAAGATTTAACAAGATTGCCATCCAGAGAATTAACTCTAGATGGCAGGTGGACAAGGAAGCCTTTTTTGCTGATCGAGAGTCCAACCCCTTTTATCTACATATATCCAGCCCTTCTGAGGTATGTGCCGATTTTATTTGTAAACATATTCACACTACTAGCACCCACACAATCATCAGATAATCTGTTCCATTCTTTCACAGTCCTTTGTGAAAATTAGAACTTTCTTACGTCTAATCTACACTGCTCCTTTACTAATGTAACTTCATGTCCTCTATTCTTTCTATTTTTCTTAACTGAAAAAAAACATATTTCTATCAATATTTTCATAACCATTCAATATTTTAAACACTTCTATCTGATCTCCTCTCAATATCCTGGTCTCTAGTGTTGTTAAACCACATTCTTTTAGGCGTTTTTCATAACTAAGATCACTCAGTTTTGGTATCATTTTAGTCGCTCTCCTCTGTACTCTTTCTAGCATATCTATGTCCTTCTTGCGGTATGGCCTCCACGCTTGTATACAATATTCTAAATGAGGCCTAACTATTGTTTTGTACAGCGGTATTATTAGTTCTTTTTCTTTATATGCTATATTTCGCCTAATCAATCCAAGGATTTGATTTCATTTTGAAGCTGCAATTCCACACTGCTCTGAAACCTTCATGTCAGCACTAATTGTCAGCCCTAAGTCTTTTTTTTTTACTGTAGTACTTAGTACAGTTCCCCCATTGTATATTCTACATATTCGTTCCTATGTCCTGTGTGAAGGCATTTACATTTCCCAAAATTGAACAACATTTGCCACTTTTCAGACCATTTGATCAAACTGTCAAGATCATCTTGTAAATGCTGTCTATCTCCATCACTTTTAATCCTTCTAAACACTTTTGTATCATCTGCAAATTTCAACACCTTGCTAGCTATATCTTCGTCCAAATCGTTTATATATATATTAAGAATAATATAGGTCCCAGCACTGATCCCTGTGGAACCCCACTCAAAACTGATGTTGCATAAACAACCGCTAACAAAATAAACATGTTATAATGTATATACCACTATATTCAATATAGTTAGTAATACAAGAAAAAGTATAAGAAAGATCATAAAACTGCTAACAAATATATTAAGATATTATATATATTAAGATATATTATAAAAACGTTTAAATATATTCATTTATACAATTGACATTAAAAATGACAATTTATATATTAAAAACTAATATAATAAATTATACAATATATAACGTAAGCATATAAAGGCCGGGATAACCTGGCACTTTTCGCCCCCCCCCCAGACCAGATCATAACATATTTTCTCGGACTGCAGTGTATCCACTGCATCGACTGCTCTATACTCTAAGCCGGCGTGACGTTATAATCACGTCAACTTGAAAACTTTCGAATACGTCAGGCTGACACCAAGTAGTTCTGACGTAGTGGAAAGTTAAAAAAGAGTTTTTTAAGTGTTCTAAACATTTGTATGATGTTGCTTTTCTAAGCGAAGGTGGTAAAATGTTCAATAGAACGGCTGAACAAACTCGAAACTGAGATCACCATGGGTGACAGTCTGTGAAGCCGTTAGGAACGAAAATACTGGCAGTGAAGTAGGTCGCAAGGTTTTGTTAATGGGGCGGGAGCAGATTAACTAAGGTAAGTAGGTAAACAAAACAGCAAGTAAGTCGGTCGCAAACGAACGGGCAGTCAGCGTAAAAGCTGCGGCACGGGTGCAATGAGGTGGTATTTCCTCGTACGAGTAATGAGGTGAGCAGCACAGTTATGTAGCTTTTCTAGACTATAGCAGAGAAGGTCACATTTATGGAACTTTCACAACTAGATTAACTCGCAGTGTTACTATACCATTACCTTTGAAATATTTGTGAATTACATATGCTATTCTTAATGAAACACAACTTCACATTTAGCCATGCTGGCATAAACCCGCTGAAAGCGTAAGCCCCCAAACTCCCTGCGTCATCAATAATGTTGTAATACCGGGAGTAGACCTCTATTTCTAACTAACAACATTACATCTCTCCTATATAACAGCATTACACCACATAAAAACAACTGCTTACACAACAGTGAAAACGAAACTGTACAATGCACTGTCCACAACAAAAGTCTCTAAGTGCATTGGGAGCAACGTCTTCAGGCTTTAGCTCAGAGGGAGAATTACAAACTGTTGGGTCAACAAACTACTATGTGAACAAGTCCTATACATAAGTCTGTGCACCACGAGATCATGTACAGTTCACAACCCTAATAACAAACACTATGATTGCCTAACCTGATCAACGGAGGAGAGGCTACCAGCACTTCACTTCTAGGTGAGTCTTTACCACTCACTCTGATTAACACATCTTGTGACATAGTCCTTCAACCGCACTGGAGCACTATTGTTCATGGAAGATCTTCTCACAGGTGTCTCAGTGCATCCACTTTCTCTTTCAGGAGCACTATCAGATGTGTCTGTTTTGTGTGGCAATGTCTCCGGTGTGATCACAGGCTCTGGTTATATGTCTTGTGACGTTATCCCACAGTAATCCGGAATTTTCTTCATATGTGATAAATTGCGAGTGAGCACATGGTTGTCCGACGCAGCAGTTATTATGCTGTCTTTCTTCTCCACAACTTCGTACGGAACTGGCTTGTACGGCGTTGACATCTTGTCAGTCTTCGGCTGTTTCTCAAGTACTTTGTCTCCAATCTGCAATGTCGTATCCTTGGCATTGCTGCGACTGTCAGAGAGTTCCTTCATGTAGCATTTCATGCGTGCATCTCATCTGGTGGCGAAATCGATCTGGTCTTTGAATGACACCCTCTTTCGCCTGGAAATTTCTGGGACTTCTTTTCTGAGTTTCCTCTTATTCAGCATTTCAGACGGTGTTGTCGTTTGAGGCGTTTCTCTGTAATGATGAAGGAATGTGAACAACTCCTGTTTCCAACCCCCTGTTTCTATCATTGCAGTTCGGATGGCCTTTCCAAGTTTCCTCGTGTATCGCTCCGCTTCTCCATTCGCTTGGGGCCACAGCGGCATTAATTTGCGGTGTCGAAATCCTATGAACTTCGCCCAATTGTCAAATTCATCACTGTTGAATGGCGGACCATTATCAGACTTCACAACCTCAGGTATTCCCTGTCTTGCAAATATTGCATCCAATTTGGGAATCGTTGCCCTTGCTGACGTCGAGTGTAGTATATCTATTTCAGGATACCGGCTGTAGTCATCGATGACTACAAGTATGTATTCACCGGTTTTTAATGGTCCACAAAAGTCTATGGACATTTCTTTCCATGGCTCCTTTGACAGCTCTGTCATATTAAGTGGTTCTTTGTTCATACTTTCTGTGCATGCCTGACATGGCAAACAATTTTGAACAACCTTTTCCACTCGCTTGTCAATGCCTGGAAACTATACGGTCTCTCGGAGTAGGGCTTTCGTCTTTACGTTGCCCTGTTGGCTGGCATGGGCAATCTTCACAGCACGGTTCTGTTGGATTTGGGGGAGAACGATCCTTTCTCCTCTGAGAACTAATCCATCCAGTATTGACAAATCGTCTTTGACACTCTTGTATGCAGCATATTTGGCATTTAATTCGTGCCACCTTCTTGAAACAATGCATTCCACAATGAGCTGCAGTTCCTCGTCTCTTGCCGTTTCATTCTCGAGCTCTTCTCGGAGAATACTCTTCTTTCCTTCGTTCTGGTAGCTCTGAATCATGTTGATGATGAGTTGATTAGTCTGCAGATCTAGCCATGATTTGCTGTCTGGTCTTTCTTCAGATGGAGGATGTCGAGAAAGATAATCTGCTGGATTCAGCTTTCCCGGACGATATACCACTTCCATCTTGTAGGGCTGGAGACGCAGAAATAATCGATGAAGTCTCGTTGTCGGTAATGAGGTAACTTTCCTCATAATACCCTCGATTGGCTTGTGGTCCGTGACTACCACAAACTCTGAAGCCTCAAGGTAGTGATTGAAATACTCACAACACCAGCATATGGCCAATGCCTCTCTTTCAGTCTGGCTATACCTCGACTCTGTGTCTGTTAGTGCTCGTCTGCCATATTCGATTATGGAGCCCTCTCCATTTGTCTTCTTCTGTGTGAGAATCGCACCTAGAGCATGTGGGCTGGCGTCCACCACGAATTCAGTGGGCAGCTTTGTATCGAAATAACTCGGCGTTTCCCACTCCGCCATTCAGTTTTTCAGCTCACTGAACGCTCGTCGTTGATCCTCTCCCCAATTCCAAGGACAATCGTGCTTCGTGAGGCGTCTCAACGGCTCTTCCACAGTGCTGTACTCTGGAATGAATCTGGAGACATACTGGGCCATTCCCAACAGACTCCGCACTTCTTCAACATTCTGCGGCTGGCTTGCATGGATGATAGCGGACATTTTGTCTTCACCGGGACTAACTCCATCTTCACTGAAGACATGTCCGTAGAACTGGATACTGAAGAATTCACACTTGCCTCTGTTGGCCGTGATATTGTATTCTCTCATACGCTGGAGCACGTTCTTCACAATTTCCACGTGTTCCTCTGTTGACTGACTGTACATTATGATGTCGTCAGAGATGTTCTTTACTCCTGGAATTCCAACCAGTATATCTGCAACTGCCTACTGAAACAACTCTGCGGCGGAGTTGATACCTAGACTTATAGCCTTGTGACGGTGCAGGCCTCTTTGTGTGGCAAACGTTGTTATGTATCTACTCTCAGGACCAAGCTCTAGCTGATGATATCCTATGTTGAGGTCGATCTTCGAGAATATCTTCGATCCATTCATGTCGGCAATTAGGTCCTCTATGGTGTTCATGGGATATCGTTCTCGCTCGATGGCGGTGTTGATAGCTCGGTAGTCGAGACATATTCGCAATTGACCATTGGGTTTGTGTACCAACACAATTGGACTCACCCATGGCGTGGGACCCTCTGAATCCTCTATCACATCTAAATCTTTCAGTCTCTCTATTTCTTGGTCAACTTGATCTCGGAGATGGAACGGAATGCGTTTCTTCTTCTGAGCGATCGGTTTCACATGTTCATTGATGTTCAACTTGACTTGTACGCCTTTCATCTTGCCGAGGCCTTCAAATATGTCTTTGTAGTCTTCTACTACTTTGTCAAAGGTTACTTCATCCACCTTCTTTATGAATGTTATTAAGCCAAGCTTCTCAGCCGTTTCACAACCTAGGAGATTGCTAGCTTTTCCTTTCAAGACATAGATGTAAGTTATGGTTGCTAACTTCGTCTGTGTTGCCTTCACTCTCTCCTGAAAACAACCTAGCAGTGGCAGCAGCTTTCGAAACGTGTCCTCTCCTATTAGATTCGCTTCAGCACCGGCGTCCACTAGGCAGCAGACATCTATTCCTTACATGATTATAGTCGCATCTGGTGCCATTGTTTTGCTTCCCTTCAGAAACATGGGGGACTGTCACATATTCTTTTTTGGGTATTCGGCTCACAATCTTCGACTTTGAGTGACATTTCTTTTCGAAGTGTCCAAATCTGCCACACACTTCTTGTCTTTAGCCGGACAATCGCCTTGGTGTGGGTAGTCACCTCCACGGCGAAAACATGTTTTCTTTTAATCCGATTTCTTACTCCTCCCACGTCTACTCTTGGATCTATCACGGCTGTGTGGTAGCCTGACGCGGTGTCGTGATCAACTTAGATCATTCACTGCACTCACTGATACTGATCTGCTCAACTCCAAATCTCGAAATTGCACATCCATTCTCTCAGTAGATCTGGCAGTGTCCATAAACTGCTTTAGTGATAAACCATCTCTTATGGCATTCTTCTTCACCTCTGTCACCCGACCGTTATTTACAAGTTGCGCCAGTTTTATTAGCTCAATAATCTGGTTCTTCTCCGGTTCTTCCAGTTTAAGTTCCGTAACTTTTTCGTTTAAACGATTGTAGAAATTGTCAATTAACTCACATGGTTTCTGTTGGAACTGAAGCAACGTGTAGACACGGTTTAACTTCGGCTTGAAATAACCATTCAGTGCATTGATGGGCCTAGTATAATCTCCATCTTCACCAATGTTCTCAAGACTCTTCAGCAATTTTCTTCTACCAGCACCTATGTAATACATGAGCATGTTCCTCTTCTCCCCCGCGTCTGTGACTTTCATAGCACGTAACATCGATTCAAACCCCTCCAGCCATTCCTCCCACTTGGACGCAATAGTAGATTCATCTGTCACAGCAAACTCAGGGTAACGGTGTAAGTTAATACTCGCCATTGTAGGATAATATCACCCAGACAGAAACAAACCACAAGTCTTAATGAGCTGTATGTGGTCTATACATAACCACACTAGAGACCCACTGCTGTGCACTACCTTGCACTCTCTCTCTATGGCATTCCATTACATCTGTGGTGCCACCTGGCGAACAGTTATGCATACAATTTCTGTCCGTCATTTCTTCGTTCGTAACAGTACATTCTCATTATGGCTGCATAAATCGTTGAAGCCACAACACTTTCCCAACTGGGACGCCAGCACAGCTCAAGACCTTTGCAGTGCCGCACCACATCGTCCACCCTCACCGACCGCACGACTCGGCAACAACATTTGCGTCATCCATGCCGTCTTTGCTTGGTGCGCGGGAACGTTTTATACGCCTACATGACTCATGACTAATGTTCATCAAACCAGTTAGTTACTCACACCGTACCGAGTCTAAGACTGTTGTCCGCATTTCCCAGTTTATCCTCGTGGCAATTCTAATGTTTTCAAAGTCACCAGTTAATACAAAACAGCTCTTTATTTCTAAAACTCATACAAGTTCACATTTTATTTATCCAAACAAATACAATGTAATGGATATATAATTTATTAATTGTAAATATATTGTACGGTAATATATTGTAATTATATATGTGAAAACAGAGTGTGATCTGTCTGGATAAATACAATTTAGATTAAATAATTACTAGAAAAATAAAAAAAATATTTACAAACAGTGCATCATAGTATACTAAATTTGGTTTATATTACTTCGTGAAAACATAAACCAAAAAGTGTAAAGAAAATCAATAGTTTGCAAACTGTCAGGATTGAACCGGCGTCGCCCGATTGTAAAATAAATGGCAAGAAACCAACGCGTCTACCAACTGGGCTAGTGGCACCAACAGAAATTCAATGACTGATTTAAGTTGTTATGATAAATTGTACAACTCCTGCTTCGTGTATCGATATTCTAGTGATATTATGAGATTATACACGTTACTTTCTTTAGCTGGATACAATATATGTTTGCTATGTATGTTTATTGGTGTAGATTATCTCCCGTTGGTTGCATTCAATATAATTATTCTGAAAACGAGCCCAAGCTCGGCGAAACCTAGCCATTTGTAAGCGTTCGTTGTTTTGAATAAAATTCGATTCATGTGGAACCGTAAGATAACTGCTTGTTCCTCTATGATGACTAGTGTTTGTATTTCGTCGGAATATTGCACAATAACTCATTCTGACGCTCGTTTCGACCCAAAAGCTATCCTTGTAAACATGCTCTGAATGCATGGAAAGAGTCGGCCTGATGCGAGTGTGTGTGTCATAAGTGACGTCACGATACCACGTGATCGCCTAGCTCATTAAAATTTAATTTTCCGCGGGAATCGCTTCAGAGACGGGCTTAAAATCGAATTGATGCTACAAATGTATTTTTCTGTATTTGTCAAATGTTACATACAATGTTAAACTTTGTGTACACATGGAAAAAGGATTTTAGCTAATGCCTTATTTGTATTTCCTTTAACATTTTTTTTATCATTATCTTGGGTCCCGTTAATATTATGTAGGGGTTGGCTTGCTTTCACCACCAAATGTACCCGGGCATCTATTCTGTTGCAGATGCTGCCGGACTAATATAAGTGTGATCAAAATAATTTTGCTCTAGCACAAAATATTCGCATTAAGTTGACGTGGTGTATATGTTGTTAACTTTTGGGGTTTCGAACAGGTGGCTCAAAACATGAAGAAAGGTGTGCACAAATTATACCTTCAATGTGTTCCACGAGGTATCCGGTACAGCTACTCCAGTACTTCGTGTGTTTTTCTTCGCAAAGTTCCGCCAGTTACGTTACTAATAAGCCTAACACGACTAGCAACGTAGAGGCACCTAAAATGGAAACAGTTAAAAGATCGAGGTGGACAAGATAAATACTGAGAACGAGTAGGGAGAGATTGACAAGAAAAAGAGCATGGAAAACAGAAACGAATGGTAGAAAGAGAACAGGAAAATCAAAATGACGATAAAGAGACAGTGGCAAGAAATACCTCAAAAGTTGGATGGAGGAACCACCGAGAGTGGGAGAGAAAGGGAGAAAAATGGGATGGAGGAACCACCGAGAGTGGGAGAGAAAGGCAGAAAAGTGGGATGGAGGAACCACCGAGAGTGGGAGAGAAAGGGAGAAAAGTTGGATGGAGGAACCACCGAGAGTGGGAGAGAAAGGGAGAAAAGTGGGATGGAGGAACCACCGAGAGTGGGAGAGAAAGGCAGAAAAGTGGGATGGAGGAACCACCGAGAGTGGGAGAGAAAGGGAGAAAAGTGGGATGGAGGAACTACCGAGAGTGGGAGAGAAAGGCAGAAAAGTGGGATGGAGGAACCACCGAGAGTGGGAGAGAAAGGCAGAAAAGTGGGATGGAGGAACCACCGAGAGTGGGAGAAAGGGAGAAAAGTGGGATGGAGGAACCACCGAGAGTGGGAGAGAAAGGCAGAAAAGTTGGATGGAGGAACCACCGAGAGTGGGAGAGAAAGGCAGAAAAGTGGGATGGAGGAACCACCGAGAGTGGGAGAGAAAGGCAGAAACGTGGGATGGAGGAACCACCGAGAGTGGGAGAGAAAGGGAGAAAAGTGGGATGGAGGAACCACCGAGAGTTGGAGAGAAAGGCAGAAAAGTGGGATGGAGGAACCACCTAGAGTGGGAGAGAAAGGCAGAAAAGTGGGATGGAGGAACCACCCACCGAGAGTGGGAGAGAAAGGCAGAAAAGTGGGATTAAGGAACCACCGGGAGTGGGAGAGAACGAGAGACAATCTTGACATGTAAGGAAGTATCGTCTAGACGGCGGCTCAAACCAAGTGATGGAAAGATCACCGATGAAGAAGAAGGTGTATTTTAGGGGTCACCCATATCGCACGTCACGAGTATTGGGTGGAGGGTCTCCGGGTAAGCGTTACGAAGCATTGCATGATAGTTGAACGATCTTCGGGTCGGGTAAACGTAATGTAATGGTAAAAACAACCCGTCAACTCGTCTATCTGTCGAAATCAGACTGATAGCATTAATTGCTATGCCATCAGAAGAGGACGTGGTTTAGTGTAATGAAAATATCAACGCAAATAAAAACTTACAAGGGCAATCTACGACATAATAAATACTCTGCGGTGTTCTAGAGCGCCCGCCTCACCTATACAATGCAATCATGTCATTCCACAATGCAGTGTATTGATAGCAGTTAAATCACCACCAGCATGTTTCTTCGTAGATCAAGACAATTGGCACTGTGAAATTGCCGAGTAATTTATTTCATTTTTCCTGTGTAGGATATTTTATTTATTCTGACATAAACACCAAACTGATGACTTTTGATGTCACTACCACAAACACAGGTAAACGAAAAATTACCAAGTTTCGAAACCGCAGTAATTGAACTATAATTCTGATGTTCTCGATTGACAGTCCGGCGCAACTGCCCAGTTCCTATTTGTAACATTACACATATTAAATATACATATATGAACGTTTGATATCAATGTTTATTATTAGTTATACATACCTATATTATACATGCGAACTATGAATATAAAATAATATGTGCATTATCTCAAAAACGAACATAATTTTAAACGGTGTACAAGCCAGCAATACTAAGCGTTAAAAAAGGCGCATCAGGCGTCCTAAAATAACGTGACCTATTTTATAAATAGCCTGTTACTTGACGCATCAAACTGTATTGAACGACTTGTTTTCACGTTACAAAATAACAATTGATATTACTATGCTTTTTTAGGATTTAAAAAACAATATGTTTCTCTTAAAGATGCTAGCAAACTGATCCTCCTAACGTTATATTGCCGACAGAATGTATTGCACGTCTGTATTACAGTCATCACGTTGGATCTTTCTCTGTTGTTACATCTTCAATCTCCACGCATGCGTCATGCGTACTTCTGGGCGAAGTTGTTACATCTACGATCTCCACGCATGCGTCCTGCATACTTCCATGCGAAGTTGTTACATCGTCAATTTCCACGCATGCGTCATGCGTACTTCCGGGCAAATGGTCCTGTTGTATCCTAACTGCGCCGGTAATATTGTTCTCACGTCTGTCCGCCGTGGCGTGATCGACCACCACCGACGCTTCCCGGTTGCGGTTATTCAAGGGTGGTTTTAATTTGCGATTGCTGAAACATAAACATACCACCAGTTATTAGAGTGTCTGCAAACTCCTCGATCTCGACTCTCTCCCTTATCCCTATCGCGTCACACGTTCGTTTCGAATGTTGGATAACTGAATTGTGCGCTTGCAAACACACCCTATTATCACTACTGCAACTGAACAACTGTACTTTCTGTGTTCATCCACGAGACACGTGTACGTGTCGAATACCTTCCAGGTCAAATGACGAAATGTCATCGCGGACCCGTGCGGACAATGTGTATGACCGTCCAACGGCAACCACAGTATATTGAATTATAACCAGTGAACTAACCATTGTTTTCGCTCCCATACAAACCAAACCTACCACATAAACCTTAGACATAACCTTACACGATAGTTCTACAGCCCGGTTGTCGTTTGACGTTTAAAATGTGATTACTTACACATGTTTATGTCAAACCTTACTCACCCTACACGCCACCAACATTTGTGTTGTCACATTTCCGTCAAACAATATTCCTTCTACGTTATTGTACCTATCAGACTGTATCTCGTCCTACCATCCCCCCACAGTACCTTCTCATGCGGTGTCCTTGCACATTGTTCTCCTCAAGTATACCCAACTACCAACTTATTTCATTATCGTTCCATCTATGACTTCCTGATGATCAGCGCCACATTTGACACCATCCCATTCAATATCACTGCCTCACGATTCCAGCTGCCAGTACCTTCAGAGAAACTCTCACCGCAATCACGCGTGCACGCATAGGCACACACTTATACTCGCACACTCGCATATACGCACGCACGCACGCACACACGCACGCACACACGACACACACATTCACACGCGCGCGCACACACCCGCACATACGCACACGCACATATGCACGCACGCACACATACACAGTCGTAGAGATTATTTTAAGCAATTATGCACACTAGCAAGTTCATGAACAATCGGACACACACACATATTATGTTCGCACACATTCGTGTACTCACGCAGGCATGCAGGCACATATACGATGAAAGTATGGAAAATGTTCCTCTTACAACACGAATATGACGACGATTGTGCTGATGATGAGACATCCAATACCGGCCACCACCATCTGATTACTACTACCTACCGAAGACAAAAAGAGAACAAACAACACCAGTATTAGTGCATTATGGCAGTGTGTGTGTGTGTGTGTGTGTGTGTGTGTGTGTGTGTGTGTGTGTGTGTGTGTGTGTGTGTGTGTGTGTGTGTGTGGGTGTGCGTAGCTGCATGCCTACACGCACATACATACATGAATACATACATACATACATACATGCATACATGCATACATACATACATACATACATACATACATACATACATACATACAAACAAACATACATACATATACATTCACACACATACGCATATATGTACAAACGTACGAACATTGGTACATCATTTGATTGATACTGCACTTACGAATGACATATGGCATACTTACATACATACATACGTACATACGTACATACGCACATACGCACATACGCACATACGCACATACGCACATACACGCACATACACGCACATACACGCACATACACACACACACACACACACACACACACACACACACACACACACACACACACACATATACATACATACATCATTCATATACACACATACGCATATATGTACAAACATAGGTATATAATTTGGTTAATACTGCACTTACGAATGGCAAAACGTTTGTTTCGTATTTCCTTGTTTTGTTGTCGCAAAACGGGAACACCAGTAGTTGTCACTCGTATGTGTCGGACTTGTGCGTTCTCTTTCGCGCAAGACACCACGACGTTGGACATTGACCCTTAAGTCAATTAAATAAGTTGTATACATAACAATCCTTAAAGGAAAACAAAAAGAACAATTGGAAGTTATGCATCTAAAACGGTTAATACAGACTAACCATTTGCAACTAGTAGTGTATTAGGAAAAGCTTGTTGAGTATACAGCGGCCGCATTTCAAGGTCTGCGCCATTTTTGCCGGTAAACCTACGCCATGAGTTCCTGCTTGAACAACAATATTTTGCTATTGGAAAACGAATATTCTCTTTCACGAATTAAACTCAAACAATAAAAAAGCAACCACAACTGTTTGTTCGTTTAACATGAACCATAGTCCGTCTTTGAACAAAACATTCTGATGAGGTCACAAATGACCACGTTAATCAAAGTATTATCTCTATCGACGAACACTTATTGGTAAACATTCCAGTTGTATGCTAGCCGATACCTTCTGTTATCCGGCTTTCTAAACCATTTAATAGGTACCCTTTATTATACAAAAATACAATTCGTTCGATAATAAAAACACGATCGCTGTAATTATTGTTGACCGACTGTAGCCGACTCAACTTGCCGTCGGGAGTCGCGCCTGTTGCTGTACGTTAATCAACATGTCGACGTTGGACATAACATCATCTTGGATGCCGTCAGCTTACCGACTTCGTAGTGGACTAAGTGCTGCATATTTCTCGTAACGCCACCCGAGGTCGTTAAAGCATTGATAAGTTGTTTCAAGTGAATGATGATATTTTCTTTTCCGAGTATCCCGCTTGCTTGCAGTTTATTAGCGGCGGCTTCGAGTGAAGTTGTATTAGGTCTAACTTCATCCCATGTCGTCAAAATATATTGATAAATTGTAGCAAGAGAATGTTGACATATTTCTTTACTACCGGGTACGAAGTTGTCGGGGCATCTCGAGTGGTATTATTTATATATTTAGGTTATTAACATGCATACTTTTCGATAGTATTCATTTAGGTAATTTAGGTAATTAACATGCATAAATTTCGATAATCTGATATGTCAGTGCCCAAATTTCGCGGCCGTTTCCTTAATCTGCGGTTAATGCCGATAATAGTGAAGGAAAAGATGTAATGGTAGGCACATTGAAAACACACGTTTTATTGCAAATCGACTTTGCAAGTGTACACTGAACCATATGCCATGGAATATGTTAACACCACGCGGCGTCACGGCAACTTCGCGGTAAAGAATTATTGCTCGTTTATTGGTCGAACATTTCATTTGAATATCTTACTTTGAGACCACATTTTGAGTAAACCACTGACGTGAAAATCTTGATTGCAGTTGCAAATGTTTAGTTTGGATTAACTGTATTGTGTGCATAACCCAAAGAGTTGCGTTTTATTTCCATTTAAATACATAGTTGCGTATCGCGTGCCCTCTGTCTTTAACACGTTTGTTAAGAAGAAGAATTATTGTACTTGACCCCGGTATTTCACGCAAATTAAAAAATACATATATCCAGGATAAATCATTAGTTAACATACATCCTGTAGTGTGAATGTATAATGTACAGTGAAAACATGGTACGTAATAAGGCTCGTAATAAAACCGGGTCAAGAGACTCCTGTGAAAGTTTTGGTCGTGTTCAAGCATTATTTGAACCAACCGCAGCTATACACATACATTATACCAGACAACGCAAACTGTTCTATGTTAAAAAAGACAAACACCACCCTCCGACTGCTGTCAATCACCATCAAGGGTATAAAACGTGCAACAATTTACCAAATAAATTTACTCAGCTATCAAGTTTAACACAACTTAAAAAAACACTCAAGTTGTCATTACTTCCTACATATATATGAATTGTTAATTGAAGATGACGTTTAGTTAAACTCATGTATTAGTAAAGCAAGTACTATGGTAACAAGTTTATATATGAGTTGTGAATATTATTTTGTGATTTATTTATAATTCGTGTTGTATTTATTCAGTTTTTTTAGTTTGAGAAGGGTATAGCAACATATAAGTCTATGACTTCAGCTTTGTCCTTTCAGCAGCAGCAGCACACCATACTGTGCATGTATTATGTTATTGTTGTTGAATAAACTTTCATTCATTCATTCATACCAGGCCCATTGAGATGGTTCATAGATTTATACATTTTCGCAGTTCGTCCGGGGGGTGCAGAACTATGGAGGCTCAATATTTCAAAAGGCTGTACGTGGAGTCCAAGCCGCGGATTTAATGTTTTTCTATATCATCGTAAATATAATTATGCTATCTACAAATATGTCCCTGGATGTATGCAGAAATTTGGAATAGTTTTAAAGTTATTGAAGTTTAAATATCCTCAGCACTTAACATGCTCCAGGTCTACCTGTCGCTGGTCACATATAAGCATTTTGCCGCGTCAGTCCCCGTGAGCAGCTGCTACGTAAGGCAAACAACACACTGCAACAATTCCGTGGAGTTCCAGCAACGGAATTTATTTCTATATATCATTGTACAGGTTATTATTCCATGTACAAATGTGTCACCGGGTGTATGCAGACAAATTAGTTTTTATGTTATTAACGTTACAAAATCCCGGACGCGTAACCCAGCTGCCTGTTGCTGGTTACGTTAATTCCACGGGTGAGCGCGTGCGATTTCTGGCAAAAGGTTGTCGCAACAACTAGGTCAGTGATCAGTTACAATTTATTAAAGGTGACAAAACATAAATTTACTATTTTAACCACGTAAATAACATACTAACATGATGCTATTTAGACAGGTGTAATGCCTGACAGGTTCCTTACTTAATATATACACGCAGTTTAATGAGTAAAAATCAGTATATCTGACCGATTTCCGAATAAAATCCAGAATGAAATAGTGTGCCTGATTGCCGCTTGGAAAAGTACTATGACGCAATATGTGCCATAGCCCAAATCTGTCTCACCACTGGAAACATGGAAGACACGGCGTAAGATTCACACCAATTTGCTCATCAATGGCTATATCTATCAAAATAAGTTCGTAGATGTGCTAGATTGTTTACATGCCACATTTTAATGTGTTGATTTACATAAAAAATAAAAAATATGCATGATGTCAGTGCAGTTACAGTTGTTCAAGAACATTTAAAAAAAAACTCACACCACGATTTTGCGTACCAGCTATACATCATAATAAATGATAATGTATGATAGAACAGAATTAGAGGTAATTTCAAATGTTTGTTTACTTACTTGACTACAATATTATTAGTAGAATTGTGTAAACACAACAGTTTTTTTATTATACAATATATACAGCACTGCCCCCACCCCCCGTGTTCAGATGTCACGAGTTCACAGCCGAGACAGCGGAGAAGCTGAAGTTACAGCGGCGCAGCGGCGAAACATTTCCAACAGCATTTCTTGTCTTTGGCATTTGATCGAAAAAAACAACTGTTTGCCGAAGCATTTCCATAGCTATCATCCAATATACAATGACTGGTTGTCATTAATTGAAGGCAACAATGCGACAACCGCTGAATAACATGGCCAATTTCGATCAGCCACCAGCTTGTTTGGCACATATTATGTCACGCTCACGGAAACAGCCAAAGGAAAAATGTCCTAGACGTTCTGTGGGGAAGCGTTTGTGTAATTTTATGAAAACAAACTTTTTTAGAATTTTGTTATTACACGATCGTGTTACTTTGTATATATTTTATTTACTATAACGTTTTTTCCAACATGTTCATGTCACCTTTAATGCGGATAGGCTGGAAACATTTCGGATGCTTTTGGGCGTCTGGAACTCAAATGTTGGGCATTTGAGGTTTGGTGTATTTTCAGTGTTCATAATTATGTCAACAATACTATTTTTTAGATTTCAGTGCAAATTATTTGAGGATGTATATGACTACCTTTTTTCCCGTGCAACGCCAGGTAGCTCAGCTAGTTGATTTATCAAGAGAATATCTAGAAATGTGTACGTTACCTACCGGACACGAGGGCTTGGAAGGACGTGTCAAACGGCTCTTTCTGGGTCATTGTTATGACGACATTACCGTCGTACAGCGCCGCGACTGTCACCGGGGCAACGGCGCTACCGTTGCCGCCTGCACAGAATCGCCTAGTCTGCAAATCGGACTTCGGGAAATGGAACCTGACCTCACCTTCGCATGCGCGTCGCCGACGGAACCTAAAGTCGTGCAAAGGTTGTCACTTAATGGATCAGTAGGCCCTGCACACAGGTCACATTTTGGTTGAGATCCGTATTTTGGCTTGAAATGCTGCTCGCCTGTATCTATGTAATTATTACAGAATGTTTATATACGTTAACATGTAAATAGTATTCAGATTCTGATCAAGTGTCACCATTAACCACTCTACGAAATATACGTACATTAAAGCTGCATTCTGAGATCGTCCATCTTTTAATTAAAACAAATTTGCATCGAATCAACATGCCCCCCACACACATATATATATACAGGGCTGTATATATATATATATATATATATATATATATGACCTTTTTCAACTCCATTTTAACCCATACACTATAATGACTTTCCTCAATTCCATACAAACCCATACGCTATGTATGGCTTTTGTCAACATATAAACTTTGTTTTATATAATGTGCAATTTTAAGATAAAACAGTGAAAAAGACAACAAAATATATCCGCGTGTCATACGTTTATCATTCCGCTGTCCGGACCGTCGGTGCAGCAACATAAAAACCCTAGTTCCAATTGTAGTATAAACGCTAGAAACAAAACGTAACACAAAATAACTTCCCCACAATATGTCTTTACATTTGGTAGTTAAAGGGAATAAAAACATGGATTGCTTGAATTCATATTATATTACATCCTGCTATCTATTTCCATGTCCACCAAGCAAAACAAATTCAATGAATTAGAAATTCCACATTGTATGCTGTGCAGCCGGACATTTTCGTATATACATATTTTTGGCGCGCTTTTCGGGATGCCGAGATGTAACGTCACATATGACCCGTACTCGCATCAGGCCGACACTTTCCATGCATTCAGAGCATGTTTATAAAGATAGCTTTCGGGTCGAAACGAGCGTCAAAATTAGTTATTATGCGATATTCCGATGTAGTACAAACACTAGTCATCATAGAGCAACAAGCAGTTATCTTACGGTTCCACATTAATCCAATTTTATTCAAAACAATGAATGCGAATGGGCCTACAAGTCGACTAGGTATCGCCGAGCTTGGGCTCGTTTTTAGAATAATTATATCGAATGCAACCAACGGGAGATAATCTACACCAATAATCATACATAGCAAACATATATTGTACCCAGCTACAGAAAGTAACGTGTATAATCTCATAATATCACTAGAATATCGATGTATGAAGTAGGAGTTGTACAATTTATCACAACAACTTAAATCAGTCAACGACTTTCTTCGGTCCTGCTAGCTCAGTTGGTAAACGCGTTGGTTACTTGGCGTTTATTTTGCAATCGGGCGACGCCGGTTCTATCCCGACACCAAACTATTGATTTTCTTTACACTTTTTTTAATGTTTTCACGAAGTAAAATAAACCAAATCATTTTTATACTATGATGCACTGTTTGTAAATATTTGTTTATTTTTGTAGTAATTATTTATTCGTCACAAATATTTGAATATGGGAATTATATAACGAAGTTTCCAAATGTTATTTATCCAAACAAATATAATGTAATGGATATATAATTTATTTATTATGTATATATTGTACGGTAATGTATTGTAATTATATATGTGAAAACAAATGGTGATATATCTGGATAAATAACATTCAGAAACATCGTTATATATAATTACCATATTTTCATTTTTATGGCGAATAAATAATTACTACAAAAATATTTACAAACAGTGCATCATTGTATACAAAATGATTTGGTTTCTATTACTTCGTGAAAACATAAAAAAGCGTTTACCAATGAGCTAACTCCTATTTCATACATCGATATTCTAGTGATATTATTATATTATACACGTTACTTTCTGTATCTGTATACGATATATGTTTGCTATGTATGTATATTGGTGTAGATTATCTACAACCGTTGGTTGCATTCGATATAATTATTCTGAAAACGAGCCCAAGCTTGGCGATACCTAGTCGACTTGTAAGCCCATTCGCATTCAGTGTTTTGAATAAAATTGGATTCATGTGGAACCGTTAGATAACTGCTTGTTCCTCTATGATTACTAGTGTTTGTATTACATCGGAATATTGCACAATAACTCATTCTGACGCTCGTTTCGACCCAAAAACTATCCTTGTAAACATGCTCTGAATGCATGGGAAAGGTCGGCCTGCTGCGAGTGTGGATCATATGTTATGATACCACGTGATCGCCTAGCTCATGAATTTTTTTTTCCGCGGGAATCGCTACACAGACGGGTTTAAAATCGAACTGATGCGACAAATGTATTTTTCTGTACTTTTTTTAATGTTCTCGAATGTTACTTACAATGTTAAACTTTGTGTACACATGGAAAACGAATTTGAGCTAATGCCTTGTTTTTATTTCCTTTAATAATAATAATGAACTCGTACTCAAATTACACTTATGTGACGAAACCTATTGAGAAATAATCACATTACATTACAACCAAATCTAAATATTAAACTTGTATGTTATAAACAATCATGACAGACTCGTTAGTGGTATTTCCATAATGCAATAAACACGATTAACGGGTAACTTACCAATTTATAGCAAACTGGGTGTAGTATGAGTTAGTAGAAATGCGCAACAAACCTGTAAGACACCAGAGTCACGGAAAACTGTCCATTATAGACCGAACTGCTTGCATTGCACACGCAGATGCTACTCTGTGGATCGCTCGTGCGCAGACTAATGACGACGCCACGTGCGATAATAACCTGAGGATCGCTCGAATTGCACATCTTCACATATGTAGGGCCTAAAACACGCAAGCACCAAGACAGTTTCACAAACACAAATAGGACTTTCAAGAACGGCGATACGTCTATGTACTTGTTGAACGGCAAACGCTTCAATGAACACGTGATTGCAATCTCGAAAGAAATGTAGAACAATGCAGTTAAATGTGAGTCGAATAAGATATGAGTCGAAGAAGCTATGGTTCCTTCAAAACTGCCCTGATGTAGTAGCCTATGAGCCGTGCAGTATATTCCTTTCGTGTTGTATTCTTGCGAGATAAGTTATGTGAACGAATGGGTCTTGCTGTACATTTAAACAAATTGCAGATACATTCTGTGAACGAAATGATTCTTGCAGCATATTATTTAAATTTGCTTATTTCACGGGGCACGATTTCCATGTAGTGAATTCATATTTTAGTGCAAGGTATATTTAGTTTTGGCATCAGTCTCTAAGGGATGTGCAGTGGCTTTCTCTCTTTCTCGCCACCTCTTTCTTTATTTGCCACCTGCCTCCCTATCTCCAGGTCTCTCGCCTCCTCTCGATTTTGACGGACTTACATGTTTTATAGTTGAACAATAATTTGCAGATATAAACTAAAAGAGTAACATCTACACAGACAACGCAAAGGAAGCTTAGACTTATACTTACGTGAAATATATCATGTTCCCTGGCATAGGACACGTGAAAAATACGAAGGCACCAATGGTTGTTTAGACTCGTGTACATCACTAAGATTCTTTAAATAGCATACCTTTGGTAAGGCCTATGCACGTACAAGTTGACAAATAAAGCAGACCAGAGCAAAATGTGCAGCTGGTTATCTCTTTGAATAATACTGGCCTGGCAGTTGGTGTTCTTAGCAGACTTCCAGGTACGTGGTACGTATATTGTGCTTGACATCGTGCACGACCTGTAATAATAAGGCTAAAAGGCATTATTACATACAACGGTGATTTTAATTAAATTATCCTTAACGTACCCTTGCGTACTGTATTCCCATGTGTGTTGTAGTAGCGAGAAAACAGGTAGGTAATAATGATGGCCCATCCCCACAACATTTTCATATATTACATACTACCAAACAAAATGGAGTCGATCCGAACAAACCTCGAAAGCAGCGACGCTTCACTGTTACGTCATCACGACTGACGCCTCAAAAAATGATGAAAATGACGTTATATAGGCAGTAACACTCTCATACCATAAAGTTAAGGCGACGTTTCGTTTTCCTTATACTGTGCAGCATCCTCTGCCGGTTAATGGAATTGTCATTGTTTGTTCACAAAATATACTATTACTTATATGTGTATATTAGATTGGCCTAAATTATTTACTTAGCTAAACGACATTTTAACCCGTCAACATGATGAGGTTACGTAGTATACGGAAGATGATGATGAACCACATTTTGCCAATGGCAAAGTAGAATCGATTAACTAGAAGAAACAGGGATGATATATTGGTAAATGAGTACTGGAAGCTTCTCTATTCTGGGGGTGACGGCAACCAGTTCACTTTATCATAACTTAATCTTACATTGGTACAATTGAAATCAACTGGTTACTGCCATAATTATTTCCGCTGTCAACCCATAATTATATATCATCTTACTGGTTGTTCACCTATTGTTTATGTTTGTGTGAATGCATGATTTATACTATTCCAAAAAAATAAACTATAACTGTCTATCTAAACAAACAATTCACAAATCAACCTTGGACACCTCTGGAGTAAGCTCTCATAATAAGCCAGACTGATTCACTGCTAGTGTTGACACCATGAAACCGGCAATTGAGGCAAAACGGAAGGCATTCTTGGAATATTCAAAAGCAGTGCTTGGTATAGGGCATCCCGAAGTTTTGCTCAAAGAACAGCCAGGCAAGCACTTAACCAATACTGCATTGGCCTAGGTGATGATAAAAACAGCAATAATCCCCACAGTATGGAAAACTGCACCTCTCAAATCGAAAGATGATGTCACACTAACAAAGGAACCCTTGCTGAAGCTCCGGTAGCCCCCCCCCCCATATGAATTTCGTTGCCGCGCCACTGTCTATAACCTACTCCTGAAGTGCTAGCGGGAACGCCCAATTCCACAAGTAATGACAAAATCAAGTACAATGACCTTATTCAAAAAACAAAGGTGACAGAGGTGACTGGAATATCTACAGAGGAATATATCTGCTCAGTATTGTAGGGGAAATATTTGCACGTATCATCCTCACATGTCTACACACGTTGGCAGAACGGGTGTACACCGATTCCCAGTGCGGGTTCCTCTCTGGCAGAGGAACTGTAGACGTGATCTTCTGTGTACGACAACTACAAGAGAAAGCAAGAGAGCAACATATGCCTATCCATGTAGCTTTTGTAAATATCATAAAAGCTTTTGATCACGCATCAAGCGTAATATTAAGTATTACAAATATTACGTTGTACAGTAACACTACACTGTGACCTCATGCAAATGGTCAATCACTTGGTGGCTTATCAATCTGCACTAATCTGACACTGATTGGTTGTACACATGCCACGATATCATGGCATCATTCGCGCTTTGTGCATTCCACTCCTACCTGCTGTGAAGTATTTCCTCCAGGGAGTTCACAATGCGCTCTAGCAACCCACCGGATACGACAGAATTCATTTAATTTCACCTTATCTGCCTCACTCTGGATTTCCTCAATCCATTTTTTCAGATTACATTGCCTCTTCTGCGAAAAATTGTAGAACATGATCAGCTTGCCTGCATTTTTGTCCATCATGTTCTAATGGCGGTAATACTCGTTGCTTTAACTAAAGCAATGTTCAGTTTGTGGCTAGAACAGTGTGTATATATGGCCTTTGGACTCTTCTCCCGTATTCTTGCTGCTGTTCCCCTTTGCGAGCCGGCCATATTTCCCGCGCCATCGTATGCTTGCTCCGCGCATTGACCCAGCGGTACATTTCAGTCATTCTTGATTTTGTTGATAATCGTTTCAGCTAAGGCTTCACCCGTCGTAGACGGACCGGCCACAAACTCTATGCAAACTCTTCCCTGATCGCATCGCTTGCGTCACGTCACAGAAGTACAGTACTAATATAATTTGCTCATGATTCACTCTATCAACAGCTTCGTTAGCTGATATAGAATAAAATCCTGCCTGACACACTTCCTCCAGGATACCATCACGAGTGACGTCACCCCACATTGAGACTAGTTCGTTCTGGGTAGTTTTTGATCGACAAGTAGCACGTGAATCAGCAGTAGCAACATGTTGTCCAAGTGTTTCGCCACCAGTTTCTACTCTGAACTGGAGCAAAGCCTGCAAGCTTCCTGGATTATGACCCGGTGGGGACACATGTTTGCCATCATCACGATGACCCCGTAGAGGTATATTCTGTCTCCCACAAAATATGATGGTTTTAACGATAGGCATCAATTTTGCACTTTTGCTAGCACTTTTTCTTGAAGAGCGCGATCTATCTGTCAAGTTACTGAGGCCTGCTTTCCATCCATGACTTTTTAATTCCATTACGGCTATAAAAGTTTATGTATAGAAAACATTTCCCTTTCCGTCCTTTCCTTCGAAGTGACTCCCCAAGACGGCTTATGCTTTGTGAAAGTTTTCACTGTAAGGCCGTTTCACTAGAATACCAAAATTGTTGTTTACCGAAGAGTGCACAATATACACACATGTCACCTTGCATCATACGTGGATATACTAAACATTTATATCTGGTTAGCCATGGTATCTTGAATGTGCGACATCTGCCATGCTTGTTTTCAACAGGTGCACCGCGATTAGTCAAAAGTTCGTATTTCAGATTATCACTATTGGGTGTAGAGAGGTCGCCCGAAGACCCGATATACTGTCCTATATATTACCTTAAGAATGGTCAATGGACTGTGGACCAACAGCATAGTTTATTTTGAATGGCAAATTTCTTTGAGACGGGACTTCATTTATTGTGAAAGTCACCAGGCTGGTACCGGGGCCGAGGTCGGGCCCGAAGACGGAGGGTGTGGTCGCCGGCGACGTTGCTGCCGATGTCGAATTACTGGCACTTTGTCTTTGACTTTGAGAATTGCGAATGGATTGAACACACTGACCTATAGGTTTCGTTGAGGAAGGGGTATGATGATGCTTTGACAATTTTTCAATTTCCGTGTCACTTTCCTCGTATTCGTTCAGTTCTATTGTTGCATTATCGTCGGGATTGGTTTGCCGTGACCCCGGCCTTGACCTGTTAGTCGAAGTTGTTCCTGTTGCGCTGGGCAACCGATCTCTGCCAGGGCGGCCGTTTGTTTCATGTTCAAACTCTTTATAGTTTGGGGGGTTACTGATCTTCCGCTTCGTATATACTCTGTACCAGTTCCCTCTTCCGCCATGGTGATCTTACTTGCTAATTGCTAGTACATTTGAATGATATTTTGTATTTTATGCCGGAGCTAATCGAGCCCGGCTGGCCAAACCGGAACTACTTTTGTACGGATATCAGTTGACTTTATTTGCTCTATTATAGAGCACTGGCCACGGTTGTCATACATATTTTCTTTGATGGCATTGTGCTGCATGAATTCGATTCATCTTGCAAACAACGTTTTTGAAGACGTAAGCCAATTTTGACCGGGCTGACCTCGAAAGGTATTATACCATCACATTTGATTTTCGGCACCACATTATCCAGAACAGTACAGCAGTGCCATCTGAAATGCACCCCCTTGCTGTGCAGTTGCGACTATGCGAGTCAAAGCACAAATATGTATCATCAGTATGCGCTAGTATCGCAATTGTATAGCCTGGACTATCCCCGATGGTGAGACAACACTCATCTTTTGCTCTTCTCATATCTTGTCTAATCTTTCTGTTGACTTCTCTTTATTTTGCTGCTCCTTCAGAATCACATTTTCTCTTCTTCAATTCTCATCTTTTGTCACAGATATCAAGGATTTCTGCTATGACCCACGGTTTCTTTGTCCGGCGATGTTTGCCGAGGATTTCGCTGGCTGCATCTGTCACTATTTTGTTCAAGGTGTTGGTTAGCAAGTGCAGGTCAATGTCTTTGTCATCCAGTATGGTAAGGGGTTCAAATTGCCCACCTATGATTGCTTTGAATGTCTCTGCTACATCAGGATCCTTAAGTTTCTCGATGTCAAATTTTATTTTTGTGTGATTTGGCTTGCTGCCCTCTTCAGGCGAATGTGGAAGGTTGTTATCAACAAGTCATGATCGCTTCCGAAATCTGCTACTGGAAAGCTTCCTAGCAATGTTCACGCCTATGCGAAAGCGCCGTTAGTAGTTAGCTCGTCCATCCTAAACATCAACGGCGGCGGGAGCAAGAGCACCCATGGACAATTCCAAAATGACGTGTGTCTCAGGTATATATCTGTGTGTGTGTGTGTGTGTGTGTGTGTGTGTGTGTGTGTGTGTGTGTGTGTGTGTGTGTGTGTGTATGTGTGTGTGTGTGTGTGTGTGGTCACGTGACCTGCCTCGTGTCCCCTGGCGTAATGTATTGGAGGTAGTGCCTCCTGCGGGGAGTTGGGTCATGAGGTGTAATTAAGGGTAATGAAGGAATAAGTAGGTGTCAACAAGGGGTAATTGACGTAGCGTATGTGTGCTGGACGTGTGTAAGAATGATTCATAAGTGCTACCGGGTATAAGTAAGAACCAACAGAACAACATACGGCAAAGTTCAAAACATATCGATCAATACAGATGCCGCTCTTGTCAGAATCATAGGCGCCATCTCATCTTCCCATCGCAGTTCGCCTTCTCTGGAACATATATCAACACTTTGAAAATGGACTGTATGAGTGATACGTTAAATCGTACATATAGGAGGGGTATTGAAAACACAGACATTGACACAGTTCGTCAGTACGAAGTACAAACGCTCGGAACACAGTGGTGTAACCAGACACCACGTTGCTAGGTGACATGGTAAGAGGTAACGCCAGGGCAATAGACGGGGAGAGATAAAGAAGGACTATGGAACGGTAAACATATAACAGCACGTGTCGAGAAGAGGAGAATTAGCATCCTTCTAATTAGGTCATGTATTATTATTATTATAGGATTATTATATATAGTATTATTATGCAGACACATTGCGTAGAGAGAAGTTGCAAAGTACAAGTCATGTCGGGTAATAGCCTCGTGACATGTGGCGGAAATCAGGCAACAATTACAGAACCCCGTCACATGCTGCATCGCGAAGTCTCGTGACAGTTGAGAGATGTGCCTGATCAGAAAATGACAATGACCGAGTACACAAGGCGATCACATGCTGCGTCGTCCAGACATAGAAAAGATAGCAACTTTATGTGCGACCAATGCTAATGTTAGACAGTTGCAACATATGGTGAAAATGGAGGTGGCATTCAGAGGTGCCGGCCACTATTTATCAAATTTCTTTTCGTGTAACATATACACATTTGGGGCGAGCACTCCTGTTGTGCGGAAGCGGCTTACCGATATCATCTTCAAACCCTCCAGCAGTATGTGTTATGCCTCACCCGTCTCAATCGGACTATTGACTTGTGCTTTGGAAATATAGAGAACGTTTACAAGTATGTGTATAGGCCACCACTTGGCCGCTCTGATCATAACGTTGTGCTTTTGCTGCCGAAGTACAGACAAAAGTTGAAGATAAAAAACCTAGAACTCGTGTTTCTCAACTCTGGCCACCTGAAAGTGTGGATAAATTACATGGTTGTTTTGAGGCAACAGAGTGGAATGTTTTAGGGACAGCTGCTCTGACCCCTCTGAACGTGCGGACACTGTGTCGTCTTATGTCAAATTCTGTGAAGAGTCAGTCATCAAAACCAGGACAGTGCGCGTGTACCAGAACATCAAACCATGGGTAACGAAGGACCTTAAATGCACTTGAATCAAAAGGAACTTGCCTTTCTGCAGGAAAGAAGGTGCATATCGTGAGAAAGAAAAGGAATTTAGAAGGCTTGCTAGGATTACCAAACTTGAATTCAAGAACAAAGTTGAGGGAAAATTTCCGACTGGCAGCCTGTGTACCATACTGGTGACCCTGTTATTGCATCAAATGAACTTAACCGTTTTTATGCTCGGTTTGATGTCAATGATTTTCGTGGTCAATGTACACATTTTTATGTACCAGAACTCTTTGAGGAAGAGCTTGTGAAAACTTTCTCCAGATTGAACGCACACAAAGCTTCAGGTAATGATTGAGTGAAAAATGAAGTCTTAAAGACGTGTGCGGCTCAGCTGGGGAGGATTTTCACTACCATATTCCAAGCTCTTCTAGACTCTCACACGGTACCCCGCCATGGAAAACCTCTATGATTATTCCTGTATCCAAGAAACCTAGTGCCAGCCAGTTAAATTACTTTCGTCCAGTAGCACTTACTTCCACCTTAGCTAAATGCATGGAAAAGATTGTACTTAGTCGTTTGCTGTCTGATGTGTATGTACATCTTGATCCTCTCCAGCTTGCTTATAAAGCCCGTAGGGGTGTTGACGATGCTTCTCTCTTGTTGTTTAATCTAAATTCACAGTATCTTGAAGACTCCAAAGCCTACATCAGAGTGTTGTTCATATATTTTTTCGAGTGCGTTTAATACCATCGAACCTTATGTTCTTCTGAAGCGCTTGATTGATCTTGATGTAAGCCCAAATATTGTTCTTTGGGTGAATGTTTTTTTGAAAGACCGTCCACAGCGTGTTAGTATTCAGAGATGTATGTCGGATGAGATTATTGTAAAATACGGCGCACCCCAGGGATGTGTCCTCTCGTCGACACTTTTTTCAATATACACAGATCACATGAGGTGTCAGACCTCTTTTAACTGGCTACAGAAATTTGCAGATGACATGACCTTAGTTGGCCTCCTGAAAAAAGAAGATTCTCTGAGAGAATGTTTTTTTTCACAAATCTCTGTTTTGGAGAAATGGTGCGTTGACAGCTTTCTTCACCTTAACGTTGGCAAAACGAAAGAACTTGCGATCGACAACAGGAAAGTCTCTGATGTTTTTGCTCCTGCCAAGATTAGTAATGAACCTGTTGAAGTTGTGTCCAGTTTTAAATATCTTGGCACTTTTTATGACATCAAGCTCTCTTTCATTGACAACACTGATCACATTGTAAAAAGGCAAACCAGCGCCTCTACCTGCTGAGGAATTTAAGATCTTTTTATGTGAGCCAAGATATCTTGGAAATTGTGTATAGGAGTTTAATAGAGGGTGTTCTGACCATCAATGGTGTTGTATGGTTTATTAACCTGAACGTGAAAGACAAAGGTAGACTGTCTCGCATTGTCAAAGTCGCAGGAAAAATTATTGGGTCAGGGCAGTATTCGCTGGAAGACTTGTACAATGGCGCTGTCAGAAGGAAAGCTACTACAATTGTCTGCGACCCCACCCATTCTCTTTTTGGTCAATTCCAGCAGCTTCCGTCAGGCCAACGATACAAGATGCCCCTTGCTAGGAAGAATCTATTTAATAAATATTTTATACCAACTGCAGTGTCCATCCTCAACTGTAAGTGGGTGTATTCTGTAACAGTATTTTGATTGCGTTTAATCTGCTGTATGATCAATACTCTGCTGGATCAGTATTACTCTAGGCCCCCCTTCATGGTACATTGTATGTCATCATACTGTGCTGCCTGTGCCTTAGTGCCCTGCAGTGTATATGTCGTGGCTCCACAGTGGCTGTGTTATAACTTGTAATGTCGGCGCCAGAGTCTAGTCATGGCAACGCCATTCTTCTTCTTTTATCTGGATTATTATTTAACTTAAAGACTGATTGCTCATAATAAAAAGTGCATGTGTAAATGAATCTTAGGGATTTTAGGCATGACTGTGACTTCATAATAATATATCGCAATATACATGTGCTTAATTAAATAATTATGATCTGTCATAGAATGCTTACCATTTTATAATGTTTACCATTTTATAATGTATTTACTCTGACCCCATGTATTAGCTTGATTGTTTGCAATACTACTTGTATGATAGACATTCTCCTCTTGTGGTTTACTTGTTTACCTGTTTACTAATTTACTTATCTACTTATCTAATGGGATTTACTTGTCTATGGGTATGTGATCTATCACTATAACCTACTGTGCATGTGATATGAATATTATTTGATAACCTACTTATCTTAACCTTGTATACATACATATGTAAGTTAAACTTCTTACTCTATGTTTTTACTTATTATATGAACAAGCCTAAAGGAAATTTTCTGTAGCCCGACAGACAATAAGTTATTGTATTGTATTGTATATCGGAAGGCCATGTATTTTGACGATGTTAGCACAGCGAGAAAGATCCAGACTGCACGTATTGGATTACAGGCGAAATATCTCAGTAAGTACATAAAATGGAAAACGGAATTAACATCCGCATGGTTAGCTCAACGACGACAGATAATGGACGCTATTATTGCGGTTAAATTCCGTGACTCTCAACTGCGCAAACGTTTGATTGATACAGGGAATGCACGTCTCGTTCAAAATGTTCCTAGTGTAGAAAGATATTGGGGAAAGAGTTCGAGGCGTGGGAAAGTGGGTAAGAATATACTCGACGGTATTCTCATGCAGTTGGGGGACTTTCTTAGAAAGTAAACAAAGCGCTAGTGTATGTGAACTAATGGATATAGTCAGGCGGTCATTAAAAAACACACGACCGACTGCCAGAGATAAGTGTCGTCTCGCCAGTATCGAGTCACGCGGCATATCGCATACTGCACCCGCTAACGAGCACGTGCAGAGAGCGGAGGTGAACTCGTGACTCCATTGTCTATGCTGTCTGGTGATTGACAAGACATAACTCCTCGATCGGGTTTGTGTATATAAACCTACGATAAGTTGAGTGGGGCATATCACTTCCGATAGACATCGAACAACGCATCTTTAGTCCGACTGCTGAAGTATTGAAATAGCGAGCACTTACGACAAGCCATGTCCCGAGAACAAGATGAATCTTAGACGTCTCGAGCAAGTAAGTGCTGGCAACTATGCATTTTATCGCCCATTGACTCTCGTAACATGCGATACTAGTGGTGTTGTTGTTGTTCAGACCAATACATGTTTGTTCTTTAACATCATAAGTGTAATGTGTAATATTTAGACGACAATGTGTTATGCATATTAATGTAATTGTTAGTCTGAGATAATAAAATTAGTTGAAATGATACTCTTATTTGTTCGTATGAACTTTCGTATTGAAGAGTGACTTTCCAGTATATCCCACGCACGCACGCACACACACTATTCCTGTGTTTGTGTTCACATGCAGCTTCATTTCCCTTAGTCATACGCGCACGCATGCACGCACACACTATTCCTCTGTCGGAGTTCACAAGCAGGTACCCTAGACACACGCGCACGCATGCATTATATATCTCTCTAAGTTCACAAGCCTACCTGAGTCTGCTGACATGTCACTCACACCCAACCGTGTATAGTCAGTAGTCACACATAACCACACACCCCTTCGTCAACACATTCTCACGCTTACTCCCTTCATTGTTACCTGAGTCTGCTGACATGTCACTCACATCCAACCATATATTGTCACTGGTTCATACGTAGCCACATCCCTACTCGTCTCCACCCACACGTTCGATCGCTTACATCCATCAGTGTAGTCATTGATCTGTGACGTTTCATATATGTTCTGTCAGAAACCGATAGAATCCGTTAGGATCCGTTAGAATCCTTCAGAACCTGATAGAACCTGTGTAAACCTCGGTGAACCGGATTGAACCGGTTTCACGTTGTTAGGACCGGATAAAACCTGTCACAACCGGTTAGAACCTGTACAGATTTTGAAACGTGTATAGATGCATCATCCCTCAGTTGTAGATACATCCACGATGAAACAACACGTCTGTCGGCACTGCGGCATCGTCCTCGATACCTACGACGACTTACAACGTCACATACAGCTGACACATTCATCATCGTCGACCCAGTCACCGCAATTAACGACTTCAAGCGGAACATCCTACATTGACGAACATGCCTACAGCAAGCCACTATCGCGAATGGCGTCATCTGATGAAAAACCGAAAAGCATTACGCGTCTTTGTCAGAGATACACAAGATAATACACGAGGCGATACAACTTGTTACGTCACATGAGGATGGTATGTGGCAGGACACCACATGACGAATCACAGAAAAGCGACACACACCGCTGTGAGAAATGCGCGAGACGAAACAGGCCACCGACCTGCCTTTACCCAGGTTAGCGAGATGTGAAGAGCGATCACGCGTTAACAATGACGACGATGACGATTCCATGCGTCCTCCGCCACGGCACCCCTTCGCCGATACTCTGTCTAGGGAGCTGCGACACGTCTTTCGAGAACACTGGTCATCCATCCGAACCCACATGACTAGAGGACCTGTTAAATCCAGGTATAATTGTAGAGTGTCAACACCGTATACGTTATTTTAGAAAAGTCACTGAAAACCATGTTCCGAGGTCAGATGCACGCGTTCAATATTAATCTCGGTTACGGTTTCGTTCTGAGGAACAATACCACGGGAAGATACATATACTATCATTCGTCCTGACAAAGAGTCACTGCGGATACCGACCAACCCCTACAAATCGCTCATGGGTCAATTACTTCATTAATTGCCTGTCATCGGATTCAACTCGGGCAGTTACGATCTCAACGTCGTCAAGCAGTTTCTGATGTCCTACTTCGTGTCCACGAAAGTAACAGAGTAGGAGGAGGAGGAAGACAAGGTCATCAAGGGTGTCGGCGCATTTTTTGTGATTAAAAGGAACAACTCTTTTATGGGTATATGTACGGATGACCTGAAATTCCTCGACATGACGCATTGTATTGCACCTGGATTCTCGTACGATAAGTACTTGAAAGCGTACGGTTGTGATGTCACGAAAGGTCATTTCCCGTAGGAATACATGGAGAGCTTGGAGAGACTCGACGACACCGCTCTGCCTCCGAAAGAGGCCTTCTACACTCGACTGAAGAACGAAGGTATATCCGACGATGACTACATCCAGTGTCAAGAAGCGTGGCGAGACAATGACATGAAGACATTGCGGTACTTTGTCGTCTGGTACAATAACAGAGGGACGTCGTACCGTTCTTGGAGGTCATCAAAAAACAGTTTACCTTCCACCGGGAAGGCGGTCTCGACATGTTCAAACAAGGCATCAGCATACCAGGTTTGCTCTCTATCTCTGGTCCATATCGCAAGACATGCCGATGACTATTTAATATTATTACTATGAATGGCTGACGTTGGAGGCCGAACTGACCGGACGCGCAATACTCAATCAGTCCAATGGACGAGAGAAGAGAATCAGCAAGCTGCTGGTGGACAGACGGTGCATCGAAACGAAGACTGCCTATCAGTTTCACGGATGCTACTACCACAGATGTCCATATACTCGACGAGAGGTCAACGAGGTCAACGGGAAACCCATGATCCAACTGCTCATCGAAACGCGAAAGAACACGGCCTACCTTCGTCATTTTGTTAAGGTCGTCGAGCTTTGTGAATGCGTGAGGAAAGACAGCGACCCTTGCGTGAACCGGTTTCTGGAAGCCGCCTTTCCCCGCCGTCGACACGTGCTATGAAAGATGACGTCACAACAGATCCTGACAGGCGTACGCAACGGCACCGTGTTCGGAATGATTCAGTGCGACATTCGTGTACTGGAGGAATTGCGCGCACACTTTGCCGAGAGTCAGCCCATCTTCAAGAACATTCACATGACCCGCGATGACCTCGGACCGTTCTTGCATCGACATCATGGCAACCCCGCGCCGCATGCTCGTCGGAAGTTATCGCTAGCTATCCCTATCTTGCTATGGTACCTCGAGCACGTACTCGAGGTGACCCACGTCTAACGGGTCATTGAGTACACGCCGGTCGATCATAATCCACGATCGACGCTTCCGACAGATCGACGTCGTCACCGACTATGCGTACGAGATCGAGATGCACAAGAGCAGCGTCAAACACGCCTTACCCGCGCACGTGGGCTTCTTCATGTTGCAGTGGACAAAACTGCGCATGTTGGAGATTTTCTACGATTTCACGGACAGGTAGGTGGAACATCCACTATTCGAGTACTGCGAAATTGACACGGATAGCGCCGAAGAGTCCGTCGACGACCTCGTTACCCCGGAACTACGAGAACACTACTTTTGTCACCGTTCCCAATGGCTACCGAATGTTGTGCCGACCATCAGAGCGTGTGCGTGCGCAGTCGACTGGCCGGACGTCCGTTGATCGGCGCCGAATCGTGTTGCAAGGCGCGCAAAGCGTACAACCAGAGAACACCGGAATTCTTCAAGGTCTAGCGGTCCGGGGATTGTTTCCTGGATCTGTGCAGTAAGACCTACTATTGTTCGGGAACAATAAATACAGCACCAAGGGACTAAACAAACGACTCGACTCCATCGACAAGCAGGCGTTCCTGGACGTGCTGACTAATCGACGGAGCGGAAGCAGAAAAAACCGCGGGTTCCGGTGAATCACTCTTCCGTGCTGACGTACATCCAGGAACGTGCGACCTTGACCTATGTCTATGCCAAGCGCGTGGTCCACGAGGACGGAGTCACCACGGGTCCGGTGGACGTGTAACGATCGATTGCTGTAAATCTAAGCCGAAACATAGCTGACACAAAGAGGAAACGCGCCCCTACGTCAGTTGGGGTTAGAGTCGCCTCGAGCTTTCACGCAGTTAGTAAACAGCAGGTAGACAAAACAAACAACAAATAAAACTATTTAAAACATGTCACGCAATTCATCGAGGCGACGACGTGGTTGGCATATCATGCATGTACTGAGTTTCATTGATAAGAAAGTGTCATCATCAGCATCGATCGAGCATATGCTGCGTAAGTTCATGACCGCTGGCGTGGTGTTAAGTCACCCGTAAGCCACATCATACCATCCAATGGCCTGGTCATAATGACCAGTAAAACACCCATAAGTCATGTCATTACCCATCTCTTTTAGTCAATAAAATACGGTTTCATGCTTAATACCACACACGCACGCATCCACCAAGAAGCGTGCAAGTCATTATACGCTTGTATCTGTATTCAATAAAATACGGGTGCATTCGTATACTATCGTGGTTTGTTCGTTTATTAAAACATGCGCATACATACGTCGATACACACGCACCCCACTATTATGAGGCACCGATCACTCTCCCCTTACGCATGTCCATGAATACTCACACCCGCTAGGTGAATTACCCCTTGATTACCTCTAGTATAAATCCTTATTTACCATTATATAACCTTAATTACCACCTTTTTTCATTAATTGAATTCCGTCTCTTTCCGTCGTCTCGTGTACCATCCCATCGGCATGTCTTGCGATAGGGACCAGAGGTAGAGAGCACTCGCTTCATATCCAACTATGGAGTGACACGTTCGAGCTGCTTCGCCCTAGTCGTTTCGACGTATCTTGGTGACCCTTTTCTCGTGATGTCTGGTGAAGATGAGGGACGCCCCCTGTTATCTCTGACCACCTGATGAAGATACTTACTCATCTCGTTGAAGAGGGTAAAGAAAGTATTCTCTGGGACATACTTGAACAGGTTGATGAAGGTCAAACCTGGTACGCTGCTGCCTTATTTGAACATGTCGAGACTGCGTTCCCGGTAGAAGGCAAACTGTTTTATGATGGCCTCAAAGAACGGTACGGCGTCCCTGTTGTTTTACCAGACGGGAAAGTCCCGCAATGTTTTCATGTCGTTGTCTCTCAAAGCCTCTTGAAACCGGTGTAGTCGTCGTCTGATATTCCTTCGTTCTTCGGTCGACTGAAGAAGGCTTCTTTCGGAGGCAGAGCGGTGTCGACGCGCCTTTCCAAGCTGTCCATGCAACGTACGGGAAATAACCTTTCGTGAACTCGCAAGCGTACGCTTTCAAATACTTATCGTACGAGAATCCAGCTGCGATGTAATGAGTCATGTCGAGAAATTTCAGGTCATCCGTCGATAGACACATAAAAGTGCTGTATGTTTTCATACATACAAGACAATGTTCACGTCTTGTATGTATGAAAAGTGTGTCTTGTGGAGATTGACGTTCAACGTGTCAGGATAGTGACATAGCGATCGACGGACGAGTTCGGCAGTCGCCTTTCCGATTTCTTCCTACGGTTCGATGAGTGTGTAGACGCACACGTTTGTCTCAAAGGTGATATCTACGCGATAGAGATCGTCCATCGTCACCCCACCAAAGTTTTTCATAGACACTCCGTCTCGATCTTAAATCTCGTAAAGCACATTCGCTGTGGATTTCATGTGGTGTCGGTCACATTCGCGATGCAGAGCCAGCCAGATGAAGATACAAATTGTCTTTGTACGTCTTGGAATGGATGGGTTCCCTTTCCAGAATTAAGACGGTTATGTTCTTCATGGTGTACCTCGGAAGTGTGACACCCACACATCCTGTCGGGTGGTCTACAATACGGTTAACGAAGAATGTGACATTCGTTGACCACCTCGCATACCTATTGACTGTCCGGATGTTGATTTATCACCCATTGCAAGACGTCTGTTTCTCGGATACGCTCCAGAAATGCATCAGTCTTCTGGGTTGGTAATAAGACTCGGTTCATTCAGATAACAATCACAACAGTTGCAGGAATAACGATAGTATTTGTATCTTCTCATGGTCTTGTTCCTCAAAACGAAACCGAAATTGCGATTAATCTTGAACGCGTGCGTCTGTTCTCGGAATATGGTTTTCAGTGACGGTTCTAGAACAGGTGTGTCCGGTGTTGACACTCTGTAATTATACCTGGATTGAACAGGTCTTCTTGTCACGTGGGTTCGGGTGGCTGACCAGTGTTCTCGAACAACGTCTCGCAGCTCCACAGACAGAGTGTTGGCGAAGGGGAGCCGTGGCGGAGGACGCATGGGATCGTCATTGTCGGTGTTACTAACGCGTGGTTGCTCTTCACATCTCGCTCGCTTGGGTAACGGCGGGTCGGTGGCCTCTTCACGTCTGCTGCATACCATCTTGATGTGCCGTGACAAGTTGTCTCGCCTCGCGAAAACTCTTGTGCATCTTTGATAGCTATGCGTAATGCTTTTCGGTGCTTTATCAGAGGACGCCACTCGATGGTAGCTTGCTGTAGGCATGTTAGTCAATGTAGGATATTCCGTTTGAAGTCGCTAATTATGGTGCCTGCGTCTATGGTGATGAATGTGTCAGCTGTATGTGACGTTGAAAGTCGAGGACGATGCCGCAGTGCCGACAGACGTGTTGTTTCATCGTGGATGTATCTACAACTGAGGGATGATGCACGTTTCTAAATCTGGACAGGTTCTAACCGGTTGTGACAGGTTTTATCCGGTCCTAACAACGTGAAACCGGTTCAATCCGGTTCACCGAGGTTTACACAGGTTCTATCAGGTTCTGAAGGATTCTAACGGATCCTAACGGATTCTATCGGTTTCTGACAGAACATATATGAAACGTCACAGATCAATGACTACACTGATGGATGTAAGCGATCGAACGTGTGGGTGGAGACGAGTAGGGATGTGGCTACGTATGAACCAGTGACAATATATGGTTGGATGTGAGTGACATGTCAGCAGACTCAGGTAACAATGAAGGGAGTAAGCGTGAGAATGTGTGGACGAAGGGGTGTGTGGTTATGTGTGACTACTGACTATACACGGTTGGGTGTGAGTGACATGTCAGCAGACTCAGGTAGGCTTGTGAACTTAGAGAGATATATAATGCATGCGTGCGCGTGTGTCTAGGGTACCTGCTTGTGAACTCCGACAGTGTTTTAATGACCGCTTGACGACAACCGTTAGTTCACACACACTAGCGCTTCGTTTACTTGCTAGTAAAGTCCCTCAACTGCATGATAATACCGCTGAGTATATTCATACCCAGTTTCCAACATCTTGAACTATTTCTCCAATATTCTTCTGCACTAGGAATATTTTCAACGAGACGTGCATTCTCTGTATCCATTAACTGTTTGCGCAGTTGAGAGTTACGGAATGTCGCCGCAATAATAACGTACATTATCTGTCGCCGTTGAGCTAACCATGCAGATGTTAATTCCGTTTTCCATTTTATGCACTTACTGCGATATTTCGCCTGTAATTCATTACGTGCAGTCTGGATCTTTCTCGCTTAGCTAACATCGTCCAAATACATGGACTTCCGATATCGTTAAGCCACTTCCGCACAACAGAAATGCTCGCCACAAATGTATATGTTACACGGAAAGAAGTTTGATAAATAACTGCCGGCACCTCTGAATGCCACCTCCATTTTTACCATATGTTGCAACCGTATAACGTTAGCACTGGCCGTACAGAAAGTTATCTTTTCCATGTAAGGATGATGCAGCATGTGATCGCCTTGTGTACTCGGTCGTTGTCATTTGATGATAAGGCGCATCTCCCACCTGTCACGAGACTCCGCGACGCAGCATTTCACGGGGTTCTATACTCGTTAATTGTTGCCTGTTTTCTGATAAGGTGCATCTGCCACATGTCACGAGGCTACTAGCCGATATGTACTTTGTAACTTCTCTCTAAGCAATGTGTCTGCATAATAATACTGTATATAATAATCCTATAATAATAATACATGACCTAATTAGAAGGATGCTAATTCTCTACTTCTCGACAAGTACTGTCACATATTTACCGTTCCATAGTCCTTCTTTATCTCTCCCCGTCTATTGCCCTCGCGTTACCTCTTATCATGTCACCTAGCAACGTGGTGGCTGGTTACACCACTGTGTTCCGAGCGTTTGTACTTCGTACTGACGAACTGTGTCAATGTCTGTGTTTTCAATGTCCCTCCTATATGTACGATTTAACGTATCATTCATACAGTCCATTTTCAATGTGTTGATATGTTCCAGAGAAGGCGAACTGCAATTAATTACACGTCATGATCCAACTTCCCGCAGGAAACACTACCTCCAATACATTCTGCGGAGGCAGGTCACGTGATCACTCACACTTATAGGTACACCTGAGACAGACGCCATCTTAGAATTTCTCCATTGGTGTTCTTGCTCCCGCCGCTGTTGAAGTATAGGATTGGCGAGATAACTACTGCCGTTTCATCAAGATCTAGTCAATCTGACAATCTTGTTTTTCCGTCTGCGCTATGTCTAATCTTCTGGATGGTTTGTGTGGACCAAATATATTAGCCAGTATTAGTTCATTGTATGTTGCAAATTCAACGAGCCTGTGTCCTCTCTCATTTGTTTCAGCATTGCAGAAATGTCCGCAAGTGTCTTGCCAGTTGGTTTTCGCAACCTCTCCCACTTTTGCATTCCATTCTCCTAGTACAATCAAATAGTGTTTTTTTAAATAAAATGTAGACAATATGAAAATATAAGATAGGTTCTAATAAACAATTGTGTTGTCTAAATGTCACAAAGATAGGTGAAGAATAACTTTAAAAACAAAAAAGCACAAAAAAAAATAAAATAAAATTGTGTAGAAGTGTTGTGTATCATGTCGAATCAGAATGATGGAATGACAGGTTATGCCAAGGTTATGGTCATGTTTATGGTTTATGGTAATCCCCGGCACCAAGGCCTAATTTGATACACTGTCTGATCTCGCACTGATTCACGTGACACTTTCCGGCCATAGAGCGATTAACACAGGGCAGATAGGACGCATGGTTTTTACCTATGCGTCTTTTACTAGATTTGGATTCCGCTGGACTATTTTCGTAATTCACCCACAACAACTTGCATGACTTTGACGGAATAGGTGTTACAGAAGAAGTTGATTACGTTTTTGCTAAAACATAAAACAAGTTTAAGTACGATTTGTGCCCCCACCAGTAATATTATCGCCCAGTCATTTTAATTCAATTGAATCATTATCACCAGCAAACTTCAATAAACAGCTGTTAGAGCTGTTATATTTCTATGGTTAAACCTACCTTTGCACTGCAAAAGCGTCTTTTATTGATCTAGTGACACTACTGCGTTGCTATTTCGAAGCTTTGGATTAGCTAACATGAATAACGATTAAGCTGCTGAAAATGTTAACGCTCTTCTGCAGCTCCACCACTGATCTTCATAGTTTAGTTCCAAATCGAGCGCCACTTGTGTAGACGTTTCAGTGGACACAGGTAGGCCTATACTTTATACGTTATTTGCGCATTGATTTGTATCAACTTATTCAGCGCTGTAGGCTGCACTGTTTATTATTCCATGAGTGAAATCCTTGGTAACACCACATACGACTTTCAAATTATTATTTTTTGTTCTCGCAGCGGGTGTCCGGGATCCCCTCAAAGAGGACAAACTATAACACCTTTCTGAGTTTTGTAATATCTATAATAGCAAATGCAATATCGCTGCAACGTCATCGTGATAGTGTGCCTTATATCGCCGGTTTTCGCCTAGACAAAACCCTAGCATAGGCACCAAGCATGAGATACCAATGATTGACATTAGTGCCTCTTCCAATAGACACAGGCATTGTGGGGTGTGGTGTCCCTTCAAACACCGTGACCGTTACATTTTATGTTTGATCAAATATGTCATTTAATGATAGTATTACTTTTTTCAGTCAGTTTACTATTTTCCTGACTGTGAAATAAGTAAAAATATCATTCATTAAATAGTTTGAGCCATCCAGTCTGATGAACGTTTTCATTCAAATATGTCCGTAAGTTCGTTTACGGCTACAAAACGCTAAAATAAACCAATGTGCACAAACTCTTTAAAGAGTTACCGTATAAGAATGTCGGAAAATGCAAAAAGATGCAGGCAAAATTTAATGGCGTGAAATGTTCGCATGGTCTGTGTTGTCACTATTCCACTTTGCCGATATGATTCATTCGTGGTTGCGCGACTTGAATAACCACGTCTTGCCAAGGCATGTGGACAATCGAGCCGCCATTCGATTCCAGTGTATTCGTTGGACCCGGGACACCGCTAGGTGACGCTACAGCTTATCCTGATAACCTCGTGACGTCAACATTTCTGTCAACTCCATCAGTTCGGAATTTGGCGGTGTAACCTGAGTGACAGACAACATTTTACTGTAGCCGTTGCAAAATGGATGACGTGATTGGTTTCAATGACGTACAATCATGACGATGATACTTGGGTTGCCAAGGACAGCGCAGCTCCCTAAGGAAAACGTTCAGATTACCCACAATAACTCAATGCTAACATGATGTATTTAATGTGATCATACTATAAACATGTAGGTACGTTATATATAATAATAATAATAAGTAACGTCTCTTGCGATTAAATCGTCGGAAACCATTTTTGTCTCAATAAATATACAAACTAGACGAGTTAGATATGAATAGTAGTACAAGTATCAAGGTAGCCAAAAAACCGTCTTGCACCATACCATGAGGCAAGACGGTCCCCCGTTTGGGGCAATACATTCCGTAATATTCCATTTGCGTAGTTCGTGTCACTAAACGAAACATTCTTAGAAAAATGTAATATATATAAATCGTAGTATATTAAGCTATTCTAGTTGTTAAATTTAACTTATAATTCACGTATATGATATAAATTTTGTATCATACGTATTGTATCTATTATGTTTCTTAATATTTCATCACAAGCATTGGATTTCGTAATATTTCGTCATGATTATGGCATGCAGGTTAGCATAAGAACGTAATGATTTACACATTATACAGCATGTGTTGTAAATATGTAACATATTGATATGTATATGTGTGTGTGTGTGTGTGTATGTGTGTGTGTGCATGTGTGCGTGTGTGCGTGTGTGCGTGTGTGCGTGTGTGCGTGTGTGCGTGCGTGCGTGCGTGCGTGCGTGTGTGACTATATACCGGACGCAAGTGTCGCATGTGGGGAAAGACGCCCCCTTCGTATCTTCATATATAATATATATATACGTGTGCCTTAACACAATGCATACAAAACACTATGAAACGAAAGCGTTACTTTTCTTTACAGGGGTCGTAGACAAATCCCTGATAGTTTCCCTTATGCAAACCGTCAGCACGTATAGGAGAAAAGCGATAACATACCCACATACCCACACACACACAGGGCCTACGCTCCACACACATATATACGCTAGGTCGATTATAGTTAGAAACACTGCATCAGATCGTGGTGATTTCATCCGAACGAATTCTCGCATTCAATCACGTTCAAACAGGCACCGCGGTTTCCCATCACGCATTAATCATGCAACCATTCGACAGTAGATACTTCATAAACTGCAACGATGCAAAAGGTGGTTAAAGTGACACAACGGGATCTTTCTCCCGCCCAATCGCTGGGTGCATGCATGTGAGGAACGAGCGCACACATCGTGTGGTTGAGGACAGATACTGGAGACGGGGGTGAGCTGTGTCGCCGAGACAGTGAAACCTGTCGTCGCGTTATCCTGCGAGACTTCGTCCTCCAGCACGTCCTCTCCTTGGATTGGCGGGAATCGCACGTCTCTGGCAAAGAACCGCAACAATGGTAATAGTAAATATGACGTTATTACATAAAGTTTATTTTTCTCAGGGAAAACTTGAACGAGTACTAGATGTTAACCATGAGTATTTGGTTTACCCACACACGCTTGCACACACGGATGCACGCACATACAGTAAAAAGGGTGGTTGTAATGAAGGGCCCGTAATCAGATTTTTATGAATGGAATTTTGTTTGGTCATTTTGGTCTAAAAACGACGAATTCAAGAAACACAATTCTCATATTTTTTCCTATAGAATCGTAACGAGCTAAACAATATTACATTTGGTGTTATATCAGGCCAATGGTGCTTTGAAGCCTCTGCCACAGACAGTGCAGTGCACAACCGGTGGCGTGTTAACTGGATTGTGACGTCGTTGACTGTCTCTCTTTTCGATCGAAGTTAAGCCGGTGCTAATAGTCCACCACTAGGAAAGGTAAACTGTAGCATGTGTAAACTTAGTTGTTTGTCGCCTTTATGTGCGATTCAGAACTTCCTTGTAGCGCAGTCGTTGGCCTATCACTCGCGTCGTTCCATCAGCCATTTCGCCGTAGAGCACTCTCTCTGGCAGTCTGCCATCGCCCTTTCGTAGCACATCACCAGCCCGGTGGTGTTGTGATGCACCTGTTATTGCTTCATCACTTGGCAGGTTTGCTCTCCACAGAACTTCCTCTGGATGTTTCGCAGGTGCCATGTCTGCAGGCTAGTAAGCTGATGTGTCGACGACAGAGTGTGAACGATTCAGTTGAGTAGAGGAGTGACGTAAGCACGATGAAATAGTATAGTATGTCAATTACTATTGACGTTGGATTTCCTATGAAGAACCCATGTTAAAAGATAGGGTGCAAATTTCCTCATTCATCTTCAGAGAACCAAAACAGTGCAAATTATGTTGCGCGGAGGAACGGAGCCACACCTCCAATGTTAAAAAATAGGGTCCAAATTTGGACCATGATTTACACTGGAGCCAGACCCACCAGGTATTTGTGTATTGTACACTGTCGTTTATGTGATGTAAGTAAGTGCTCAGAACTGTTTATGTGCTGTAGGTCGGTGATTTTGTGTTGTAAGTTGGTGTTTTTGTGTTGTAGATCAGCGTTTGTGTGCCATATGTCGGTGTTTGTATGTTATAGGTCGGTGTTTGTGTGTTGTAGGTCAGTGTTTGTGTGGTATAGGTCAGTGTTTGTGTGTTGAAGGTTAGTGTTTGTGTGTTGAAGGTCAATGTGTGCGTGTGTGTGTGTGTGTGTGTGTGTGTGTGTGTGTGTGTGTGTGTGTGTGTGTGTGTGTGTGTGTGTGTGTGTGTGTGTGTGTGTGTGTGTGTGTGTGTGTGTGTGTGTGTGTGTGTTGTAGGTAGGTGTTTGTGTTTTATATGTCAGTGTTTGTGCGTTGTAGGTCAGTACTAGTGTGTGGTAGGCCAGTGTTTGTGTGTTGTAGGTCAGTATTTATATGCTGTAGTTCAGTCTTTGTGTGTTGTATGTCGGTGATTGTGTGTTCTAAGTCGGTGTTTTTATGTTGCATGTCAGTGTATGTGTGTGTGTGTTGTAGATCGATGTTTAGTACTCTTTTGTGTTGTTGGTCGGTGTTTGTGTGTTGTAGTGTATGTTTGTATGTTGTAGGTAAGTGTTTTTGCATTACATGTAGGTGTTTTTGTGTTGTAGGTCGGTATCTAGCACTGTTTACGTGTTGTAGGTCGGTGTTTGTGTGTTGTTGGTCGGTGTTTGTGTGTTGTTGGTCGGTGTTTGTGCGTTGTATGTTAATGTTTGTAAGATGTAGGTTAGTGCTTGTAGGTTGAAGATCAGTGTTTTTGTAGATCGGTGTTTTTGTGTTGTAGGTCTGTGTTTGGCATTATTTACGCGTTGTAGGTCGGTGTTTGTGTGTTGTAGGTAAACGTTTACATGTTGTTGGTTGGTGTTTAGCACTGTTCACGTGTTGTAGGTCGGTAGTTGTATGTTGTAAATGAATCTTTGTGTGTCGTAGTTCTGTACTTGTGTGTTGTATGTTGGTATTTGTGTGTTGTACGTCGCAAATGCCTGCTAACTGTATTACCACCAGTTTTAAAATGTTTTCCCGTCATTTTAACCGAATTACCGCCATTTTCCATGAATCAATCAGAACTTTATGCAAGCACGTGATGTAAAAAAATAACTATCGTACATACGCAGATAGCCGCCAGTTTAACTGATTTAGCAGAGAAGTTCCGGTTTTTTAATCATTGTAAGCTATACGTAGATTTTATAAATATATAGGGGTCTGTCAGCATGTGTAGTGGCCTATTCCATGACATGTTTAATCTATTTCATAACGGCTATGACCTATTTCTATAGTTCACCACATAAAAAGCACGAATTTAAGCACTTTCGCACGGAAATAATACTAATGGGTCTAATTCCAAGATGGGTCGTCATGTTAAAAAAACGAGTATTTAGGTTCTGCTATAACATTGTCATATATATATTCTACATTTCGTATACAGTATTTCAAATATGTAGGCATCCGTTGAATTTATAATCCTTTTATTATTAATTACGCCTTATTATAACACTACATTTTAGAGACGTCATCATCAGTCATACAAGCGCTCGGTCCATTGGCGAAGACTCAGCCTCCGGGCCAACCAGTGTCGTGTGTTACTATACAGGATATAAAATTTTCTCCAAGTCCAAATTGTCCCTATCTTTTAACATTGGGTCTGGCTCCGATCCAATTCAAATGTTTCCCTTTCTTTTAACATGGGTGCTTCTGGCTCGGATGGCTCAGATACCAGATTCAAATTTTTCCCTATCTTTTAACATGGTGGGTCTGGCTCCGGTGCAAATCATGGTCCAAATCTGCACCCTATCTTTTATTGTATTTAAAATTATTTACACTTAATTGACCTACTATGCAACTTGAAATAATAGATTTTGCATTTGTTTGCTAATGTGACGCCTTGTTTCCGTAGATAACGGTATGCTTTGGTAGCTGGCTGTGTTCCGTTGATAATCTCAGTACCAATACGTGACTGTGCTACCCAGATATTTGAAAAAGTGTACAGAGTTCAATAGTTTACCATGTACCATAATTTTAGGATTCACAAGTTTTCCTGGAGCAGGTGTATTTGTATGTGTTTTGACGATGACGGTAATCCAGAAACGTTTGATGGGCTGGCTACAAATGCATGCAGCATCGTCTGCAAACCACAGTTCATGTTCACGCACAAAACGTGTCTCTTGTTACGTCTCTCTTTACGTCTCTATTTTTTGCGTATCTCTCTCTCTCTCCAGTCTTTGGGCTGGCAAGTTTTTCTTCAGCATTTCTACACCGCTAATTGCTCAAGACGATGCGGTCGTCACGCATCAATCACACTACCCTGTGGAACTTCCTTTTTGAAACCCAATAACATACGAATGTATAACAACTTCCAAAACGTTGAGTTGCCCCGCAGCTCCTCTCAAACTGTGGTAGATGTTATTGGCAATTCACCGCTGTATATTGTTACACAATCCAGTGTATAAACTGCGGCCCACCTGCTGAATTTGAAGATGTAGGCGAGCATGATGACTACCAGAGCTAGACCGATCAGGAACATGGCGAATCCGATCAGCAGGCGTCCTCCTGAAAACAACATAAATTATACCAAATATACGAATACAATTGATTTTTTGAGAATCTTGACGTTGAAAAAAGTAAACAGAGGTGTGTCACTTATAACACTTGCCCAATTACCACAAATATAACAAAAAGCAAGTAATTACAGTATGCGACATGCATGAGTATATCATAACTATATATTTTTACATTACTGCTGAAATGTCAATGTTTAGACTAGATTGTTACTGTAGCCATTTCTGCTGAAGTCGCAAGTGTTCGGATGCTGGCATAGAAATGCAATAGGTAAAGGTATCTTGTTACATAGCAGGGCATCAAGTCCCTATGCCCGCCAAAAGAGTTTGGAACCCATCCCTGACATTTCTTTTCATTCCAACATCAACGCGACTTTTCGGAGAATCATCCAGCAACGCTACAGTTACAGCGTACATTATAATTATAAAGCCTGCATATCTACGACCTCAAAATACATATATGTTTCATCGGCATATACAGTCACCACAGGACAAACACCTGGCCCGGGACAAGTTCCGTTGCTAGATGGCTCACTAGGTACGTATGCACACACGCACGCACGCACGCACGCACGCACGCACGCAAACACACAATCGGATGTGTTCTACGTTTTAGCAATGTGTTCTCGAGTGTCACGCTTAGGCATTTTTTGAATTCTGCTACTTATGAATAACGCTAAGATGCATTTTGAGCGAAGCATCCCAGAAGAAGATATAATCACGTCATCACTGTACCAAGTGGCTGTGAAGATAAGCGACGTTGTCGTGTTGATGTCGGGAAATAACTTTTAACATATGCACACGCCGAGAAAACATAATAGAAAAGGTTATTGTTAGATCGCTTCGTTGTTTTCAAAAGAAGCAATGCATTGTTGTTCAGTGGGTAATCTGGCATTCGGATTAGGAATGCTTTGCTTCTCGCTGTCGTTGCTGTGGAAAGACGACCTTCGAATACTGCAATTATACCACCCCATGCTGCAAACGCAACTACTAAAAGTTCGAAGTTATCCTATTTTAGTAATATTATTGATCAGGCATTCGACAAGCAAACTTGTGTAGATTTGATATACCAATTTTGATTACTGGGCAACAGTAATTATCAGGGTTCACGCATATCACTCTCATGGCAGGACTAACATATTATAATCACGTCATTGCGACCACTTTGTCAACATGCCGACCACATCAGATTGGATTGTATTATGAATTCGTCTCTCTACAATCACGCAAGACATAAGGAGACCGTGACCCGGTATTGGTACTTACCTCCCGAGCTGAAGAATATCCCAGTCTTGGCTAGTCGTTCTGCCGGGTTGTCACCACACACCACCGTCATCGGTCCGCTCGCATCTGTTGGTCGAAACGTATTAATTGAACAACGTCAAAATCATCACCATCGTCAACATCATCACCATCGTCATCATCATCACCATCGTCATCATCATCATCGTCGTCAACATCATCACCATCGTCATCATCATCGTCAACATCATCACCGTCGTCATCATCACCACCACCATCGTCAACATCATCACCATCGTCATCATCATCATTATCGTTATCATCGTCCATTTTCCTTGGACGGAATGGCAATGGCAACATGTTCCATCCACACCTTTTTCGAGTTTTGTTATATACCAACCAGTATTTGTTTATAAAATATGTCTGGATATGGCAACAAACGCTTAGTATAATCAGTCACACGTGTCCACAATGATCAATATGCGGTAACCAATACAAATAAAAACGTGTAATTTAAATTACAACAAACTCAAAGTCTTACTTCAGTCGCGTCCGTATCGTACTCACTGAACATTTCCACCCTGAAGCTGCTGTCATTGCTGCAGTTCATGCGTTCAAACTCAATGTTGACCCATTCCATCGCCAGACGGGGACTGTCGTCACTATGAGACACATTGGAGCAAAAAGACCTCACGCTGTCTTCGTCGCTCGTCTCCAGACGTAAATACGTACTGCAGTTTCCATCACCTCTCAACTCAGCCGACAGCACACGCACAAAGATGGAGCCACCATCGGCAACACTGACGTCACATCCGCACCACGTGCGACATGACGTATCGGACGTGGCCTCGATGTAGAAGTGACGTACGTCGGGGTCTACGTCGGTCGTAGAGCATATGTCAACCGCTGTGTGAAAAAAAAATCGCATGTGTATTTATACCAATCATATAAGCAAGTATAATATTATGCTCGCTTTTACTGGGAAATATTACCTTAGAACGGTTTTTAGCGTATGATCCACTCGGATAATCAAGTATTGTATTTACATGTTGGCATTGGCAACAGCAGAAATGATATGTTGGAGGGTACGTGTTTAAGAACAAAGAATATGTAATGGCGATAACGGCAGTGTTTGGATTGCTGCTCCATGGTCTCGTGTAAGCTAGGAGTTAATGCGTCAGTCACGACACGTGAGCGAGGAGACTTCTTATAGATGACGTGTCTGTTGCAGGCGTTGGCGACCATTTCCTCAAAACCACTCGGTTGTATATATTTTGCAACAGCTATCAGACCATGAGCGAAAACATCACAGAGATGATCCAACTAAATGCGACAAGTGTATCCAAAGCAATCAACCGGCAAGCAAATTCGAGAATATCGCCACCAACACGAGCCCCAATGAAAAAACGACGAGAAATGGTAAAAAACGGCTATCGTAAAAACAAATAGAGCACGCAGAAATACGCAAGACCATCAAAAACAATGCGAAGGAGGACATCAGGAAGTATAAACAAGAGATTATACAAGAAACGATTACGACAACAAAGAGCCTGGATAAAGCCAGAAGAACACAGGCCCTATCCCGAGACAGACTAATTAAACTTCTTGATAAGGATGGTAGAGAAATACAAGACCAAGGCATGATCATATAACGAATAGAAGAATTGTACGTCGAGCTATACGACAGTGAACAGAGTATCATAATTCACACCGACCCGAAAGAGGTACCAGCGATAACATCATGTGAGTTGGAAGCAGCGCTAAGAGATATGAAGAATGCGAAGACACCAGGCAACGACCATGTAAACATTGAAACATTAGAAGCAGGAGAAGATACCATCTCGAAGACACTGGCGTAGCTGTATACTAAATGCTTATCAGAAAGACGAATACCCCCAGCATGGAAGAACACAAATATGGTGATAATCTTCAAGAAGGGAAACAAGAAAGACATAAAGAACTACAGACCGATGTGTTTGTTATTAAACAAATTACTCACAAAAGATAGTAACGAATAGGCTAGAGACGTAAAACCAACCACGAGAGCGAGCAGGATTCAAATTTCAGAGGCAGGTACTCAACAACAAATCACATCCACGTCGGTAAACCAACTTAACGAGAAGTGCCGAGAACATAATACCCCGCTCTGCTTCACGTTTGCCAACTACAAGAATGCTTTCGACACGGTACAAACTCAAGCAATACTGACCTCATTTAAAGAACAGGGGATAGAAGACGTGTACATCGAATTTCTTAAAGACATCTACATTAACAGCTCGATAAGAGTCCACCTACACAAAGAAAGCAGCAAGATCAACATCAAGAGAGGAATATTACAGGGTGACACCATATCCCCCAAGCTGTTTACGGCAACACTCGAAAACATATTCCGAAGACTGACCTGGGAAACCAGAGGCTTGAGGGTAGACGGATAATATCTCAGTCGTCTTCGCTTCGCCGACTACATATTCATATGCGCTACTACACCACAAGAACTACAAGAAACCTGCAGGAGCTAGCTGATGAAAATGAAAAACAATGTCTGAAGATGAACATTTTGAAGACAGAAATGATGCTAGAAAACGACACACAAATATATATATATATATATATATATCAACACCATGCAGATAGAGAACTTTGAAAGGTACGTCTACCTGGGACAGTGATACACCACCAGAAACAAAAGCCAAGACAAGGAGATTCAAGGAAGATTTACGGCCGGCTGGACAGCATTCGCCAAATACCGCGATATCTTCAAGGGTAACTTTGGAACCTGCTTGAAGAGACATGCCTACAACTCAGGCGTACTTCCAGCGATAACTTACGGCGCAGAAACATGGCCACTCACCAACCAGAACAAGCTAGCAGCCGCACAAACAAACATGGAAAGAAACATGTTAAAATCACATACCGGGAGAGAAAACCAAATATCTGGGTAAGAGAGAAGACAAAGGTCATAGACGTGATAGAACAAATCAGAAGGCAGAGAAGCACATCAGTAGATTACGAGATAATCGATGGACATTTGGTGAGGCACGTAAAGTGGCTCAACGATCTCTAACAGTGAGTGAACAGATTACAAAACTTTTACATTTAGAACAGATCAGTGAGTTTAAAGTTTGATTCGTATTACAATTAGTAGTATATGGTATATATGCTACGAGTTATTAGGCATTAAGATACGAAATTCAGGTTTTACAATACATGCATGTCACGCATTAATACTCCTCCTGAAGATTGTGTGTGTGTGCGTGCGTGTGTGTGTGCGTGTGTGCGTGTGTGCGTGTGTGCGTGTGTGCGTGTGTGCGTGCGTGCGTTCAAACGCTATCAAGGCTATCAATCCTATTAAAAAAAAAATGGGGGGTAGTATTAGCCAATATAGGGGCCGTTGAACTAGGCCATCGGACACCACAGTTTACGCCTGATCACAAATGTACATGTAAAACGAATGTTATTAAAAAATAGACTAGCATCTGCCAAACACTGTTTCGGGTATTGACAAAACGTATATATCCTTCAGTTTATTGCCAGGATGCCAGTACCAACAACATCGCATTGTCATCATCATCAGCAATCCCTCCTAGTGAATATGATCTTTCCATGGATTGTCGGTGTCATTTGGTGTGTGGTCGTAGATGGCCTACGAGTCCAGGCTCGGCACAGCTTCCCACATCGAGAACACGTATAACCAGAATGAGGCGAGGTAAAAGTAAAATTCTAAAAAATCGTGCCTGGTCTTAAACTTTTGCAAATGACTGTAATACAACGTTTGCAATCATTCACGTTATTTTCTCCGCTACACATTCTTCAATATGCGCACGGCAGCCGCAGCGATGTCCTCGAGCGTGGCGGGGTTTCACTGGGATATAGATTTGAATGTTGTCCGTATAGAAATTATACATAAAATTATTCTTACGGATGATCTTAGTAGTAGTTCGTAGAATTATCTTCCTTTACTTGATCTGGATTTGTTATAGTTAATGCATAAGTACGGGTGAGGGTAGCATATAGGGTTTTTCCTATTGGTATTCTTAGGGTGATGAGACGTTCTGGTATACCAGTTGGTAGCATAAGGTGTTGTTTATTGAGATCATTGGCAATGACAAATCCTACCCCAGCCTCTCTCCTTACCATAGGCTCTTTCCCTATCCAGCAGAATGAAGAATGTATAGCTTCTTACTTGTGCTGTACCTTGTCCTTCAAGACGAGTTTCTTGAAGAGCAGCTATGTCTATGTACATTTGTCACGGCTCTAATCTTCCTACTCTCACGCTTTTGGCTACTGTTGTTAGTTTGTTGGCTGCGAATGACTTTGTGCCGTCTTTATAGCGCTTACGCTGTTGTTCTTTAGACCGTTTGCCATGACTCAGCCGTGAATAGAAAACTTGCTTGGGTAGTCTCGTGTTAGGCATGCGTATTGCTTAGCCGGGTCATTCTCTAAATACCGTAATATTTCGAAGTAGATATTTGGGAGGAGGCGACCCAGTTGGAAATTGTCTTGCTGTGGCTACGATTAATGTTCACCTATCATTCGAAGCTACACTGAGTGGGTAGAGGTGAATCTCGCATATTTATATCATTTTAGGGTTCTAATAATGATGACGTCATTTTTATTTTGTCACTGGTGTCACGGACAAAATATACACGTTTGAATGCATCCTGGCAATTTGTAGATATATATTTTATTTTCTCTAATATGGGTAATGTGTCGTATCAATGTTTTATATAAAAAAACATATTGAGCTCAAATGGTTTTCACAGTCAAATCTTGGTTTTTCACATGCCATCGGTAGTTAAAGAGCATATGCTGACCAGTTTCAAAACGCATAACTTTTGTTAATGGACGCACACCATAAATTGATTACCCTGATTGATGCATATATGTCAGCTTAAGAATAAATAATGCTAAAAGCTGTGTACAGGGACGCTATTTTGGCTCTAGATATTAAAATGAGGGGCACAACACCAGTGACTGATGGAGTAACACCATTGACAAATATTAATACCAGTAATATAACAACTGCCGCTGTCTACTTCCAACATAGAGCTCCAAATGTCAAACGTCGCGCCCAGTCTATTCTTAGCCGCCCCACCGGCTGGCGTGTTACATAACAATTCGTTATGTAAGTTGCACTTGACTAACCTTCTGCAATCCAGCCACGTACGTCAAACTAATTACAACACTGTGTTTCGTAACAGTTGCTTCAATGCTTGACATGTGAGTCTCATCTAGGACACTACTATTTGTTCTTCTGTCTTGCCAAATGATTTGCAATATCTTTCGTAAGCAGTAAGGTAAAGGTAAAGGTAAGGTTCTTATATAGCGCAGTATCCAGTCATCAGGACTGCTCAAAGCGCTTTACACTTTACTCCCTGGCAGCCCTGTTCAATCGAACACCATCTCGACTTCTCCTGGAAGCGTTCAGCCACGCTGCAATTAAAGCGCGAAGACTATTCGTACACAAATAACCACCACTGTCTATAGCCAGGTACTCATTCATACAGCTGATTGAATTGATGCAATGTAGAGTAAACGAACTTGCCCATGGTTCGACACCGCCGCACAGGATTCGAACCTGCGTTCTCTCGGTCGAGAGTCCGTAGGTATTACTGATCTAAGGCCTTTAAATAATATGTCGTATGTGTAGTGGCCATGTTTTAGCTCCGTAAAGAAGTGCGGGAAGCACAACAGCTTTGTAACCTTTAGTTTTGTATCTGGTCTGATGTTTCCATTATCAAAGACACGGGTTCGTAAGCGCCCAGAAGCTAAGCTTACACATTGTAGTCGGTGTTGTATTTCGTCATCAATATCAGCCTTCTGAGAGAGGTGACTTCCCAGATATGAGAAATGAAAGACATTTTCCAGTTCTGCGCCATGTATTTGTGTCGAGGGCATGTTTGCTCTGATGCTGTTTGAAAAAGTATTTGGGTTTTCTTGGTGTTCAAAGTTAGCCCCCTATGCTTCTGTGAAAGTGTTTACTATCTTCTGTAAGTCTTCTTCTGAGTGAGCACAGACTTAGGCATCATCTGGATACTGAAGTTCCAACATACTGGTAGTTGTAGTTTTTGTTTTGGCCTTCAGACTGTTGATATTAAATAGCTTGCCGTCAGTGCGGTAGAATATATATATACCCCGGCAGTAAGTTTTCCAGCCATATGTTGTAATATTGTAGCAAGAAAGATGGAGAAGTGCGATGGTGCAATGACACATCCCTGTTTAACACCCGTTTTGACTGTGAAAGGATCTGTGGTAGACACATTATTTAGAATTCGTACCTGCATGTAAAATTAAAGGCAAAGGTAAGTTTTTATATAGCGCAGTATCAAGCAGTCGTCATCGACTAGTAGTCGATTTATTTTGGTAAACTTTGCCGGGCAGTCATATTGTTGAAGAATCTTCCAGAAAGGTTTACAGATTCAAAAGCTTTGCTTAAATCAAAGAACGCCATGTACAGAGACACGTTCTGTTCTCTGCTCTTTTCCTGCAACTGACGAGCAGTGGAGATCATGTCTGTGCTCCCTCTGGAATTTCTGAATCCACCCTGAGATTCTGGTATGACTTCCTCGGCCAGTGGTAGAAGGCGGTTAAGGACAATCTTCGCTAAGACCTTGCCCACTATTGAGAGCAAGGCAATACCCCTGTGGTTGCTATAGTCTGCCTTGTCTCCTTTCTTGAATATGTAACAATCTTCGCATCTCTAAGGTCACTGGGATGTTGTTCGTGTTGCCAGATCTTCACAAACAAAGCATGTATTCGAGATGTTAGTTAGTCTCCACCATGTTTAAGCACTTCGGCAGGAATGTCATCTGGGGACCGTTTCACTAAAATATTAGACGGTGCAGCAAGGTTCCGGTAATGCTGTACAGGGCCGCGTTTCCGAAGTCGAGTCGCGACGTGACTAGCGCGTGTACAAGCGTCTTGCACGCTATAAGCAGGGAAGATGATCGTATTCGCGCTATGTCACGTAGTTGGGCGTAGGCAGTCCGGCTGGTACGGCTAACGTGTGCGGCCATCGACATCATGGAGTCGAGCTCTATTCCAAGTTTGTGAGTTTGTCTCCAACCCAACAAAACCGATATATACCTATTGCGTATTGCCAGAAAATCCGTCGGCCATACTTGTCTGCATAGAAGATAACACGTAGTAGTGAATGGTGGACTGGTCTCTATAAACATGCACAGAGATCAGGAGACCCCCTAAAACTTATATCTAGCCACAAAAGTATAGCTCTATGTGACGCAGTTATTAAGATGTGGGGACATTTTATTTGGCAGTCATTTTTTTAAATGATCGCCATTGCTGAACGCAGCAAAATCTGGAATGCCTTAAATCTTTAATATGGTTCACTTCGTGTGTAGGACAGATGAGCCAAGTCTCTTGCTTTTATAAACAAAACCTGAAAATTTTCACATATCCGCTGGACTCCAACGTTGCCAACAACTGTTCAGGTTATTAATCTTCTTTAAACGCCTAGTGCAAAATACGTCTTGAAGCCATCCCCTGCGTACGGGTGTATGTACACTGGAATTGCAATGGGGTCTCATTGACATATCATTGGCATCTCACATTTTTTCATTGACATCTCATAGCAGGGCCAATAAAGTTATCATTGGTATTATACCCGGTGCGGAGTTCTTACCATCATTGGGCAATGAGGGAAACATACCATACGCCAATCAAACAGTCGTGGCTTAACTTCATTCGTCCAATGAGTTATGCTAGCTGGGGTGGCACTAAAACTAAGAGTAGAAGACAACTTATCTCCACTGCGGGGCAACCATCTAGACTTCCAGTCGTCGGACGAGGTGTTCCATTGGGTTAAAGTCACCCTCCTGGCGCGACAGTCTTGGCACACAAAACATTCGCACGAGCGAGGATGCAGGAGAAGTCCTATGGCGACGGAGTTCAGGCCACGATGGCAGATTGGAATAACTGGAAACTGTTAGCTGAAGCTCTACATACAGGCGGCTTGGGTATGAACAACAACAATACAAGGCAGCAATCCGGGCGACCAGGCAGCCTAATCCAGGGGTGCACTGCCTGCCCCAACCCGGGATGCCCCTAGAAAAGGTGGGGTAAACAAAGCTTGTTTATTTTAACTCCTGATCAGCACACCGCGGCTGGTGGGACTCCAACACCAGCGGTGCAAAACAAATGAAGAAGAAGCTATCATTAGCAACATGGAATTTGAGGACCGTACTAGACTTGAACGATGCAGACACACCACAAAGGCAAACAGCATTACTTACAAGAAAACGTCATCGTTGTAATTAACATAGACATAGCTGCTCTTCAAGAAACTCGTCTTGAAGGACAAGGTACAGCACAAGTAAGAAGCTATACATTCTTCATTCTGCTGGATAGGGAAAGAGCCTATGGTAAGGAGAGAGGCTGGGGTAGGATTTGTCATTGCCAATGATCTCAATAAACAACACCTTATGCTACCAACTGGTATACCAGAACGTCTCATCACCCTAAGAATACCAATAGGAAAAACCCTATATGCTACCCTCACCCGTACTTATGCATTAACTATAACAAATCCAGATCAAGTAAAGGAAGATAATTCTACGAACTACTACTAAGATCATCCGTAAGAATAATTTTATGTATAATTTCTATACGGACAACATTCAAATCTATATCCCAGTGAAACCCCGCCACGCTCGAGGACATCGCTGCGGCTGCCGTGCGCATATTGAAGAATGTGTAGCGGAGAAAATAACGTGAATGATTGCAAACGTTGTATTACAGTCATTTGCAAAAGTTTAAGACCAGGCACGATTTTTTTGAATTTTACGGTATGGCATCAGATTGCATCAGATAATGTCTGGATTGGATCATCCTATTTGGGCTTTGAAGCAATACGCCTAGTCATTACTTCCAGGTCATTTGTTTGCTGCTGTCATTATCGATTAGGTGTTTTTCAGTTTTGTCTTCATCCCTGAAATGGGCAAAACATCGTCTTTGACAGAGGTTCTAATGGCACAAATAGTGACTCTACATGGAGAAGGATATACGGAAAGAGACATTAGTGCTAAATTACGTTATTCCAAGACGGCCGTGCACAACGCCATCGTCAAATTCAATACTGATGGCACTTTTCGTGACAATAAAAGGAGTGGTCGTCAACGGAAAACTACGCTCAGGAATGACCACGCAATGAGACGCATCGTAATGCGCTCGCCAATGAGCTCATGCAAGAAAATTTGGGCTTCTTTACGCTTAAAAGGTACGGAAATAAGTACCAGTACTGTTTCGAGACGTCTCAGCAAGGAATTTGGGCTCAAATCCCGCAAGCCGGCCCGCAAGCCACGCCTGACACCTGTGATGAAAAAAAAGAGACTGGACTTTGCCAGACGACATCGCCACTGGACTCTCGCGCAGTGGAAGAAAGTGTTGTTCTCAGATGAATCGACCATGCAACAGTTTATACCTCGCAAGAGGCATGTTAGGCGGCCAGTAGGTAAGCGATTTGATGAGAAATATAGAGCAGCCACAATGAAACACCCGCCAAGTCAGATGATTTGGGGTGCCATGTCATGTTTTGGCCCTTCTGGTCTGTATTTTATTCCACCTAACACCACTATGAATGGACCTAGGTACGTGGAGTTGCTGAAGGAGAAGCTGAAACTGCATACGGACATCCACAAATGTACGATTTCCATGCAAGATGGCGCTCCTTGTCACCGATTCAAGGTAGCCACTGATTTCCTCAAGAAAAATAACATCTCCGTGCTGGAATGGCCTGGGAACAGCCCATATCTAAATCCCATTGAGAACCTGTGTACTAATAATGAAGGATAAGGTGGCAGACAAACAACCATCAAGCGCTCAAAACTTGAAACAAGCTGTCAAGGACGTTTGGGTCACCGAAATCACCCAGGAGTACTGCGAATCTCTGGTTTCTAGCATGTCATATCGCATCCAGGCGGTCAATGACAGCAAAGGATGCCACTCTAAATACTGAAAAGTAGAGACACTGACACTTTTGGACGACATAGAGTTTCATATTATGTTGTACTACGTTTATTTGGCGAAATAAACTGATATAATGTTATGTGAAGGCCAAAAAATCATAGTTTTGTCAAATTTCTTCAAACAATCGTGCCTGGTCTTAAACTTTTGCAAATGATTGTAAAGCTGAATGACTCAAAAACAGAAGTCATCGTGTTCCGTTCTGCCCAACAGCTTAAGAAAATCGAGCTACACACAATACGCATTGTTGATTGTTTGGTCACTGTAACTCATTATGTACATAATGTTGGTGTGCAGTTTGATGCCGAGATGAGGATGGAGACACACGTGACTGCTACGTGTAACTCTGCAATTTTTCACCTCCGCAACATGGCAAGAATCAGACGTTATCTAACAGCGGAAGCGACAGTGCACGTCATGCATGCGTGTGTCACCAATAGACTTGACGTAGACAATGCATTGCTCCACCGACTGCCTCAGAAACAAATGCAACGACTCCAGCGAGTGCAGAAATGGGCAGCCCGCCTTGTCGATGGCGCCAAGAAATTCTGTCACATCACACCGCTACTAATCAAGCTGACGATAGCCGTGCAGTAGAGTTAAAGATATCATTGGGGTCGGCATGCTTGCTGTGAACATGTATTGAGGTATTTATGCAGTTGTTTATGAGTTATGTAAACGAATAAAGCTAAATGTCATTAAGTTGGCCTATTTCAATCTACACTTGTCTTGCATTGTTGCTTTGCATAGGAGGACGTATGTGTCAGGGGCGCCTACAGATCTTTCTATTCACGCATCGAGCACTGACTGGCCGTGCATCACAGTACACCACAGATTGTGTAAACCAACGCCAGCCAACTCGATTGCTGCCCTCTAGTGAATATAATCAACTATGTGTCTCACGTACAAGGCGTCACTGGAGTGAACGGTCTTTTCGCGTGGCAGCCGCAACGCCGCGGAACTTGTTGCTGCGGCATCTCACATCAAAAACAACAGTGTCGAACGCTGTTTTCAAATCGAACCTTAAGACTTGCCTGTTTTCAAGAACATTTTGTACGGCGCCGTGAGCTACGATTGTTTAAATGGCGATTTATAAATTTCATGACTTGATTTGAACTAGTGGGTGAAACGCACCAAAAGATTCCACCGACTGATAAAGGTCAAAGTTGCGATCACAAACACATTCTTTAAAATGTTTGAACACTGGTTCTACTCACAGCAACACCAGGTGGACACATAGGTTCAAAACGTTTTCACTTAATAGAGAAAGTGCACTAAACACCTGTTGACACACCGGGGTACGCTGCAAGGAAACACCAGGGTTGGTTTGATGAAAATTACGAGGAAATAGTATCGCTACTCACTGACGAAAGGCGCAGGTCACATGACGTATTATTGTCTCAACAGACAAGAAGTCGAAACCAGCGCTATGCACAAGCAAAGTCTAAGCTACAACAACTACGAGCTAAGCACAATTCCTGGTGAGACAAAAAGGCTGACGAACTACAACAGCTAGCTGATGAAAATTCCTCAAAAGGATTCTTTGCTGCAATCAAATAGAGCTATGGTCCACAGAAAACTGCTGTTGCACCAGTTAGATATGAAGAACCTTTACAAGAAAACTTTCCCAAGTGCATCTCCGGCATCTACGGAAATTCCTTCGGATCTCATGGAAAGACCACATTTCAAACGAAGACGTGTTGAGACGGGCGAACATGTTAAGTATAGAAGCCATTCTGACTGCATCCTAACTTCGCTGGACTGGACATGTTACCTGAATGAGCAGCGACACACATCCAAATGCTGTATTCTGTGGCGAGTTATCCAACGGGAAACGTATTCGCGGTGGAGAATGCTTGTGGTACAAAGACGTGGTTAAAAGACACAGACTTCCCCGTAGACACATGGAAGTTGACTGCACAGGACTGGCAACAGTGGAGGCGGGCCATACACCAGGGGCAGATTCACGTAGAAGAAAACAATGTCAACACATTAGATCATCGGCATGGCCTTCTGGGTGCTTCTACATCAACCGTCTTCTGCGGCGACTGCGGCAAAGGCTTTGTCGCACACATAGAATTCACTTCCCACCGAAACATAAGGACAACCCCCCCACACTGATGTCTTCATCGAACACGATGGATAGCAGAGAGGAAAAAGAGCAAGAGAGAGCGAGAGAGAGGGAGGGAGGGAGGGAGGGAGGGAGGGAGGGAGGGAGGGAGGGAGGGAGGGAGGGAGGGAGGGAGGTGCATAGATAACGGCGTACGTCATTATATTGCGGTAGACAAATTAAAGATGACCATTGGCAGTTGTCGTTTACATCTGCTTTTTATTAGATTATTATGCTATAATAAAGTGCTCGTGTATAACCAATTTCTTGTGACGTCCATGCTATTACAGCATTTATCTGATGGTAAACCTTCTTGTTCTATGAAATAATATGAAGTGAAATGCAATGCACGCCAACGCACTTGTAACTGAGCAGTTTCACTTACCGGACAGCACACTTTGTGCGGTCTCCGTTGACTCTACGAGGCATACAATTACACAGAACGCTTGCAAGCGTGATATCATCTCTAGGCCCGCTGGTGTTCTATTTATGTAACGACAAACAACAATTGTAACGTCCGTTCATGTCTCATGATTCATGACAGTGTAACTAGGACAACAACTGTTACGTCATTGTGTGTGAGTGTGAGTGCGCGCGCGCACGTGTGTGTGCATGCGCGCGTGTGTATGTGAGCGTGTGTGTGCATGTGTGCGTGTGTGTGTGCATGTGCAGTGCGTGTGGATGCGTGCGTGTGTGGGTGTGTGAAACTGTAAATCGAGTAATGACTGGTTGCTTTGGTGAATGTTAATGATTACATAGATTGTCAAATATAGTATACGTAGTGGTGCCAACTATTATGATCAATTAACGGGCTGTAACAATGAATTATCTCGAAATCTTAGAGCAGCGGCCGCCAACCTTTTTTTGAATGGAAGGCCAAATAAGTGGCTTGGTACGTTGTGTTATGGTGCGTATATAGTATCGATATTCTAGCTCAGTCGTCGAAGCTGAACTTACACATGTTTGTGTTGTTATTATTATGAGACATCAATGGCTAACGTAGGTTGAACAGTTTACTATTGCAAATACACATTATTCAAGTTCCGCACCATCATCGTGCAAATGACATGTTGACTAAGTGCCCGACGTCGAAGTGGGCTTGGCGCGTATGATAAGTTTAAAAAACTATTCCGTTGGCATGTGCGTTTCATAGGCGTGTGTAGGGGGGCCTTTTGAATTGTGTGCCCAAAAACCTTTTTGAATGGATCCACGTTACCGTGCCTCTAGACCCTTTAAAGTGTGCCTCCGTTCAGGTTACAATAAGGTGAAATGACGGTGACGCGGAGCGAAACTTTGTTACAGCATCCCCTCCCGTCTTCCGATGTCACAGTTGAGGCAGCTGAGAAGGAAGAAGAGTTGAAGATACAGCCGCGCAGCGACGAAAAATGCTCCTTTAGTTAGATGCATGTTCTCGTCCCATAAATTGAACATTCATCAGATTTAGATGCGCCACGTTGTCGACAAGAAGTTGCAGATACACCTGGGGGGTCAGCAATATTCGGTAAGCCTTACGTCTGAAAACGTCTGCTCCACGAACAAGCTAATTACATGTCTCAGCTCGTGCACGCAACCTTGCGTGGCACTTTGACTCAGCCAACGCACTTTGCAGTAGTATAGATCATGATTTGTGCGCATTCGTCTCTGCTAGAAGGCGCTTGAACTGCTGGAGGTTAAGCAACGAGCGCGAACGCAGTTCGTGGTCTTCACGACATCTCTCGGAGCCTTTTCCATTGGTCTGCTACACAGGCTTTCTTGTGGGATAGATGATGCAGCGGACGTGAGGAGGTTCGCAGTGCCACCTACATCGTGTCGAACCTTTCCAATCAGTGAAACAAATTTGGTTCTTCCTCCCACGGAAGGCGCACCATGCAAATGTAGATATATATTGTCATCCCGTTGGACTTATTGTGTATAACCTCGCTTTTAGTCCGGGAGGAATATATATATATATATATAAGTATATATATGAGATCAGTTACGTAAATTGTTCGTTGTATTCAGAGAAATAGCCGTGTCTTTGTTTATCGACGTTGAAAGACGATACACCTCGTAGATCGAAAGTAACACGGAGCACACAGTCGGGAAGATCGTAAGATGTCGACAATGTTTGAAGGATCTCTTATGCTATTTAATTTTAAATACTGGTGAAAGTAGGGAGACAGACAATCTGATGAACAATATAATGTGCCAGAACATACTGACTAAAGCAATATTTGTACGTGAAAGTGTACTTTGAAGGCTTCGATATGAAGTGAATCGAAAACGGCACCGATTCTCCTCCAGTGCACGCATCATACATTTTCAGCAGTATTGAAGTGAATTACTTATACCAATGTTGCATGAATTGGGCATTCCTTATGATATTATATATGATACGGTGTTTCACATTAAAGCAATATTTAGATGGCATACATGCATCTTGTACGGGCATGGGGGGGCAAAAAAACAAAATTTGGACAGTCATTGAAGTCTCTTGATGACCCACTTAAAATGGTTTGGTGACTCAATTTTAGGTCACGACTCGGGGGTTAAGAATTACTGGACCTACAATCGTATAAAAACACACGTTTGATTCTCGATAAGCCAAACGCTTCTTTGCCCACTTGTCATCTGGGTCTCAATGAATCCTATCTACATTGTCTGTCCTGTATGTGCATATTTTTTACAATATTTTACAATAGCACGTTTCTGACTGGCTTGATTACATGGTGTACCTGTCTCTGGTGAAATAAAATAATTATCCACACTATCAACATTTCCTTAAATTCAAAAAAAAAAATTGAACTACCAGGTAGTTGGTAATGTTTGATGGTTTTTATTAAAGCATACATTACTCACTAGTTGTAAATAACGTAAATACTAAATTATCTTTGCATTCTCTGTTAAAGGCATTCATTGTGTAATTATGTTTATTAATGATATACAAACTTCTTCATCTTCAACTAACCGATATAGTGCAACAGTTGTTTTAGTTATAAAGCGCTATTAGTGAGTGTGGACGTTCTCAGTGTTCTAGTAAATTCATCCAAAAATACAGGAAACTACCACTGTAAAATGGCATCATGTTTATTCCCAAACCTTGACATAAGTGTGTTTTTCAGCAGACACCTGATCGATCTTTCTGGAAATATCACATATCGATCGGTGCTACACCACACTGACATATATTTCAGTTTACTAAAATATACACATTTGTCGCTACGTCTAGTTCCTGTCGCTATGTCTAGTTCTTGTGACATCTGTGGTTGCTTCCATGAGATGTCTGAAGGTTTCACATAAGGCAATCTTCATATAGTTCCATATTGGGTCAAAGCAGAAGCATATCTGTTATTATCACATCTATAACTCGGCTGATGTGTTTGATATCTCCCTCTTTTGTACAACTAGGTCATCACCATGACAACTCAGCTATTATGTTCTTCGATTGAGGAGGTAACACTTTATGACGTGAATGATCAGTCGTATTACTGTCATTTGAGAATAACTGTAAAGCACTTTGTGGTCTCAATACTAAATCACCAACGTTACACCTTTCCGCATTGCAACACCTCCGTGTAGCCCAGGCTATCTGTACATGGGCTACGTCCATGATAAGCATATGCATAGGTCATTGCATTCATTTCCCTAGAGCATTCAGTGGATCGTCAAAAATACTTGGGGAATCATCATCAAATATTGAAGCACCCTTTGGTGCAGCTGCAGCCTTGGCAGGGGTTGGCGACTTCTTCACCCTTGGCTTCGGTTTTGAGGGAACGTCAGCAAATATGTCATCTGAAACAGAATGTCCTGCCTTAGTGCAAACTATGTTAACAAAACAGTTTACATAAAATCTACACAAACACTACACAGCTACTATAATGGTAGCCCAAACACAGTGGCATATTTATGGGAAGAGGGATTGGATCATTGCCATGTGTGATTATGGTTTTCCTCCTCAATTTGATTTTTTTTGTTTGTTTCATTTCAAATTCATTTTGCAAAAAAGCAAACCCACCCACCAGTATTTACTACGACATCCCAGTTCATTTGTGCAACTTGTTGTATGTTGTTTTGGTAAAATCATCAGACAAACTGTTAGCTTATTTATGTTGAATGACAGCAACAAGCAACATTCAGCATGCTTTCTTTAACAGGTTAACAAGTAGAAGATAAATAACAATTACTTCACTTACCAACATCATTCGTTGAAAACAGTGATTTTGTCTGGCCAGTTGATGTCTTTGCCTTTGTCTTTTTTGACTTTGGCTTGCCAGAGGGAAGGTCGGCGAAGATGTCAGTGTCATCCGCAAATATGTCTTCATCCCTCGTGACAGCCTTCCTCGGGTGATGACGTACAGACGGACGACTGGACGCTCCAAAGATGTCATCCTGGAAGTCAAGTACAATGTCAATTACATCACAGTGTCATGACTATCTAACTATAATCAAGCTAGTGTGTGTGTGTGTGTGTGTGTGTGTGTGTGTGTGTGTGTGTGTGTGTGTGTGTGTGTGTGTGTGTGTGTGTGTGTGTGTGTGTGTGTGTGTGTGTATGCTTTTCTTTCTGGAAACCTCTAGGGTTTCATCTGGAAAGAGTCAGGGTTCAGGTGGAAAGAGTCAGGATTCAGATGGAAAGGGTCAGGGTTCATGTGGAAAGAGTCAGGGTAAATAGTCAGGGTTGAGGTGGAAAGAGTCAGAGTTGAGGTGGAAAGAGTCAGGGTTCAGATGGAGAGTCAGTGTTTGGGTGGAAAGAGTCAGGGTTCAGGTGGAAAGAGTCAGGGTTCAGGTGGAAATAGCCAGGGTTCAGGTGGAAAGAGTCAGGGTTCAGGTGGAAAGAGTCGGGGTTCAGGTGGAAAGAAAAGTGATGCTTATATTCTGTTTAAAAATTCCAGGTTGGTTATGGGTTCGTACCAGATGTTAAGTAATTGTGTGCAATGTTACGTGTGTTTTCTACGATTGTTCAAACATTCATAAACCATCCTAAAATGATCAGTGGAGAGTTTATACAACATGAAACAACTGCAGAAACTTTGTGAACAAGTTTTGTTACGTAATATTTGCCAGACCTCCGGTACAAATACTTCACGAAACTGTCCCTTGCATTTGTATGTATGTACCACCATCCTCCAATGCCAACTGAAGGTGGACATGTTTGTATGTATGTACCACCATCCTTCAGTGCCCACTGAAGGTGGACATGTTTGTATGTATGTATGTACCACCATCCTCCAGTGCCCACTGAAGGTGGACATGTTTGTATGTATGTACCACCATCCTCCAGTGCCAACTGAAGGTGGACATGTTTGTATGTATGTGCCACCATCCTCCAGTGCCCACTGAAGGTGGAAATGTTTGTATGTATGTACAACCATCCTCCAGTGCCCACTGAAGGTGGACATGTTTGTATGTATGTACCACCATCCTCCAGTGCCAACTGAAGGTGGACATGTTTGTATGTATGTGCCACCATCCTCCAGTGCCAACTGAAGGTGGACATGTTTGTATGTATGTGCCACCATCCTCCAGTGCCAACTGAAGGTGGACATGTTTGTATGTATGTGCCACCATCCTCCAGTGCCAACTGAAGGTGGACATGTTTGTATGTATGTACCACCATCCTCCAGTGCCAACTGAAGGTGGACATGTTTGTATGTATGTACCACCATCCTCCAGTGCCAACTGAAGGTGGACATGTTTGTATGTATGTACCACCATCCTCCAGTGCCAACTGAAGGTGGACATGTTTGTATGTATGTGCCACCATCCTCCAGTGCCCACTGAAGGTGGACATGTTTGTATGTATGTACCACCATCCTCCAGTGCCAGCTGAAGGTGGACATGTTTGTATGTATGTACCACCATCCTCCAGTGCCAACTGAAGGTGGACATGTTTGTATGTATGTACCACCATCCTCCAGTGCCAACTGAAGGTGGACATGTTTGTATGTATGTACCACCATCCTCCAGTGCCAGCTGAAGGTGGACATGTTTGTATGTATGTACCACCATCCTCCAGTGCCAACTGAAGGTGGACATGTTTGTATGTATGTACCACCATCCTCCAGTGCCAGCTGAAGGTGGACATGTTTGTATGTATGTACCACCATCCTCCAGTGCCAGCTGAAGGTGGACATGTTTGTATGTATGTACCACAATCCTCCAGTGCCAACTGAAGGTGGACATGTTTGTATGTATGTACCACCATCCTCCAGTGCCAACTGACGGTGGACATGTTTGTATGTATGTACCACCATCCTCCAGTGCCAACTGACGGTGGACATGTTTGTATGTATGTACCACCATCCTCCAGTGCCAACTGACGGTGGACATGTTTGTATGTATGTACCACCATCCTCCAGTGTCCACTGAAGGTGGACATGTTTGTATGTATGTACCACAATCCTCCAGTGCCCACTGAAGGTGGACATGTTTGTATGTATGTACCACCATCCTCCAGTGCCCACTGAAGGTGGACATGTTTGTATGTATGTACCACCATCCTCCAGTGCCCACTGAAGGTGGACATGTTTGTATGTATGTACCACAATCCTCCAGTGCCAACTGAAGGTGGACATGTTTGTATGTATGTACCACCATCCTCCAGTGCCAACTGACGGTGGACATGTTTGTATGTATGTACCACCATCCTCCAGTGCCCACTGAAGGTGGACATGTTTGTATGTATGTACCACCATCCTCCAGTGCCAGCTGAAGGTGGACATGTTTGTATGTATGTACCACAATCCTCCAGTGCCAACTGAAGGTGGACATGTTTGTATGTATGTACCACCATCCTCCAGTGCCAACTGACGGTGGACATGTTTGTATGTATGTACCACCATCCTCCAGTGCCCACTGAAGGTGGACATGTTTGTATGTATGTACCACCATCCTCCAGTGCCAACTGAAGGTGGACATGTTTGTATGTATGTACCACCATCCTCCAGTGCCAACTGACGGTGGACATGTTTGTATGTATGTACCACCATCCTCCAGTGCCAACTGACGGTGGACATGTTTGTATGTATGTACCACCATCCTCCAGTGCCAGCTGAAGGTGGACATGTTTGTATGTATGTACCACCATCCTCCAGTGCCAGCTGAAGGTGGACATGGTTGTATGTATGTACCACCATCCTCCAGTGCCAGCTGAAGGTGGACATGTTTGTATGTATGTACCACCATCCTCCAGTGCCAGCTGAAGGTGGACATGTTTGTATGTATGTACCACCATCCTCCAGTGCCAACTGACGGTGGACATGTTTGTATGTATGTACCACCATCCTCCAGTGCCAGCTGAAGGTGGACATGTTTGTATGTATGTACCACCATCCTCCAGTGCCAGCTGAAGGTGGACATGTTTGTATGTATGTACCACCATCCTCCAGTGCCAACTGACGGTGGACATGTTTGTATGTATGTACCACCATCCTCCAGTGCCAGCTGAAGGTGGACATGTTTGTATGTATGTACCACCATCCTCCAGTGCCAACTGACGGTGGACATGTTTGTATGTATGTACCACCATCCTCCAGTGCCAGCTGAAGGTGGACATGTTTGTATGTATGTACCACCATCCTCCAGTGCCAGCTGAAGGTGGACATGTTTGTATGTATGTACCACCATCCTCCAGTGCCAACTGACGGTGGACATGTTTGTATGTATGTACCACCATCCTCCAGTGCCAACTGACGGTTACAATAATTTTTTTGCACAAAATCAATTAATAAAATATTAGATATTTAGAACATGAATGTCTTAGGCAAACGTTTGTTCATAGTTTTATTAATTAAAATGGGATATTGTATTAAGTAAGGCAGATTTCACTCTGACCAGAGAAGACCACTGTCATGACAATGACAGTGTCTGTTATACCAATCTCCTGCTTCAGATAAATTACCTCATCATCTGCAGGAAGCTTCCTCTGTGTATCTTGTCTGTCTGGTGCCTTGCGACCTGCAAACAACAAGTCATCAATGGTAGACATCTTTGTAAATACTAACAAACATTGAGTGTATTACTTTTTTACATCTAGATATTAGAATTATCTTTCATATAGACTCTGGCCTCTTTTCAAGAAACCATAGTCAGTAGTACTTTTGGTTAGATGACGTCACTAAATATATGTGACAGTTTCCCTCATCTCAAAACTATGAACTGTCACATTTATCTGATGACATCATCCAACAAGGATGTAATAGTACTGATGAAGCCTTCTTGACAAGAGGCCAAACGCTACGTGACAGGTAATTCTAATCTTTGGTTATGTTAAGAAACAGATTCAATAGAAACGAATTACCAGGATGCTGAAGAATGGTCAGTAATCTAATAAACATTACCTCATAGTCAAGTGTAGTTGGATGTTACACAGGACAGCTGTGAACTGCTTTAAAGGGTGCGTTCATCTACCCAGAACAGCGGGCGTAGTAATTTCTAACAGGAAGTCTGCTGTGTTGAATGTGTGAAATCGTTGAACACCAACGAGTATTGTGGTCAACTCTGCCCATTTCAGTAATATTGCCAATAAAACTTGTTTAGGAAATGGATGCTTTTTACCATTTGAACATATTATCTTCAACATATTTATTATAGTCTGAACATTATATTAATTAATAAATGAAAACTATGAACAGACTGCCGCCTTTTAAACATTCACTGGCAGCCACATTTTACTATCTAATAGAGACTTCTACACTGGAATGACTAAAATAGCAAATAGGATACGGAAAAAGGAGGCCAAGACATGCTGGGTACCGTAATATGATAAAATAGTGTGGAGATTGGCAGAACTAGCCAAGGCAGATGGGTCTTCACGTTAAAAGGAGAGCGTGGGGCCGGCGCATGGACAGTCGCTAATGGCAACGGGATAGTCTGGAGCCAGACGGTTGAACTAGCACAGGTCAACCTCAGTGACTGACATGAAACAGTGAATGAGTGAGTGGGTGGGTGGGTGGGTGGGTGAATGAGTGAGTGAGCAAGTTAGTAAGCAAGTGTAAATGAGCGAGTAAGCACGTTAGTGAGTGAATATGCAATTTTAGTGTGAATGGATGAGTTAGTGAGTGAACTAGCTAGGGAGCGAGGGAGTTAACGAGCGAGTTAGTGAGCAAGTTAAATGAGTTGGTGAGTTATTGCATGACTGACTGAGTGAGTGAGCGACAGAGTGAGTGAGTCATCCTGAGCTTTCCAACATGACTACCCACAGTTCTCACCTTTCTTGACATTCATTGTTGAATCAGCAAAAATGTCATCAATCTCATTGTCGCCAGGTGGTGCTACTGCCGACACAGAATTAGACGTTGGCTGCAAGCCGTCGTTATTGCGGATCTTCGACTTGGAGGTGTTCGTGAAACTGCTGCCAAACATGTCATCTTCAGGCAAAGTCATTGAAGAACTAATCGTAGTTTTCTTTTCAACTCCAAATATGTCGTCAACATTATCATTATCCTCAAACAAGTCTGAGGTGCGTTTGATCGTAGACTTCTTGGCATCACCTCTCTTTGAGCTGGGAAACAGTTCATCAGAAGAAGAACTAGAATGTTTTGCAGCAATTTCTGATGTAAGGCTTTGTGGCAACTGGTCAACATTTGAGTGTTCTGATTGGCTGACCTTTGAAACTTGTGGATGGATAAAGTCATTGTCACCAAAGAGACATTCTGTGGCTTTTGTCTTGCTGGTTGAACGAATCGACGTGACAACACTTGCACCTGTCACAACATCATCGTTGTCCGATAAACCACCACCACCAGGTTTCGTATTAGTACCTGTGATTATATTCTCTGCCACGGCAAGTAAATCGTCTGAATCATCGCTGAACAAATCTCTGTTTTGTCCTTTCTTGGATGTTGTCAATTTGTTATCCTTGCGAGGGGAAAATAAACTGTCGTCGGTGGGTGCAGTGTAGGGGGTGTGGCCTGGGTCGACCCCCCTGTCAATCACCTCTGTGGTGTCGGGAAGGTCTTGTGAGTTGGTGTCAGTGTTCACTGTGAGACGACTCTTCCTTGTTGGTGGTCGACGCTTCACTTGCACTCTCGCTCGATCCTAGAGAGGAACACAGAATGCATGTCACACACTACCATAAGTATCTGTGTATAATACACCCCCATGTGTAATACATATCCCGACTTCCTATAGAATTTCTATATCAGCACGTATAACACACATACCAACTTTTGGCATCAACCCCTTATTTCCCCACTTCTGACAGTTTGCTTGAAGTGTGGTTTAGTGTTGGCCAATGACATTTCATCAAAGTTCGTTTGCGTGATGAGCCTTGAAATCATCTCAGAATCATAAAAATGTCTCTTACGCAAGTTACGGCATTGCCGCCGGTACATCGCACGCGACAATATCACGTCATGAGTCATGCGTATTATACACAACAAAATTATGGCACACAGAAACGACAAGTTACACACGGACTCAGCCCAGGAGGATCCCAGAACACAGGTAACAAGACTGCCATAAGTTTCTGTGTCTAATACACCCCAATTTATAATACACACCCCCAACTTTTGCAAAATTCTGATAGAATTTCTACATCACCATGCATAATATGCATCCCAACTTTTGGCATCAACCCCTTATTTCCCCACTTCTGACAGTTTGCTTGAAGTGTGGTTTAGTGTTGGCCAATGACATTTCATCAAAGTTCGTTTGCGTGATGAGCCTTGAAATCATCTCAGAATCATAAAAATGTCTCTTACGCAAGTTACGGCATTGCCGCCGGTACATCGCACGCGACAATATCACGTCATGAGTCATGCGTATTATACACAACAAAATTATGGCACACAGAAATGACAAGTTACACACGGACTCAGCCCTGGAGGATCCCAGAACACAGGTAACAAGACTGCCATAAGTTTCCGTGTCTAATACACCCCAATTTATAATACACACCCCCAACTTTTGCAAAATTCTGATCGAATTTCTACATCACCATGCATAATATGCATCCCAACTTTTGGCATCAACACCTCATTGCCCAGCTTGCTTGAAGTACAGCTCAGGGTTGGCCATTGTTATTTCATCAAATTTCGTTTGCATGATGAGTCTTGAAATAATCTCAGAATCGTAACAATGTCCCTTACGCAAGTTATTGCATTGCCACAGGCTCATCGCACACGACGATATCACATCATGAGTCATGCATATTATACAGGGAAACTGATGGTACACTGAAACAACTACACTGTAGCTACAGACTGACTAAGTCCTGGAGAGAGCATCACAGAACACAGGTAACAAGACTAGACTGAAACAACAAGTTATCAATGGCAAGTTGATGAGGACACCATTGACTTTCACATTGAACACCGATCAGAGAATGCTTAACCCTTTGGTTCTGTAGTGCCACCGAGTTTGGGATTCTGAGAACATTGGTGCCAAAGAAGTCTTTTAGATTATTATTTAAATATCATATTTATATTATTATTATAAAGTTTGTTATACATTCACGTCCAAAGTAAGACTGTTTCCAGTGCATCTGACTGGAATACAGAGACTAAGAGAACTACTACTGAAGTAAATATTACAATAATACTGGCAACGATGGCTAACACTAGACTAACAGTACCGGTACTTCTACAATACATTTCTGCAGTACAACAAAGAATATATTCCAATGTGTAAGAAGAAGACAAGGAGCCTTAGAAGGACATCTTGTAGCCATGTAAGAAGACAAGGAGCCTTAGAAGGACTTCTTGCAGCCATGTAAGAAGACAAGGAGCCTTAGAAGGACATCTTGCAGCCATGTAAGAAGACAAGGAGCCTTAGAAGGACATCTTGCAGCCATGTAAGAAGACAAGGAGCCTTAGAAGGACATCTTGCAGCTATGTAAGAAGACAAGGAGCCTTAGAAGGACATCTTGCAGCCATGTAAGAAGACAAGGAGCCTTAGAAGGACATCTTACAGCCATGTAAGAAGACAAGGAGCCTTAGAAGGACATCTTACATGTAAGAAGCATAAGGAAGGAGCATAACAGAACTACAACAAAATACAAACAATTAAAGTGTTTCGAGGGTCGTGATCACCAATGCTTGCAACAGACACATTACATAGACGAAGATAATGTTTGAGCCAAAAACCCACCATATATAAACTGTGTAACTCATTTTAAGAAATACAACTGTAGGTTGGTAAAAGACTGATACAGTGTAGAGATAACGTGAGACCCACCTTAGAGACACTCTGTAGCACGGGGGTCTGTACTGGCTCATCAAAGCTGGCTGCACCCTCCACAGCCCTTCCTGTCTCAACCCTCTTCCTTGGCCCTGAAGCCCCAGGGAGCAAGGCTGAGGGGTCCAGGGATAGGTTAGCCTGCAATACAAGGTTATCTTGGTTACATAAATAACCAGTGTGTCAGTCTTCATTTGTATACTCTGTACTGCTATGTATTGTATATTTGATCTAAAGTAACATAGCTATGGATGTAGGTATGTGTATGTTTCTGGTGCCCATTGAAAATCACGCGGTAAACTTGACGCGATCATTAACATGAAATAAAGCCTTTACTACTACTACTATTACTACTAATACTACTACTACTATTACTACTACCATTACTACTATTACTACTACTATTATTACTACTACTAATATTACTACTGCTGCTGCTGCTGCTGCTGCTGCTGCTGCTGCTGCTGCTATTACTACACTAAAAATCTACAAAATCTAATATTTTGTGTACCTGATGTTTTGAAAACCTCTGCAAGAATTATATGTTTTTGTTCCTATATATACAGAGACCAATAATACATAGATATTAGTATAACTTCTCACTGATGACAATACAAAGCCCTATTAATAGAATGGGTAGAATGAGACACAACATCAGGACTCGTTCATGTTCGTAGATATTCGGAGATTGTGTCTGTGAATTATTTTATGTACCTGCTACTTATGTTTTCGGAGCTGAGAATTTAATGAATTTTAGTATTCTATATACACAAAGTCATTATGGCAATTAGTGTCAGTCAATTTACCTGTTTCGTCCTTATATCGGGGCTAGTTTGAGACTTCCCCACAGGTGGCTCCATGTTACTCTTCGTTGCGGGAAGGCTGAAGACACTCGGCTAAACAGAAATACATAACATTTTATTCCGTATCATTTGACAAATGTGTATTACATGTTTCCCATGCAGATATGGTCACAGAACACCTTCAGTGAAGATGTGATTTCACGATGGTTGCCAACTGGTATGATACAAAATATATTACATTATACATAGAAATTGGTGTGATTAAAATATGCTGTGAAATTTGCTGGTACAATTAATTAATTTTCAGATCATGAAACAAAGTTCATGGAATGGTGAAAAAGTAAAATGTCAACTCAGGCCCTTAGGCTGGGTGGGTGTGGTGAGAACAGAGATCTGCTTGGGGGAATTGATTTTGCTTGCGTGGAACTAGTTACACTTGATTTTAAATTATGGTGTAAACATTTTATTTTAACCATGTTCAACACTCTACTCTCCATTAACCATAAAATCTCCTACATAACCCCCATCCACAAAAACAAAACAACACTACCCCTCCCTCCCCAAATGCAAACAAATCTTCAACACTACCACCTAACCCAAGTATTCAACACTACCCACCTTTGGACCATCAAAAATCTTCAACATTAACCCCATCGAGGCTCTGGTTCAAATCTGATGAAGGCTTACTGGAAATGTGCAATCCCAGGTCCAAAAATGCACCCCCAAAATCAATGATGCTACAAGTCTGCTACTCCAACATGCTACACAAAACAACCCACTGCATCTAGCATTGGCAATACAGTGAAGCAGATAAAGCAGTAAAATACTAAAAAAAGTATTTTAGTTTTGTCCCAACTATTATAGTTACTTTTCAATCTAGCTACGATATATTTAGCAGCAACAACTGTTTATAGAATGATTACCTTGACGGTGGCTCCCTCTGATGAACTCTTAGTGAACTGCTTGTCAGTTTGATCATCAAAGTTATCCTCTGAAATCAATTCATTAACATTCTACAAAGTTGTCACATAATCTATGCAGTCATAACGTAGCTGAATTCGTTAAACACCTACCGGTACATAGTCATAATTGGAAAAATAATGATAAACAATTCATTTGAAGTTTTAACACATCACCATGACTGATTAGCCAAGCACAGCAGTTGTCGCTTGTGATTTTAAACTTGTTTCCGCTGCCCACTGCTGCAGACTCCAGTTACAGCATGCAGCACACTAAGCCATATTTCCTGATCAATCAACTGTGAAGTGACTGTGGTGCCCTCTGGTTTCTGTGTACATATTGCCTCTTTTGTGGAACAAGTAGATGTACCAGATACAGAGACCAAGAGAAGACACATCAAAAGACAATAAGGAAACAAATAACAGAGGCAGTGATCAAAACAGCCATCAACGCTGGAGACAGTAATAAATACTCTCATTTTCTTTGGAATGTAAACATCACTAGGCTGTGTATAATATATTATACTGTATATAAGTATAATATACACTGTATTTACTTTATAATCTGCAATAAACTGCCCAGTCAGAACTTATACATATCTCCTCGTGCATGATTTATAGATCAAATGAGCTGCAGCTATTTATATTGAACATTTAGCTTAATGTATGTCCCCAGCAGAGAACATAAAAAAGACAATATTGATATAAAAAACAGAGGTAGTAACAAAAGATAAAAAAGTTCTTATATAGCGCAGTATCCAGTAGGACTGATCAAAGCACTTTACTTCCTGGTAATCCTGTTCAATCGAACACCATCCCAATTTATCTGGGAAGCATTCAGCCGTGCTACAATTAATGGATGAAAACTATTCATACACAAATATCCACCACTGTCTATAGCCAGGTACTCATTCATACAGCTGAGTGAACTGGAGCAACGTAGAGTGAATGAACTTGCCCAAGGTTTGACACCGCAGCACAGGATTCAAACGCGGGTTCTCTCGATTAAGAGTCCGATGCTCTAGCCACTGCGCGACTGTGCTCAAATAAGACATGGGGAAGTATGAGCTTTCACAAATATGCAATGACATCATCCGACCAGGATGTCGGACATACTGACAATACCATCTTCTTACAAAGGATGAATGTTTATAAAAGTAAGTAATCTCTGGATACACTAACAAGAAATGTATCAAGTTATTGTCACCTGGTTGTTTTGGGGACGTTGGCTTCTTAGTGATGGGGGGTCTACCAGCAGACCTTGTTTGCCCCACCTTAGAGGGGTCAATACTCCCAAACATCGACACCGCCCCGGCCATCTTCTTCGGCTTCACTGGGACGCTGTCTGTTTCCTCCTGCATTGAAGAGTTCACCAACATTAGTTGCTGCGTCGCCAAGGTTTGTTGTATACTGTGTCACACTGAGCATATTCTATGTCTCTCTATTTGCGACACCCCAGAACAGTGATTTGGATTGGCACAATATAAGATATTTATTATTACAGTCGAACCATGCTTAATGGTCACCTCGGTTATACAACCACCTCGCAATTGAGGTCACCCTGGTAAATTAATTATGTAAGGGTAAAGTGTGGGAAACAGCTACTACGGTCACCTCGTCACTCACGTCCCTCACTTTGACCCAATCCCGAATGTGACTCTGAGGTTCCACTAGATTATTACAGTTAGCCAGCTTTGGCATTTTTTGCTTCTCCCAAACAAATGTGAACAGTGACGTTGGAGGAGTAGAAGAGCTGTGCTGGCCAGAGACACAACTTTCTGGCGGCAGTATGAGCATGTGGCCAGTCAGAGATGGAAGGGTCCCTGTATATACAGACAATAACTGTCTTGTTTGTTGACGATGTGTGACGGGGAGCATCACCAATATTGTTATTTCCCAACAACAAAGTTGTATGATTTGATGACAACTCTACAGTAGATGAGTGATATGACACGTGACAACTTGTGCCACTCTGATATCATCTGAATCATTATTTTGCAAATCCAACCAGAAAACATTGAAAAATAATTATATGTTCAGAAGAATAGTATATTTATTTGAAGGTTGAAATATCCTAGACAGTTTTTACCTGAATCGTTTTCTTTGCTTCCGCAATAGAAGGTTCTATTTCACCCCCATTGCTCGACTTGTTGGTGGCGCCCTCTGTTGCCACAGGAGGTGGTGCTTTATTCAGTATCTCTTTAGTCTGTCGAGACACAGAATGGAAGATAACGGAGGGTGTTGTGGAGCATGATGTCATTGGTTTGTATTTTACTGGTGAGATGAAACAGTTTTTAATAACTCTGCACAGATTAAAGGAACAGAAGCCAAGAAGTATGGCTGATAGTTTGGAATAAACAGCACAAAGATTGTACATACACTGACAGGTGTAAAATGTAAAGGCAACAAAAGGTAAGCTCTTATATAGCGCAGTGTCCAGTCCTTAGGACTGCTCAAAGTGCTTCACACTTGACTCCCTGGCGGACCTGTTCAATCGAACACCCTCTCGACTTCTCTGGGAAGCATTCAGCCATGCTGGAATTAATGAGCGAAGACTATTTGTACAAATATTCACCACTGTCTATTCATATAGCTGAGTGAACTAGAGCAATGTCAAGTGAACGAACTAGCTCACGGTTCGACACGGCCACACAGGATTCAAACCCGATTGAGAATGCGATGCTCTATCCACTGCACTACTGCTCTCCATGAGACCCCCACAACATTGATAGTGCAATGCTCTATCCACTGCACTACTGCTCTCCATGTGACCCACACAACATTGAGAGTGCAATGCTCTATCCACTGCACTACTGCTCTCCATGTGACCCATACAACATTGAGAGTGCAATGCTCTAGACACTGCACTACTGCTCTCCATGTGACCCACACAACATTGAGAGTGCAATGCTCTATCCACTGCACTACTGCTCTCCATGTGACCCATACAACATTGAGAGTGCAATGCTCTAGACACTGCACTACTGCTCTCCATGTGACCCATACAACATTGAGAGTGCAATACTCTATCCACTGCACTACTGCTCTCCATGTGACCCATACAAGATTGAGAGTGCAATGCTCTAACCACTGCGCTACTGCTCTCCATGTGACCCACACAACATTGAGAGTGCAATGCTCTAGACACTGCACTACTGCTCTCCATGTGACCCACACAACATTGAGAGTGCAATGCTCTAGACACTGCACTACTGCTCTCCATGTGACCCACACAACATTGAGAGTGCAATGCTCTAGACACTGCACTACTGCTCTCCATGTGACCCACACAACATTGAGAGTGCAATGCTCTACCCACTGCACTACTGCTCTCCATGTGACCCATACAACATTGAGAGTGCAATGCTCTAGACACTGCACTACTGCTCTCCATGTGACCCACACAACATTGAGAGTGCAATGCTCTAATCACTGCGCTACTGCTCTCTGTGTGACCCCCACAACATTGAGAGTGCGATGCTCTAGTCACTACTCTCCATGTAAACCCACACAACATTGCAACCAGTGAAGTGAGTGAATGGTGGACACCTCACTTACGTTGCCCCACAACAAAGGGATGTCATAAACTGACCTTTGATGGCTTCTTGGGCCCGAAGAGGTCAACTGTGGGGTCAGTGTCGTCGCCGCCCCCAAACAGCCAGTCGTCGTCCTGCAAGTGTGACTTGTGGCTGGCTCGGCTCTGTACTTCCTGCAAACACCCAACATCGGATCTCATGAGTACACTGCTGATGGCACAAACAGCAAGTCTACCATTCACCCAGCTACTCCCACATCCACCCGCCTACTAACTAAATAACTAAAATAGCACTGTACAAACCTCTGTACCATCCATTTCTTACCCTAAGTGAACCACATTAAACACAAGCTATGCGTGGCACGGTCACACCATCAGTCCTCAACCTCTCACACAAACGTGTCCTCCAATTCCAATGCTTCAGCACAATCCACATGTCGTAAAATGTTGGAATGCCTAATGAAATGACCGAACAATGCCTCAGTGAATGTGTCCATGCAAGCCTGCAGAACACCAGCCTGGGGCAGTGTGTGACTAGACCAACACTGACATTTATGTAGTCACCCAAGGCAGTGAACTGTATCCCTGGTGTGACAGGACACAGCAACGTTGTATCCACAATTTCCTTCATCTGCCACAGGGTGAATGATATATTAACATACCAATATAGAAGGAACCAAACATTAGTCAGTCTTGCAAAACCTCATAAATAATGTCTGTATTGACAGCACTCAAGACAGATGTAAACTGTCAATCTCATTACACCTGCTCATGAGTGTTGCACTCGTCAGAGTGATACTGAAGATGCACATTTTACATAATTATGTCTTTTGTTTTAATTGTTCTAAATCAATCTACTTGTGTGATTCTATTTCATTTTTAATTGTTTTTATCTTAATTTATTTATCTACCCATCTATTAATCTGTGTTTATCAATTTAAAGTACTTACATTTGTCAAAGAATTATTTTAAATAGCTCATACGATTGTTAGATTTTATAAAACATTGTAAAGCACTCGAGAACAATTATTTAGATGAGACTCTACATCAGAAACTTACTATTGTTAATACAGTAGAACCTTGCTTTATGGTCATCTATGCAATACAGCCACCTTGCAATTAAGGTCAGAATGGGACAGTCTCAAATTAGTTTTTGTAACAGTAGTGTATAGGAAATTTGTCCCGCTAATACGGTCACCTTGCTGTTCAGGTCACTTTTGTCCAGTCCCAAGACTGACCTTAATAGGGAGGTTCAACTGTTTTATTATTGCTTAGATGTCCGCGTCAACAAAGACAAAGCGTGTTTGCTAGAGTCACCCATCAGGCAGTATTTTACAATATTTCATCCTGTCCACATTCTTGTGTGAAATTTGCCAAATTTAAAACCTTACCGTTGACTTTTGCCCTGTGTTGGACTTGGCGAGAGGGGACGTGATCCCAAATAAGTCATCGTCATTGTTGTCATCAAAGAGAGACAATGTCGCTTTCCGTGGTGTCACTGGGGCTTGACTTTTAACCTCAGTAGGCTGTATAAATATTGCGTCCATGAAGATATTCATCAGGTTGTCATGATATGAACTACTTATTAACGTATTACAACAGCCAATGCAATATGACCAATACTACATCTGACTACCATCAAGTAATATCCACTGTTGATCAAACTATATTTTTATGGAAAAACTGTAATAATTTGATCGATGTCGCACTATATCCAAACTTATTAGTGGCACTTCACAACACATTAAAACATGGTCCTGAATTGCTACATAAACAAATAAATAAATACTACTACCAGTTATTATTGATTATAATAAAAGTGACAGTGGTTCAATAGACAAAAACTACCAGAGCAAAAATATTTCTGCAGACCAAGGTTGAAAGCATGTCAGCCTCACCTTTGGGTCGAGTGCCTGCGTTGTTCTTGTGCTTCCAAACAAGTCACTCTCCACCTCTATCTTTCCACCCTCGGGCTGTTTCCTTGCACTGCGGGCAATCATGCATCAAGTTGACACGTGGAACTTTAGTTATTTCTCTGTTTACTTGTATTTTTAATAATCAAAAAAATTAATTATAATCATTAAATCAACTACTATCAAATGATGATGTTCAGATTTCTGAAAACTAGTGTGTGACTGGTACCAATTATTTACCTAAAACCATAAAAATGTACACTATAAAATGCATATTTCTTATCACTGCATTTATGTAAAATGATAACACAATATGGAAATGTGTACTTCCAATATGCAGCTACTCCAATATGCAACTACAAATTCTGTAGTTCTGTTGGCAGGCAAATCTAACTGCGTTCCCTGCTGTACGAGATCATCTCAGAATCTTGATGTCAAATATCAGACGAAATTACTTTTGTTTGGGGGGGGGGGCATGAGGTAGTTTCACCTGGTGTTGGACATCGATATTTTACTCTTCTGACCGATACTGTTACACACTTTCATCTGAGGGAAGGGTGTTGGGGCTGAGGTCAGGTGAGAGTAATTTGATCTGATATCGGATATCAACATTCTGAGATGATTCCTAATGTCTTATCACATAAATTTAGACACTGCCCAGGAGACCCTTATGGCCAATAAGTGGACATTACGTGGTTGACCTCTTGACCTCTGCCCCAGACAGGAAGTCTCCTCTTTCGTCATCTTCCTCATCAAACAGGAGGCCACTCTTCCTCGCTCTCGCACCAACTGGTGCTGCCACCTGCTGAGACAGTCCAGAGTTAGATACGGGCAATTTATACAAGGGCAAGAGTAGAAATGGTAAGTGTACTAACTACACACCCTAAACCCTTGTCCGTAGAACACCTCGGGTGATTGTACAAATGCCACTGTTCAAGTCACAACTTATATATCAGTTGAAATCACAGCTAAAAACAGACTTGTTACGTGAACGTCTTTGCCATGTATCTAGGAATGTTGTTCAAGTCAATTGGCTGTATGAATTTTTTTTATCAAGTTAGATATGTGCATAATAATAAAAATTCTTACAAATCCATTATAATGTGCAATTAGTAGAATACATTATTAGATGTAGTGTTTTTATGTTTTAAACAAGTTTTTTAAAAGCTCAACAAATACAGATTTAACTTTCAAATTATTGATGATTATAAAAAAAAGTTAAACATGTTTTAAGAAAATATGTGAATATATGAATACATGGCATGGGTGACAGAACGAAGGGACCACACATAACACAACATTTCACCTGAGGTTTACTTGAAGAACCAAACAAGTCTTCATCATCACCAAACAGACCTCCGCCACCACCTCCACTGCTGAGAGCTCCACCGGTACCACCAGCCAGAACTCCGCCGGTACCACCCCTGTGGCAGAAACCGATGCACTTAGTTCCTAAACACACCACACTGACTGGTGGCTGCACTGAGCCTACCGATACCACACTAGTCAACTGGTATCATGCTATAACACTGCTGCTATCGTACATTTCTAGGCACCGTCTGAATTTATTTCATTTTCATTCTGTCCGACTCTATAGTCAGCAAACACTTAGTTAATATTAAGTCGGTGTACACAGTTATGAGAACAGAGTTTGCAATAGCATAGGTGAATTTAAAAAATTACATAACATAGTGGCACTGGATGGACTACATCATCAAAATAATTGTTATCCCCAAATAACTTAGCTGTCAAATAGCCTGTCATGTGCAGCCCTTCCAGCTACATTACTGTACCACCCCATTAATGTCCACACAGTCATCATTCTGCTGCGTCAGCAGTTACATAAAGCTAGTCTTCCAGTAGCTTCATCCTGGTTGATAAATTGTCTCTTGTGAATGGGGATTTTTTCTTTTTTAGTAGTAGTATTAGTAAGAAAAGTGTTATTTCAGGATTGTGACCATATTACGTTTACATCATGATTTTCAAAGGGCCATCAGCAGCACATACACTCCTATATACAAGTATATAACTTTAGATAAAGTACACAATTCCCATCAGTATATCATGATAAACCTATAAAAATAGTAAATAAACAAACATACAAATACATACAATATCATTACAGTTCTAAAAAGAATTTTGTTCTTTGCTGATAAGTGCAACTTTATAGAATGAGAGTAACACACCCTCTTGCTGCACTCTTGCCAACAGACCCAGAGAACAAGTCTTCTGGTTCCTCAGCAAACAGACTGCTGCTGGATGCTGATGGACTGCAGTCCTTCCTCTGACTGCCCCGTGTGGCTGAGGTAGTGGACACACTGGACACACTTGACTGATTGCCCTCGTCTGACCATGTCTGGTCCTACAACACATCAACTTACACATCTCCTACATCCAACATGTCTACTTACACATCTCCTACAACCAACACGTCTACTTACACATCTCCTACAAGCAACACGTCTACTTACACATCTCCTATAACCAACATGTCTACTTACACATCTCCTTTAACCAACACGTCTACTTACACATCTCCTACAACCAACATGTTTACTTACACATCTCCTCATAATGCAAAGTAAACTGAAGCTCCTTGTTTCTCATTTTAACAAGTTGCATAATCATTGCACAGAGTAGAATATGCTAAATGTTACATTCAAAACTTTATTTGGATAGTGTAATTATTCCCAGAGATATCCTTTTTCCAGATGCAGAAATATAATGTTCTAAATACTATAATAAATAGCCCAAAACTGTTTTATAATAATACACATTTGGCAGTTCAAATGTTCAAACTGTAACGAAACCATCCATATTCTAAACACACACTATTGGCATTATTCCAGAGGGCAGTTAACAGCTTGGGCGTTTTGATGTTTCATGTTAAAAACACTTCTAGTTAATTATCTCGCCTGCTGATACAGGACAGTGAAACAGACGTCATGTCAAATCAAAATCAATTTGTTCTTCTCTTTGCAGTCCAGGGTGGGGCTGGCCACGATACTGGTCCTTGATTTCTCTTTGCCATCTCCTTTGATCCTGAACTGCCATCTCCACCCCCTAGCTCTCACTCTCATTCACCACCCCTCCAGCCCTCCCACTCTCACCACATCTCTCACCACATCTCTCAAACAGTCCTCCCAATGCAACTGTTATATTCAAATGTGGTTCATCATCATCTTCCGTATACTACGTAACCTCATCATGTTGACGGGTTAAAATGTCGTTTAGCTAAGTAAATAATTTAGGCCAATCTAATATACACATATAAGTAATAGTATATTTTGTGAACAAACAATGACAATTCCATTAACCGGCAGAGGATGCTGCACAGTATAAGGAAAACGAAACGTCGCCTTAACTTTATGGTATGAGAGTGTTACTGCCTATATAACGTCATTTTCATCATTTTTTGAGGCGTCAGTCGTGATGACGTAACAGTGAAGCGTCGCTGCTTTCGAGGTTTGTTCGGATCGACTCCATTTTGTTTGGTAGTATGTAATATATGAAAATGTTGTGGGGATGGGCCATCATTATTACCTACCTGTTTTCTCGCTACTACAACACACATGGGAATACAGTACGCAAGGGTACGTTAAGGATAATTTAATTAAAATCACCGTTGTATGTAATAATGCCTTTTAGCCTTATTATTACAGGTCGTGCACGATGTCAAGCACAATATACGTACCACGTACCTGGAAGTCTGCTAAGAACACCAACTGCCAGGCCAGTATTATTCAAAGAGATAACCAGCTGCACATTTTGCTCTGGTCTGCTTTATTTGTCAACTTGTACGTGCATAGGCCTTACCAAAGGTATGCTATTTAAAGAATCTTAGTGATGTACACGAGTCTAAACAACCATTGGTGCCTTCGTATTTTTCACGTGTCCTATGCCAGGGAACATGATATATTTCACGTAAGTATAAGTCTAAGCTTCCTTTGCGTTGTCTGTGTAGATGTTACTCTTTTAGTTTATATCTGCAAATTATTGTTCAACTATAAAACATGTAAGTCCGTCAAAATCGAGAGGAGGCGAGAGACCTGGAGATAGGGAGGCAGGTGGCAAATAAAGAAAGAGGTGGCGAGAAAGAGAGAAAGCCACTGCACATCCCTTAGAGACTGATGCCAAAACTAAATATACCTTGCACTAAAATATGAATTCACTACATGGAAATCGTGCCCCGTGAAATAAGCAAATTTAAATAATATGCTGCAAGAATCATTTCGTTCACAGAATGTATCTGCAATTTGTTTAAATGTACAGCAAGACCCATTCGTTCACATAACTTATCTCGCAAGAATACAACACGAAAGGAATATACTGCACGGCTCATAGGCTACTACATCAGGGCAGTTTTGAAGGAACCATAGCTTCTTCGACTCATATCTTATTCGACTCACATTTAACTGCATTGTTCTACATTTCTTTCGAGATTGCAATCACGTGTTCATTGAAGCGTTTGCCGTTCAACAAGTACATAGACGTATCGCCGTTCTTGAAAGTCCTATTTGTGTTTGTGAAACTGTCTTGGTGCTTGCGTGTTTTAGGCCCTACATATGTGAAGATGTGCAATTCGAGCGATCCTCAGGTTATTATCGCACGTGGCGTCGTCATTAGTCTGCGCACGAGCGATCCACAGAGTAGCATCTGCGTGTGCAATGCAAGCAGTTCGGTCTATAATGGACAGTTTTCCGTGACTCTGGTGTCTTACAGGTTTGTTGCGCATTTCTACTAACTCATACTACACCCAGTTTGCTATAAATTGGTAAGTTACCCGTTAATCGTGTTTATTGCATTATGGAAATACCACTAACGAGTCTGTCATGATTGTTTATAACATACAAGTTTAATATTTAGATTTGGTTGTAATGTAATGTGATTATTTCTCAATAGGTTTCGTCACATAAGTGTAATTTGAGTACGAGTTCATTATTATTATTAAAGGAAATAAAAACAAGGCATTAGCTCAAATTCGTTTTCCATGTGTACACAAAGTTTAACATTGTAAGTAACATTCGAGAACATTAAAAAAAGTACAGAAAAATACATTTGTCGCATCAGTTCGATTTTAAACCCGTCTGTGTAGCGATTCCCGCGGAAAAAAAAATTCATGAGCTAGGCGATCACGTGGTATCATAACATATGATCCACACTCGCAGCAGGCCGACCTTTCCCATGCATTCAGAGCATGTTTACAAGGATAGTTTTTGGGTCGAAACGAGCGTCAGAATGAGTTATTGTGCAATATTCCGATGTAATACAAACACTAGTAATCATAGAGGAACAAGCAGTTATCTAACGGTTCCACATGAATCCAATTTTATTCAAAACACTGAATGCGAATGGGCTTACAAGTCGACTAGGTATCGCCAAGCTTGGGCTCGTTTTCAGAATAATTATATCGAATGCAACCAACGGTTGTAGATAATCTACACCAATATACATACATAGCAAACATATATCGTATACAGATACAGAAAGTAACGTGTATAATATAATAATATCACTAGAATATCGATGTATGAAATAGGAGTTAGCTCATTGGTAAACGCTTTTTTATGTTTTCACGAAGTAATAGAAACCAAATCATTTTGTATACAATGATGCACTGTTTGTAAATATTTTTGTAGTAATTATTTATTCGCCATAAAAATGAAAATATGGTAATTATATATAACGATGTTTCTGAATGTTATTTATCCAGATATATCACCATTTGTTTTCACATATATAATTACAATACATTACCGTACAATATATACATAATAAATAAATTATATATCCATTACATTATATTTGTTTGGATAAATAACATTTGGAAACTTCGTTATATAATTCCCATATTCAAATATTTGTGACGAATAAATAATTACTACAAAAATAAACAAATATTTACAAACAGTGCATCATAGTATAAAAATGATTTGGTTTATTTTACTTCGTGAAAACATTAAAAAAAGTGTAAAGAAAATCAATAGTTTGGTGTCGGGATAGAACCGGCGTCGCCCGATTGCAAAATAAACGCCAAGTAACCAACGCGTTTACCAACTGAGCTAGCAGGACCGAAGAAAGTCGTTGACTGATTTAAGTTGTTGTGATAAATTGTACAACTCCTACTTCATACATCGATATTCTAGTGATATTATGAGATTATACACGTTACTTTCTGTAGCTGGGTACAATATATGTTTGCTATGTATGATTATTGGTGTAGATTATCTCCCGTTGGTTGCATTCGATATAATTATTCTAAAAACGAGCCCAAGCTCGGCGATACCTAGTCGACTTGTAGGCCCATTCGCATTCATTGTTTTGAATAAAATTGGATTAATGTGGAACCGTAAGATAACTGCTTGTTGCTCTATGATGACTAGTGTTTGTACTACATCGGAATATCGCATAATAACTAATTTTGACGCTCGTTTCGACCCGAAAGCTATCTTTATAAACATGCTCTGAATGCATGGAAAGTGTCGGCCTGATGCGAGTACGGGTCATATGTGACGTTACATCTCGGCATCCCGAAAAGCGCGCCAAAAATATGTATATACGAAAATGTCCGGCTGCACAGCATACAATGTGGAATTTCTAATTCATTGAATTTGTTTTGCTTGGTGGACATGGAAATAGATAGCAGGATGTAATATAATATGAATTCAAGCAATCCATGTTTTTATTCCCTTTAACTACCAAATGTAAAGACATATTGTGGGGAAGTTATTTTGTGTTACGTTTTGTTTCTAGCGTTTATACTACAATTGGAACTAGGGTTTTTATGTTGCTGCACCGACGGTCCGGACAGCGGAATGATAAACGTATGACACGCGGATATATTTTGTTGTCTTTTTCACTGTTTTATCTTAAAATTGCACATTATATAAAACAAAGTTTATATGTTGACAAAAGCCATACATAGCGTATGGGTTTGTATGGAATTGAGGAAAGTCATTATAGTGTATGGGTTAAAATGGAGTTGAAAAAGGTCATATATATATATATATATATATATATATATACAGCCCTGTATATATATATGTGTGTGGGGGGCATGTTGATTCGATGCAAATTTGTTTTAATTAAAAGATGGACGATCTCAGAATGCAGCTTTAATGTACGTATATTTCGTAGAGTGGTTAATGGTGACACTTGATCAGAATCTGAATACTATTTACATGTTAACGTATATAAACATTCTGTAATAATTACATAGATACAGGCGAGCAGCATTTCAAGCCAAAATACGGATCTCAACCAAAATGTGACCTGTGTGCAGGGCCTACTGATCCATTAAGTGACAACCTTTGCACGACTTTAGGTTCCGTCGGCGACGCGCATGCGAAGGTGAGGTCAGGTTCCATTTCCCGAAGTCCGATTTGCAGACTAGGCGATTCTGTGCAGGCGGCAACGGTAGCGCCGTTGCCCCGGTGACAGTCGCGGCGCTGTACGACGGTAATGTCGTCATAACAATGACCCAGAAAGAGCCGTTTGACACGTCCTTCCAAGCCCTCGTGTCCGGTAGGTAACGTACACATTTCTAGATATTCTCTTGATAAATCAACTAGCTGAGCTACCTGGCGTTGCACGGGAAAAAAGGTAGTCATATACATCCTCAAATAATTTGCACTGAAATCTAAAAAATAGTATTGTTGACATAATTATGAACACTGAAAATACACCAAACCTCAAATGCCCAACATTTGAGTTCCAGACGCCCAAAAGCATCCGAAATGTTTCCAGCCTATCCGCATTAAAGGTGACATGAACATGTTGGAAAAAACGTTATAGTAAATAAAATATATACAAAGTAACACGATCGTGTAATAACAAAATTCTAAAAAAGTTTGTTTTCATAAAATTACACAAACGCTTCCCCACAGAACGTCTAGGACATTTTTCCTTTGGCTGTTTCCGTGAGCGTGACATAATATGTGCCAAACAAGCTGGTGGCTGATCGAAATTGGCCATGTTATTCAGCGGTTGTCGCATTGTTGCCTTCAATTAATGACAACCAGTCATTGTATATTGGATGATAGCTATGGAAATGCTTCGGCAAACAGTTGTTTTTTTCGATCAAATGCCAAAGACAAGAAATGCTGTTGGAAATGTTTCGCCGCTGCGCCGCTGTAACTTCAGCTTCTCCGCTGTCTCGGCTGTGAACTCGTGACATCTGAACACGGGGGGTGGGGGCAGTGCTGTATATATTGTATAATAAAAAAACTGTTGTGTTTACACAATTCTACTAATAATATTGTAGTCAAGTAAGTAAACAAACATTTGAAATTACCTCTAATTCTGTTCTATCATACATTATCATTTATTATGATGTATAGCTGGTACGCAAAATCGTGGTGTGAGGTTTTTTTTAAATGTTCTTGAACAACTGTAACTGCACTGACATCATGCATATTTTTTATTTTTTATGTAAATCAACACATTAAAATGTGGCATGTAAACAATCTAGCACATCTACGAACTTATTTTGATAGATATAGCCATTGATGAGCAAATTGGTGTGAATCTTACGCCGTGTCTTCCATGTTTCCAGTGGTGAGACAGATTTGGGCTATGGCACATATTGCGTCATAGTACTTTTCCAAGCGGCAATCAGGCACACTATTTCATTCTGGATTTTATTCGGAAATCGGTCAGATATACTGATTTTTACTCATTAAACTGCGTGTATATATTAAGTAAGGAACCTGTCAGGCATTACACCTGTCTAAATAGCATCATGTTAGTATGTTATTTACGTGGTTAAAATAGTAAATTTATGTTTTGTCACCTTTAATAAATTGTAACTGATCACTGACCTAGTTGTTGCGACAACCTTTTGCCAGAAATCGCACGCGCTCACCCGTGGAATTAACGTAACCAGCAACAGGCAGCTGGGTTACGCGTCCGGGATTTTGTAACGTTAATAACATAAAAACTAATTTGTCTGCATACACCCGGTGACACATTTGTACATGGAATAATAACCTGTACAATGATATATAGAAATAAATTCCGTTGCTGGAACTCCACGGAATTGTTGCAGTGTGTTGTTTGCCTTACGTAGCAGCTGCTCACGGGGACTGACGCGGCAAAATGCTTATATGTGACCAGCGACAGGTAGACCTGGAGCATGTTAAGTGCTGAGGATATTTAAACTTCAATAACTTTAAAACTATTCCAAATTTCTGCATACATCCAGGGACATATTTGTAGATAGCATAATTATATTTACGATGATATAGAAAAACATTAAATCCGCGGCTTGGACTCCACGTACAGCCTTTTGAAATATTGAGCCTCCATAGTTCTGCACCCCCCGGACGAACTGCGAAAATGTATAAATCTATGAACCATCTCAATGGGCCTGGTATGAATGAATGAATGAAAGTTTATTCAACAACAATAACATAATACATGCACAGTATGGTGTGCTGCTGCTGCTGAAAGGACAAAGCTGAAGTCATAGACTTATATGTTGCTATACCCTTCTCAAACTAAAAAAACTGAATAAATACAACACGAATTATAAATAAATCACAAAATAATATTCACAACTCATATATAAACTTGTTACCATAGTACTTGCTTTACTAATACATGAGTTTAACTAAACGTCATCTTCAATTAACAATTCATATATATGTAGGAAGTAATGACAACTTGAGTGTTTTTTTAAGTTGTGTTAAACTTGATAGCTGAGTAAATTTATTTGGTAAATTGTTGCACGTTTTATACCCTTGATGGTGATTGACAGCAGTCGGAGGGTGGTGTTTGTCTTTTTTAACATAGAACAGTTTGCGTTGTCTGGTATAATGTATGTGTATAGCTGCGGTTGGTTCAAATAATGCTTGAACACGACCAAAACTTTCACAGGAGTCTCTTGACCCGGTTTTATTACGAGCCTTATTACGTACCATGTTTTCACTGTACATTATACATTCACACTACAGGATGTATGTTAACTAATGATTTATCCTGGATATATGTATTTTTTAATTTGCGTGAAATACCGGGGTCAAGTACAATAATTCTTCTTCTTAACAAACGTGTTAAAGACAGAGGGCACGCGATACGCAACTATGTATTTAAATGGAAATAAAACGCAACTCTTTGGGTTATGCACACAATACAGTTAATCCAAACTAAACATTTGCAACTGCAATCAAGATTTTCACGTCAGTGGTTTACTCAAAATGTGGTCTCAAAGTAAGATATTCAAATGAAATGTTCGACCAATAAACGAGCAATAATTCTTTACCGCGAAGTTGCCGTGACGCCGCGTGGTGTTAACATATTCCATGGCATATGGTTCAGTGTACACTTGCAAAGTCGATTTGCAATAAAACGTGTGTTTTCAATGTGCCTACCATTACATCTTTTCCTTCACTATTATCGGCATTAACCGCAGATTAAGGAAACGGCCGCGAAATTTGGGCACTGACATATCAGATTATCGAAATTTATGCATGTTAATTACCTAAATTACCTAAATGAATACTATCGAAAAGTATGCATGTTAATAACCTAAATATATAAATAATACCACTCGAGATGCCCCGACAACTTCGTACCCGGTAGTAAAGAAATATGTCAACATTCTCTTGCTACAATTTATCAATATATTTTGACGACATGGGATGAAGTTAGACCTAATACAACTTCACTCGAAGCCGCCGCTAATAAACTGCAAGCAAGCGGGATACTCGGAAAAGAAAATATCATCATTCACTTGAAACAACTTATCAATGCTTTAACGACCTCGGGTGGCGTTACGAGAAATATGCAGCACTTAGTCCACTACGAAGTCGGTAAGCTGACGGCATCCAAGATGATGTTATGTCCAACGTCGACATGTTGATTAACGTACAGCAACAGGCGCGACTCCCGACGGCAAGTTGAGTCGGCTACAGTCGGTCAACAATAATTACAGCGATCGTGTTTTTATTATCGAACGAATTGTATTTTTGTATAATAAAGGGTACCTATTAAATGGTTTAGAAAGCCGGATAACAGAAGGTATCGGCTAGCATACAACTGGAATGTTTACCAATAAGTGTTCGTCGATAGAGATAATACTTTGATTAACGTGGTCATTTGTGACCTCATCAGAATGTTTTGTTCAAAGACGGACTATGGTTCATGTTAAACGAACAAACAGTTGTGGTTGCTTTTTTATTGTTTGAGTTTAATTCGTGAAAGAGAATATTCGTTTTCCAATAGCAAAATATTGTTGTTCAAGCAGGAACTCATGGCGTAGGTTTACCGGCAAAAATGGCGCAGACCTTGAAATGCGGCCGCTGTATACTCAACAAGCTTTTCCTAATACACTACTAGTTGCAAATGGTTAGTCTGTATTAACCGTTTTAGATGCATAACTTCCAATTGTTCTTTTTGTTTTCCTTTAAGGATTGTTATGTATACAACTTATTTAATTGACTTAAGGGTCAATGTCCAACGTCGTGGTGTCTTGCGCGAAAGAGAACGCACAAGTCCGACACATACGAGTGACAACTACTGGTGTTCCCGTTTTGCGACAACAAAACAAGGAAATACGAAACAAACGTTTTGCCATTCGTAAGTGCAGTATTAACCAAATTATATACCTATGTTTGTACATATATGCGTATGTGTGTATATGAATGATGTATGTATGTATATGTGTGTGTGTGTGTGTGTGTGTGTGTGTGTGTGTGTGTGTGTGTGTGTGTGTGTATGTGCGTGTATGTGCGTGTATGTGCGTGTATGTGCGTATGTGCGTATGTGCGTATGTGCGTATGTACGTATGTACGTATGTATGTATGTAAGTATGCCATATGTCATTCGTAAGTGCAGTATCAATCAAATGATGTACCAATGTTCGTACGTTTGTACATATATGCGTATGTGTGTGAATGTATATGTATGTATGTTTGTTTGTATGTATGTATGTATGTATGTATGTATGTATGTATGTATGTATGCATGTATGCATGTATGTATGTATGTATGTATTCATGTATGTATGTGCGTGTAGGCATGCAGCTACGCACACCCACACACACACACACACACACACACACACACACACACACACACACACACACACACACACACACACACACACACACACACACACACACACACACACACACACACACACACACACACTGCCATAATGCACTAATACTGGTGTTGTTTGTTCTCTTTTTGTCTTCGGTAGGTAGTAGTAATCAGATGGTGGTGGCCGGTATTGGATGTCTCATCATCAGCACAATCGTCGTCATATTCGTGTTGTAAGAGGAACATTTTCCATACTTTCATCGTATATGTGCCTGCATGCCTGCGTGAGTACACGAATGTGTGCGAACATAATATGTGTGTGTGTCCGATTGTTCATGAACTTGCTAGTGTGCATAATTGCTTAAAATAATCTCTACGACTGTGTATGTGTGCGTGCGTGCATATGTGCGTGTGCGTATGTGCGGGTGTGTGCGCGCGCGTGTGAATGTGTGTGTCGTGTGTGCGTGCGTGTGTGCGTGCGTGCGTGCGTATATGCGAGTGTGCGAGTATAAGTGTGTGCCTATGCGTGCACGCGTGATTGCGGTGAGAGTTTCTCTGAAGGTACTGGCAGCTGGAATCGTGAGGCAGTGATATTGAATGGGATGGTGTCAAATGTGGCGCTGATCATCAGGAAGTCATAGATGGAACGATAATGAAATAAGTTGGTAGTTGGGTATACTTGAGGAGAACAATGTGCAAGGACACCGCATGAGAAGGTACTGTGGGGGGATGGTAGGACGAGATACAGTCTGATAGGTACAATAACGTAGAAGGAATATTGTTTGACGGAAATGTGACAACACAAATGTTGGTGGCGTGTAGGGTGAGTAAGGTTTGACATAAACATGTGTAAGTAATCACATTTTAAACGTCAAACGACAACCGGGCTGTAGAACTATCGTGTAAGGTTATGTCTAAGGTTTATGTGGTAGGTTTGGTTTGTATGGGAGCGAAAACAATGGTTAGTTCACTGGTTATAATTCAATATACTGTGGTTGCCGTTGGACGGTCATACACATTGTCCGCACGGGTCCGCGATGACATTTCGTCATTTGACCTGGAAGGTATTCGACACGTACACGTGTCTCGTGGATGAACACAGAAAGTACAGTTGTTCAGTTGCAGTAGTGATAATAGGGTGTGTTTGCAAGCGCACAATTCAGTTATCCAACATTCGAAACGAACGTGTGACGCGATAGGGATAAGGGAGAGAGTCGAGATCGAGGAGTTTGCAGACACTCTAATAACTGGTGGTATGTTTATGTTTCAGCAATCGCAAATTAAAACCACCCTTGAATAACCGCAACCGGGAAGCGTCGGTGGTGGTCGATCACGCCACGGCGGACAGACGTGAGAACAATATTACCGGCGCAGTTAGGATACAACAGGACCATTTGCCCGGAAGTACGCATGACGCATGCGTGGAAATTGACGATGTAACAACTTCGCATGGAAGTATGCAGGACGCATGCGTGGAGATCGTAGATGTAACAACTTCGCCCAGAAGTACGCATGACGCATGCGTGGAGATTGAAGATGTAACAACAGAGAAAGATCCAACGTGATGACTGTAATACAGACGTGCAATACATTCTGTCGGCAATATAACGTTAGGAGGATCAGTTTGCTAGCATCTTTAAGAGAAACATATTGTTTTTTAAATCCTAAAAAAGCATAGTAATATCAATTGTTATTTTGTAACGTGAAAACAAGTCGTTCAATACAGTTTGATGCGTCAAGTAACAGGCTATTTATAAAATAGGTCACGTTATTTTAGGACGCCTGATGCGCCTTTTTTAACGCTTAGTATTGCTGGCTTGTACACCGTTTAAAATTATGTTCGTTTTTGAGATAATGCACATATTATTTTATATTCATAGTTCGCATGTATAATATAGGTATGTATAACTAATAATAAACATTGATATCAAACGTTCATATATGTATATTTAATATGTGTAATGTTACAAATAGGAACTGGGCAGTTGCGCCGGACTGTCAATCGAGAACATCAGAATTATAGTTCAATTACTGCGGTTTCGAAACTTGGTAATTTTTCGTTTACCTGTGTTTGTGGTAGTGACATCAAAAGTCATCAGTTTGGTGTTTATGTCAGAATAAATAAAATATCCTACACAGGAAAAATGAAATAAATTACTCGGCAATTTCACAGTGCCAATTGTCTTGATCTACGAAGAAACATGCTGGTGGTGATTTAACTGCTATCAATACACTGCATTGTGGAATGACATGATTGCATTGTATAGGTGAGGCGGGCGCTCTAGAACACCGCAGAGTATTTATTATGTCGTAGATTGCCCTTGTAAGTTTTTATTTGCGTTGATATTTTCATTACACTAAACCACGTCCTCTTCTGATGGCATAGCAATTAATGCTATCAGTCTGATTTCGACAGATAGACGAGTTGACGGGTTGTTTTTACCATTACATTACGTTTACCCGACCCGAAGATCGTTCAACTATCATGCAATGCTTCGTAACGCTTACCCGGAGACCCTCCACCCAATACTCGTGACGTGCGATATGGGTGACCCCTAAAATACACCTTCTTCTTCATCGGTGATCTTTCCATCACTTGGTTTGAGCCGCCGTCTAGACGATACTTCCTTACATGTCAAGATTGTCTCTCGTTCTCTCCCACTCCCGGTGGTTCCTTAATCCCACTTTTCTGCCTTTCTCTCCCACTCTCGGTGGGTGGTTCCTCCATCCCACTTTTCTGCCTTTCTCTCCCACTCTAGGTGGTTCCTCCATCCCACTTTTCTGCCTTTCTCTCCAACTCTCGGTGGTTCCTCCATCCCACTTTTCTCCCTTTCTCTCCCACTCTCGGTGGTTCCTCCATCCCACGTTTCTGCCTTTCTCTCCCACTCTCGGTGGTTCCTCCATCCCACTTTTCTGCCTTTCTCTCCCACTCTCGGTGGTTCCTCCATCCAACTTTTCTGCCTTTCTCTCCCACTCTCGGTGGTTCCTCCATCCCACTTTTCTCCCTTTCTCCCACTCTCGGTGGTTCCTCCATCCCACTTTTCTGCCTTTCTCTCCCACTCTCGGTGGTTCCTCCATCCCACTTTTCTGCCTTTCTCTCCCACTCTCGGTAGTTCCTCCATCCCACTTTTCTCCCTTTCTCTCCCACTCTCGGTGGTTCCTCCATCCCACTTTTCTGCCTTTCTCTCCCACTCTCGGTGGTTCCTCCATCCCACTTTTCTCCCTTTCTCTCCCACTCTCGGTGGTTCCTCCATCCAACTTTTCTCCCTTTCTCTCCCACTCTCGGTGGTTCCTCCATCCCACTTTTCTGCCTTTCTCTCCCACTCTCGGTGGTTCCTCCATCCCATTTTTCTCCCTTTCTCTCCCACTCTCGGTGGTTCCTCCATCCAACTTTTGAGGTATTTCTTGCCACTGTCTCTTTATCGTCATTTTGATTTTCCTGTTCTCTTTCTACCATTCGTTTCTGTTTTCCATGCTCTTTTTCTTGTCAATCTCTCCCTACTCGTTCTCAGTATTTATCTTGTCCACCTCGATCTTTTAACTGTTTCCATTTTAGGTGCCTCTACGTTGCTAGTCGTGTTAGGCTTATTAGTAACGTAACTGGCGGAACTTTGCGAAGAAAAACACACGAAGTACTGGAGTAGCTGTACCGGATACCTCGTGGAACACATTGAAGGTATAATTTGTGCACACCTTTCTTCATGTTTTGAGCCACCTGTTCGAAACCCCAAAAGTTAACAACATATACACCACGTAAACTTAATGCGAATATTTTGTGCTAGAGCAAAATTATTTTGATCACACTTATATTAGTCCGGCAGCATCTGCAACAGAATAGATGCCCGGGTACATTTGGTGGTGAAAGCAAGCCAACCCCTACATAATATTAACGGGACCCAAGATAATGATAAAAAAAATGTTAAAGGAAATACAAATAAGGCATTAGCTAAAATCCTTTTTCCATGTGTACACAAAGTTTAACATTGTATGTAACATTTGACAAATACAGAAAAATACATTTGTAGCATCAATTCGATTTTAAGCCCGTCTCTGAAGCGATTCCCGCGGAAAATTAAATTTTAATGAGCTAGGCGATCACGTGGTATCGTGACGTCACTTATGACACACACACTCGCATCAGGCCGACTCTCCATGCATTCAGAGCATGTTTACAAGGATAGCTTTTGGGTCGAAACGAGCGTCAGAATGAGTTATTGTGCAATATTCCGACGAAATACAAACACTAGTCATCATAGAGGAACAAGCAGTTATCTTACGGTTCCACATGAATCGAATTTTATTCAAAACAACGAACGCTTACAAATGGCTAGGTTTCGCCGAGCTTGGGCTCGTTTTCAGAATAATTATATTGAATGCAACCAACGGGAGATAATCTACACCAATAAACATACATAGCAAACATATATTGTATCCAGCTAAAGAAAGTAACGTGTATAATCTCATAATATCACTAGAATATCGATACACGAAGCAGGAGTTGTACAATTTATCATAACAACTTAAATCAGTCATTGAATTTCTGTTGGTGCCACTAGCCCAGTTGGTAGACGCGTTGGTTTCTTGCCATTTATTTTACAATCGGGCGACGCCGGTTCAATCCTGACAGTTTGCAAACTATTGATTTTCTTTACACTTTTTGGTTTATGTTTTCACGAAGTAATATAAACCAAATTTAGTATACTATGATGCACTGTTTGTAAATATTTTTTTTATTTTTCTAGTAATTATTTAATCTAAATTGTATTTATCCAGACAGATCACACTCTGTTTTCACATATATAATTACAATATATTACCGTACAATATATTTACAATTAATAAATTATATATCCATTACATTGTATTTGTTTGGATAAATAAAATGTGAACTTGTATGAGTTTTAGAAATAAAGAGCTGTTTTGTATTAACTGGTGACTTTGAAAACATTAGAATTGCCACGAGGATAAACTGGGAAATGCGGACAACAGTCTTAGACTCGGTACGGTGTGAGTAACTAACTGGTTTGATGAACATTAGTCATGAGTCATGTAGGCGTATAAAACGTTCCCGCGCACCAAGCAAAGACGGCATGGATGACGCAAATGTTGTTGCCGAGTCGTGCGGTCGGTGAGGGTGGACGATGTGGTGCGGCACTGCAAAGGTCTTGAGCTGTGCTGGCGTCCCAGTTGGGAAAGTGTTGTGGCTTCAACGATTTATGCAGCCATAATGAGAATGTACTGTTACGAACGAAGAAATGACGGACAGAAATTGTATGCATAACTGTTCGCCAGGTGGCACCACAGATGTAATGGAATGCCATAGAGAGAGAGTGCAAGGTAGTGCACAGCAGTGGGTCTCTAGTGTGGTTATGTATAGACCACATACAGCTCATTAAGACTTGTGGTTTGTTTCTGTCTGGGTGATATTATCCTACAATGGCGAGTATTAACTTACACCGTTACCCTGAGTTTGCTGTGACAGATGAATCTACTATTGCGTCCAAGTGGGAGGAATGGCTGGAGGGGTTTGAATCGATGTTACGTGCTATGAAAGTCACAGACGCGGGGGAGAAGAGGAACATGCTCATGTATTACATAGGTGCTGGTAGAAGAAAATTGCTGAAGAGTCTTGAGAACATTGGTGAAGATGGAGATTATACTAGGCCCATCAATGCACTGAATGGTTATTTCAAGCCGAAGTTAAACCGTGTCTACACGTTGCTTCAGTTCCAACAGAAACCATGTGAGTTAATTGACAATTTCTACAATCGTTTAAACGAAAAAGTTACGGAACTTAAACTGGAAGAACCGGAGAAGAACCAGATTATTGAGCTAATAAAACTGGCGCAACTTGTAAATAACGGTCGGGTGACAGAGGTGAAGAAGAATGCCATAAGAGATGGTTTATCACTAAAGCAGTTTATGGACACTGCCAGATCTACTGAGAGAATGGATGTGCAATTTCGAGATTTGGAGTTGAGCAGATCAGTATCAGTGAGTGCAGTGAATGATCTAAGTTGATCACGACACCGCGTCAGGCTACCACACAGCCGTGATAGATCCAAGAGTAGACGTGGGAGGAGTAAGAAATCGGATTAAAAGAAAACATGTTTTCGCCGTGGAGGTGACTACCCACACCAAGGCGATTGTCCGGCTAAAGACAAGAAGTGTGTGGCAGATTTGGACACTTCGAAAAGAAATGTCACTCAAAGTCGAAGATTGTGAGCCGAATACCCAAAAAAGAATATGTGACAGTCCCCCATGTTTCTGAAGGGAAGCAAAACAATGGCACCAGATGCGACTATAATCATGTAAGGAATAGATGTCTGCTGCCTAGTGGACGCCGGTGCTGAAGCGAATCTAATAGGAGAGGACACGTTTCGAAAGCTGCTGCCACTGCTAGGTTGTTTTCAGGAGAGAGTGAAGGCAACACAGACGAAGTTAGCAACCATAACTTACATCTATGTCTTGAAAGGAAAAGCTAGCAATCTCCTAGGTTGTGAAACGGCTGAGAAGCTTGGCTTAATAACATTCATAAAGAAGGTGGATGAAGTAACCTTTGACAAAGTAGTAGAAGACTACAAAGACATATTTGAAGGCCTCGGCAAGATGAAAGGCGTACAAGTCAAGTTGAACATCAATGAACATGTGAAACCGATCGCTCAGAAGAAGAAACGCATTCCGTTCCATCTCCGAGATCAAGTTGACCAAGAAATAGAGAGACTGAAAGATTTAGATGTGATAGAGGATTCAGAGGGTCCCACGCCATGGGTGAGTCCAATTGTGTTGGTACACAAACCCAATGGTCAATTGCGAATATGTCTCGACTACCGAGCTATCAACACCGCCATCGAGCGAGAACGATATCCCATGAACACCATAGAGGACCTAATTGCCGACATGAATGGATCGAAGATATTCTCGAAGATCGACCTCAACATAGGATATCATCAGCTAGAGCTTGGTCCTGAGAGTAGATACATAACAACGTTTGCCACACAAAGAGGCCTGCACCGTCACAAGGCTATAAGTCTAGGTATCAACTCCGCCGCAGAGTTGTTTCAGTAGGCAGTTGCAGATATACTGGTTGGAATTCCAGGAGTAAAGAACATCTCTGACGACATCATAATGTACAGTCAGTCAACAGAGGAACACGTGGAAATTGTGAAGAACGTGCTCCAGCGTATGAGAGAATACAATATCACGGCCAACAGAGGCAAGTGTGAATTCTTCAGTATCCAGTTCTACGGACATGTCTTCAGTGAAGATGGAGTTAGTCCCGGTGAAGACAAAATGTCCGCTATCATCCATGCAAGCCAGCCGCAGAATGTTGAAGAAGTGCGGAGTCTGTTGGGAATGGCCCAGTATGTCTCCAGATTCATTCCAGAGTACAGCACTGTGGAAGAGCCGTTGAGACGCCTCACGAAGCACGATTGTCCTTGGAATTGGGGAGAGGATCAACGACGAGCGTTCAGTGAGCTGAAAAACTGAATGGCGGAGTGGGAAACGCCGAGTTATTTCGATACAAAGCTGCCCACTGAATTCGTGGTGGACGCCAGCCCACATGCTCTAGGTGCGATTCTCACACAGAAGAAGACAAATGGAGAGGGCTCCATAATCGAATATGGCAGACGAGCACTAACAGACACAGAGTCGAGGTATAGCCAGACTGAAAGAGAGGCATTGGCCATATGCTGGTGTTGTGAGTATTTCAATCACTACCTTGAGGCTTCAGAGTTTGTGGTAGTCACGGACCACAAGCCAATCGAGGGTATTATGAGGAAAGTTACCTCATTACCGACAACGAGACTTCATCGATTATTTCTGCGTCTCCAGCCCTACAAGATGGAAGTGGTATATCGTCCGGGAAAGCTGAATCCAGCAGATTATCTTTCTCGACATCCTCCATCTGAAGAAAGACCAGACAGCAAATCATGGCTAGATCTGCAGACTAATCAACTCATCATCAACATGATTCAGAGCTACCAGAACGAAGGAAAGAAGAGTATTCTCCGAGAAGAGCTCGAGAATGAAACGGCAAGAGACGAGGAACTGCAGCTCATTGTGGAATGCATTGTTTCAAGAAGGTGGCACGAATTAAATGCCAAATATGCTGCATACAAGAGTGTCAAAGACGATTTGTCAATACTGGATGGATTAGTTCTCAGAGGAGAAAGGATCGTTCTCCCCCAAATCCAACAGAACCGTGCTGTGAAGATTGCCCATGCCAGCCAACAGGGCAACGTAAAGACGAAAGCCCTACTCCGAGAGACCGTATAGTTTCCAGGCATTGACAAGCGAGTGGAAAAGGTTGTTCAAAATTGTTTGCCATGTCAGGCATGCACAGAAAGTATGAACAAAGAACCACTTAATATGACAGAGCTGTCAAAGGAGCCATGGAAAGAAATGTCCATAGACTTTTGTGGACCATTAAAAACCGGTGAATACATACTTGTAGTCATCGATGACTACAGCCGGTATCCTGAAATAGATATACTACACTCGACGTCAGCAAGGGCAACGATTCCCAAATTGGATGCAATATTTGCAAGACAGGGAATACCTGAGGTTGTGAAGTCTGATAATGGTCCGCCATTCAACAGTGATGAATTTGACAATTGGGCGAAGTTCATAGGATTTCGACACCGCAAATTAATGCCGCTGTGGCCCCAAGCGAATGGAGAAGCGGAGCGATACACGAGGAAACTTGGAAAGGCCATCCGAACTGCAATGATAGAAACAGGGGGTTGGAAACAGGAGTTGTTCACATTCCTTCATCATTACAGAGAAACGCCTCAAACGACAACACCGTCTGAAATGCTGAATAAGAGGAAACTCAGAAAAGAAGTCCCAGAAATTTCCAGGCGAAAGAGGGTGTCATTCAAAGACCAGATCGATTTCGCCACCAGATGAGATGCACGCATGAAATGCTACATGAAGGAACTCTCTGACAGTCGCAGCAATGCCAAGGATACGACATTGCAGATTGGAGACAAAGTACTTGAGAAACAGCCGAAGACTGACAAGATGTCAACGCCGTACAAGCCAGTTCCGTACGAAGTTGTGGAGAAGAAAGACAGCATAATAACTGCTGCGTCGGACAACCATGTGCTCACTCGCAATTTATCACATATGAAGAAAATTCCGGATTACTGTGGGATAACGTCACAAGACATATAACCAGAGCCTGTGATCACACCGGAGACATTGCCACACAAAACAGACACATCTGATAGTGCTCCTGAAAGAGAAAGTGGATGCACTGAGACACCTGTGAGAAGATCTTCCATGAACAATAGTGCTCCAGTGCGGTTGAAGGACTATGTCACAAGATGTGTTAATCAGAGTGAGTGGTAAAGACTCACCTAGAAGTGAAGTGCTGGTAGCCTCTCCTCCGTTGATCAGGTTAGGCAATCATAGTGTTTGTTATTAGGGTTGTGAACTGTACATGATCTCGTGGTGCACAGACTTATGTATAGGACTTGTTCACATAGTAGTTTGTTGACCCAACAGTTTGTAATTCTCCCTCTGAGCTAAAGCCTGAAGACGTTGCTCCCAATGCACTTAGAGACTTTTGTTGTGGACAGTGCATTGTACAGTTTCGTTTTCACTGTTGTGTAAGCAGTTGTTTTTATGTGGTGTAATGCTGTTATATAGGAGAGATGTAATGTTGTTAGTTAGAAATAGAGGTCTACTCCCGGTATTACAACATTATTGATGACGCAGGGAGTTTGGGGGCTTACGCTTTCAGCGGGTTTATGCCAGCATGGCTAAATGTGAAGTTGTGTTTCATTAAGAATAGCATATGTAATTCACAAATATTTCAAAGGTAATGGTATAGTAACACTGCGAGTTAATCTAGTTGTGAAAGTTCCATAAATGTGACCTTCTCTGCTATAGTCTAGAAAAGCTACATAACTGTGCTGCTCACCTCATTACTCGTACGAGGAAATACCACCTCATTGCACCCGTGCCGCAGCTTTTACGCTGACTGCCCGTTCGTTTGCGACCGACTTACTTGCTGTTTTGTTTACCTACTTACCTTAGTTAATCTGCTCCCGCCCCATTAACAAAACCTTGCGACCTACTTCACTGCCAGTATTTTCGTTCCTAACGGCTTCACAGACTGTCACCCATGGTGATCTCAGTTTCGAGTTTGTTCAGCCGTTCTATTGAACATTTTACCACCTTCGCTTAGAAAAGCAACATCATACAAATGTTTAGAACACTTAAAAAACTCTTTTTTAACTTTCCACTACGTCAGAACTACTTGGTGTCAGCCTGACGTATTCGAAAGTTTTCAAGTTGACGTGATTATAACGTCACGCCGGCTTAGAGTATAGAGCAGTCGATGCAGTGGATACACTGCAGTCCGAGAAAATATGTTATGATCTGGTCTGGGGGGGGGGCGAAAAGTGCCAGGTTATCCCGGCCTTTATATGCTTACGTTATATATTGTATAATTTATTATATTAGTTTTTAATATATAAATTGTCATTTTTAATGTCAATTGTATAAATGAATATATTTAAACGTTTTTATAATATATCTTAATATATATAATATCTTAATATATTTGTTAGCAGTTTTATGATCTTTCTTATACTTTTTCTTGTATTACTAACTATATTGAATATAGTGGTATATACATTATAACATGTTTATTTTGTTAGCGGTTGTTTATGCAACATCAGTTTTGAGTGGGGTTCCACAGGGATCAGTGCTGGGACCTATATTATTCTTAATATATATATAAACGATTTGGACGAAGATATAGCTAGCAAGGTGTTGAAATTTGCAGATGATACAAAAGTGTTTAGAAGGATTAAAAGTGATGGAGATAGACAGCATTTACAAGATGATCTTGACAGTTTGATCAAATGGTCTGAAAAGTGGCAAATGTTGTTCAATTTTGGGAAATGTAAATGCCTTCACACAGGACATAGGAACGAATATGTAGAATATACAATGGGGGAACTGTACTAAGTACTACAGTAAAAAAAAAAGACTTAGGGCTGACAATTAGTGCTGACATGAAGGTTTCAGAGCAGTGTGGAATTGCAGCTTCAAAATGAAATCAAATCCTTGGATTGATTAGGCGAAATATAGCATATAAAGAAAAAGAACTAATAATACCGCTGTACAAAACAATAGTTAGGCCTCATTTAGAATATTGTATACAAGCGTGGAGGCCATACCGCAAGAAGGACATAGATATGCTAGAAAGAGTACAGAGGAGAGCGACTAAAATGATACCAAAACTGAGTGATCTTAGTTATGAAAAACGCCTAAAAGAATGTGGTTTAACAACACTAGAGACCAGGATATTGAGAGGAGATCAGATAGAAGTGTTTAAAATATTGAATGGTTATGAAAATATTGATAGAAATATGTTTTTTTTCAGTTAAGAAAAATAGAAAGAATAGAGGACATGAAGTTACATTAGTAAAGGAGCAGTGTAGATTAGACGTAAGAAAGTTCTAATTTTCACAAAGGACTGTGAAAGAATGGAACAGATTATCTGATGATTGTGTGGGTGCTAGTAGTGTGAATATGTTTACAAATAAAATCGGCACATACCTCAGAAGGGCTGGATATATGTAGATAAAAGGGGTTGGACTCTCGATCAGCAAAAAAGGCTTCCTTGTCCACCTGCCATCTAGAGTTAATTCTCTGGATGGCAATCTTGTTAAATCTTGTTAAATATTTGTATGAATGTATGTAAAGCAGCCGAGAACAATTTCGATTGGTCGGCGGCAACATACGTACTTTTTATTATTACTGTTGTTATTCTTATTATTATATACACTGTTTATATTATTTTGTTTATATGGGCATTCTGTTTTATCGATCTATTTTTTATTATGGACATATTGATTGTTTATCTGAAGTAAAAGCATTGTTATAGCTGGATACGGTACGTAATTAAGCTATATTTCCTCATTACGACAGCCATTTTGTTTGTTACCATGGCAAAGTGGGGTCTGAGTAAAACAATTCACAATACATTTTTGCTTCCGCTTACTTACTCCTTCACATTAGATAAAAATAGCCATACTTATCAAAATAAAACAAATACTCTATGTCGGCATGGCGTTTCCCACTCTTATTTCACTCACTCGTAAACAATGACTGAACAGATTTCTAGAATGCAGATTCGTGTTGTCTTGTTCATTGCACCGATGGTTTGCTTTCACCACTGTATTCCCACGGGATCAAACATGCTCTCTAACTAGACGTTCGACAACCTTTGTAGGATTATAGCAACATGTAAGTAGGCATCATCATCATCACCACAATCAGCGGTCCCTATTCTGCTAGGGGTCGGTTGTGGGTCCTGAGTCACCTCAGGAGCCCGGTTTTTGAACTGCAGACCTTGCTGCAGTGTGAGTAGGGGGTTCCGGGTGGAAGGGAGACGTGTATCGGTGTTGAGACATATCCCTCTCCTTTCTCCTCTGCCGCTTCTCAGCCTCGTGTAGTAGGCGGTCGGTCTCGAATTGGGCCGTTGCCTGGTGGATGCTGCGACACCAAAATAGACGGTCCGCAGCCATGTCTTCCCAAATGGTGATGTTCATCTGGCTTTTCAGCCGATCTACAATGCTGCCAGCGCCAGTCACCACAATTCAAAAGAAATGCCCACGTCTCGGCTCCTCCTTCCATTTTCCCGTTGACCCGTCTGTTTCCTCCCCTAGTCTCTCTGCATTGTTGTCTTCAATCTCACGTATGACAACAAGAAGGAATCGAAGATAAGCACAATGTTATTTATTACATTCCACGTTACGATTGCATTAGCATCGAATCTGTCTACACAACCAGACGGTCAACGTTGTATTTTCTCGGTTTATCCAGATTAATGGTGTTACATATCAATTATATTTATCCGTCGCTACGTAACAATATAATCTACTTGATACTGACGGCATATTTGGGAAACCGTGTTTCTTGTAGTGCCGCAAGCAATACATTCACACGCTATCATAAGGTTTCATAAGCGATATCGTTCTAGTATTCGGTTTAAAATATAATAACATGACGTGTTTCACATAGACTAGCTTCTGGATCTCATTTTCATTTCCATAACTACTGCTCCACAAGAAGCATTCATTCAGTTGTTCCGTCTTCAATAGATGTTATCGCGTCAACCTCTGGATCTCGGCGGTTGTCTCTAGCCGTCTCATTAGTCTGGGTGTTTCGCTTCATTCTATTAAGAAAAAGTGATGGTCAGCATACCTAACAATGCATAACTTACGTTAGAACTTGCGTTAGGGCATCAGTTGGCTTCGTATTTATTGTACGTTGAATACATTGGACGCAACACAACATAGGCCCCCGTGTTCGACGACTGTGGTACCCAATAAGGTAACCTTACCCTCAAGGTTGTTTTAAAGATAAGTACATGTATTGCCTGTCCTTGCAGCATTCTCTGCAGGAAAGTTAATTGTACACAAAATGTTAAGCTGGTTGTTTGCTGTTGCAATGGTATGTGCCAAAAACAGATGGTTTGGTCAAAGTATCAGGGAAAGCAGCAAGCTTGACAATATCGCCTTGCACTGAGACGTCGTGTGATATCGGGACCCAGGTTGTGCGAGTCCTTATTAACTGATAAGGTGATATCGAATGCGACACAATCCTTGTTGTAATATTTTGATGTGGCCTATGACTATTGCTTTACATTGGCGAGCAGAGAGTACGCTTCTGAATTCGATAATAAACTAGTGCAAGTTGTAAATCTACGAAAGCATTTATGCTATTGTGAGTTTGAAATCCAGTTTGCGAGCATGCGTGTGTGTGCTCGCGCGTACTTGCTTGTTTTATTCTAAATTGAACCTACATTAAACATATTCCTAAGGCGATTGCAATTACCATCCCTGCGGCAGCGAAAGTGATGAGCACGACGTCGGCTGAAAACAAGAGCGTCGTTCGTATTAGATAATTGCGCAGACTGCGGACAAACACAACACCAAAGAATAAAAATGTTTTTTTGTGGAACTGACAGTGAGACATAAAAATATCGAAATATGTTAAATATATTTACTGCCCAGCGCCGGATTTAGAAGTATGGAAACGCCCGGTCAGTGATGGTCCGGTCACCCTATCATGTTAGTTCTCAATCCTCCTACCTGGACTTCACAGCACAACACAACTTGCTTCCGTGCATTTATAATACAAATCGGCATTACATACATTATGCAGGCTGGGTGGTGCGACACCCCCTGCCGAGGTAAAATAGTTCGGCTTGATGGGGAGGTGGGAGGTAGTTTGATGTTTTGGGAGCTTCACGGGGATGCAATTCAAACCTCAAGTGGGTGCAGTTGGAGAATTCAAGGCATTGCATTCGAAAAAGCACCCTAAGATTTTCTGCTGAAGAAAGAGTGACAAAGAGCCTGATACAAAATTGAGACGAGAAAAAAGGGGGCCATGATCAAAACAATGTTTTATGGAGGTCCTCAAACACTGTGGAGGCCCCTAGTCAGCTGCCTTCTGATATGCAATTGTTGTTGTGTTTAAATGCGAATGAAAGCGAGTGTGTGAAACTGCATTTATGTCATTTAATGATAAAAAACCGTCCTATGAAAATCTCAAACTTTGGGGTGATACATGGTAGCAAGAGCGAAGCGATAATAAAATAAAACTGATATTATTTTTCGAATACAATGAATGAATGAATTTTACGTGAAGTGTGGCGATTATAACAAATACAACCAAACTCACAAGACTTCAGGTGGTTCGCCTTTGTGAAAGCCGTCGACGGCCGGTTGTATACAGTGAAGTTGAGAGGAGATGGCCGATACATCCACCGGCTGACTTCGACTGGTTGTGGATCCCATCCACCCGAACATGTCACATAAGCGTCAAACAACGATGCTACAACGAAACGGCCATATCAGGCTTCGTTGTGTCAAAAATATGTCATTAGAAACGTCATTATGGCATCAGTCAAACATATTATAATGTTACTGGTCAGAGGAGGTTAACAGGCTTTGGTGATGCGCACTCAATATTTACGTGTTAGGCTCAACCCTGTCGATAGGTTTTAAGGCTTTCTTTAATTACTGCGTGCTATACATTTAAAAAGTGTTTGATTGATACTTGGTGAGAGAGTCATTTATTAATAAACAAGGGCGCGGACTGTTGTAATCGTCATGTTGTTTATGATCTGAACAATTAATTTTCGTAAGTTGAAATTGCGTGACACGACAACAAGACCGAAGAAAATATAATTGCAAAATACTCATCAATAGTAAGAGATCTAAACATAAAATAAACATCCTCACGTGGGTGGTCCTAGAAACTATGTTCTACTGTGTGTAATTACATTACAGAACGAATTTATTATACCGCGAACTTGAACGTGTAACTAGGCCTACACAACAGCATCAACTGTACAAGAAGTTTCCTGGCACCCGGAATGCGTGGTACTGTAGGTTAGTGTATATATGTTGTTCGGAATGAAAACTTCACAGTAGTGTAAGTTAATTCGCATGTAAGTTCACTTATTTATTTGTGTGTGTGTATAGCTGAACATTCTTCAGGATAATTAATTTCTAGGCAAATGGGTACTTTGAAACATATCCTATACGTGAATTTTACCTTGTAGAAGCTTTCCTCGATGTAATACATCAATTTCTTCAATACACGTATGGAATGACGTCATCGTACATCTGAAATAGTTCTTAATTTCCCTCGTCTCGATTGATTGGTGTCCTGGCCTTTCTGATTCCTTCTTTTATTCGTTTCATTTTGTGTTACGCGGGGAGACACCAGGGCTTGTTATATGTTAGCAAAGACCTATACGCACACAGACTAATTTTATGAACACGTAGGCAGGGCTATGCGTACACAAACTAATTTTATGAACAGGTATGGCCCTAAGAATATTTGCGATGGGATGGGTGTAAAATTATTAGAATGGTGTTCATTTAGAATAAGGATAAATGTGGAAATATTTATAAATGCTAGCCAACTGATGTGTTGTAAGTTGTATTCAGCACAAATAATCTACAAACTGCTAAAATAATAGAGATTTGTTTAAAATTAGTTAAGGATATTTTAGCAATAAATAATAAATGTGTTTCTGTAGATGTATAACATAATGTATACTGAATATAATCCTGCAAGAATTATGATATATTCGTTCACTCACGTACCTATTTGGCATGCTTACTGCTGAGCTCGACTCTACTGGGCTTTTTGCTTACATCCGTATGCCCATGCAGACAGTCAGAAACGTATACATGCATACTTAGCTGTAATTAAATATGTAAATATCATATAGTTACTAGAATTAAAATTATATGAAAACAAAAGTATGGTATGCTTTAAATATACAAAAATGTATGTGGTGTATGTGGATTGCATACTTGGGTAGTGTATAAGTAACTATGCCTACAATATCATCGTTTCATTACTAGCATAAAACCAACTGTATAAAAGACTATACACATCTCAATTAGTGTGCATAGTGTACGTTATATTTTGTATGACTGTCACACGAATAAAACAATTTTGCTCTTATTGTTATAGGAATGTGCACAATTCCTATGACAATAAGAGAACAATTATTTTGCACCATTACTGAGACGCTTTCACTTTACGAACTGAGCAAAGTGCAGCCCAAGTACCATATGCTATTTACACATATTTAATTATAGCTAAGTACGCCTGTGTACATTTCAAAATGTCTGTATGGGCATACGGATGTAAGAAAAAGCCCAGTGGAGTCGAGCTCAGCAGTAAACATGCCAAATGGGTACCTGAGTGAACGAATATATCATAATTCTTGCAGGATTATATTCAATATAGATTATGTTATACATCTACAAGAACAGTATTGATTATTTTTTTGCTAAAATATTTTAAACTAACTTTAAACAATAATCTCAATAATTTTAGCACAAAATGTACGATTTGGCAGTTTGTATATTAATTGTACTTAATACAACTTACAACACATTAGTATTAATATTTATAAATATTTCCACATATATCCTTCATGAACAACATTCTAATAATGTTACACCCATTCGATCGCAAATATTCATAATAAAGCTTGAAGACCGCGATTACGTTACTATATTGAGAATAGTCTTCCCTAATATGCTCGCCGTTGTGACATGTGTTTATTTTGTAGTGAAATGCGCAGAGGAATATCGATAGAGTAATGTTGAAGGAACGTACTTCGCTGTGCATGATGGAACCAACATGGTACAAGACAATTAAAAATATAAAATATCGAAAAATCATTAGTAACATGAATGCATTGCCAGATTGGTCACGCTGTATTATTTCTGATATTTTGTATCAAAGACGGGGGATAATTCATTGACATTGTTATTTGTATGTCAGTACGATGACCGCGGGCTCGACGATGTTACCAGAGATTGTTGATGTTACCAGATATATTGGGAATGTGATGTTACGCCTTTTACGGTGTTTATCACAAATAAGTACCATATAATATATAGTCATACACACGTTGTATTGAGTTGGCATTCTTACCTGTGTTGCAAGTTATATTATCTGATCAACTTTTATTTCCTAGCCCTAAGCTATGGTAGAGCACACGTTATTTATTGAATTAATGTTCTTGGTATATACATTGTTTTACAATTTGTAAGAAGTCTTGAAAACTAGTTGTAAGGGAGCCGCCATTATCATTATTTATCTGCTGCTGCGCCTGAGGATTCGTGGAATATACATAGTCAAATCTGAAATTGACGGGTAAACTTTATGGCCTCATAATTTTATTATTTATTTTATATGTTTTAATCTACACATGCATTTTGTATTGATATGGCTTAATGTCTGGCATTATATTTTATTAATCGTCCAGGTAAACAACACTGTTTTGGAGAAGCGTTTCATATGAACTGCTCGGCAGTTGATCATGAAATTGTATCGCCAAGCAGTAGCGGTAAACGAATGGTCCCCGTCGTCGAAAAGATGCCACCAAAACATAAACGTTGTAACATTGTGTTGTAGTGTATCCCGCTAGATTTGACAAATGTTCAGTAAATAGTGCAGTTTGATGCATAACACGGAATGTTTCACTAATTTTGGGTTGCACCACTTCTTCAAATGGATTGATTACATCTCGGAAGCGACTCGGACACTGATGTCGAGCTGCGTTTCTTCTCGAAAACATCGAACTTTGACAACGAATTCGACTAATTTCTACGTGAGCTGCCATCTTAAATGATCTTTGTTTGTTTGAGTACGGCGTTGAACAAGGTCCATAGCATACTCAGAATTTATACGTTTCATGCTCAAGTCTGAAAACGATTACGTGCCCAGAAAGTTTTATAACCTCCATGAGTATGAGCGTGGTGTGAAAGCGAGGTTTGAGCATGACATTCTGAGCACCGTCGCCGAGCACCGAGTACGGCTTTAAAAGTAAACATCGTCATCGGGCCCTGTACTGTACTGGTATTTCACTACTTGTACATAACGCAAATGACCACGCCCGCACAAGGAAGGCGTACCACTCCGACCAATAGTGGATTACACACAAACCATACCATACAGAGTGTCCAGAAACTTTGCCAACATACTACAACCGCTAGTGGGGAAAACAGAACACACAAGGAGAACACACAAGAATTGGTGAAAGTGATAACAAAGCTAAAATTCGAAGATGGCGAAATATTTGTGTTATACAATGTTGTGTCACTGTTCGGTGTGTTCACGAAGACACCTATCAAAGAAGCATGTGAAGTAATCTGAAAGAGCCTACATAATAACAAGACACTCAAGAAGAGAACCAAACTAACAGTAGACCACATCATGGAGTTGTAGAATTTTTCTTGGGGACTTGAGGATAAATTTGCCAGCAGATATTTGGCGTAGCCATGAGCAGTCTTGTATCCCCCATTGTTGTGAACTTGTACATGGGGAATTTAGAGCAGAAAATCATTGCCACAGCATCAGACGATTACCTACCAAGAAACTGGAAAAGATGTGGATGATGTCATCTGCTTAGTACATACAGGAAAAGCAGATACATTACAAGATCACTGTTGACCCTACGGGCAGCATCATGTTCACAAGAGAAGAAGAGATGAAGAAAAGAACAACAGCATGCCCTTCCTTGATGCTAAATTCACCAGAAAGGAAGATGGCAGCGTGAAGTGTACAGTGTATCGGAAGAAGACACACACTAACTAATACCTGAACTTTGCGTCCCACCACCCTAAACACCAAAAGTTAGGAGTCGTCAGAACCCTGGTGAACCGGTGTGAGACGATAATTTCGGAAGAGGAGGACAAGAACGAAGAGGAAAAACACCTAGGAGAGCCCTGAAAGTTTGTTGCTATCCGACCTGGAAGGTGGCGGATAGCAAGAAGAAAAAATACAAAAAAAAAGAAAACGGACAGGACAAAACCTACAGAAGCCAAGTAGTCATCCCATGTATAGAAGGATTCTCAGAGAGGGTACATCGAATACTGAACAAAAATATGGGGTAGCAACAGCCATGCGTCCCCACACCACCTTCAGGCGCATGTTGGTACACCCTAAGGACAAAGTGAGCCAGAAGAATAAAGCGAACTTGTGTACCAAATACCATGCAAGAATTGTGGTGCTGAATATATTGGGGTGACGGGAAGATTATTCAAAACGAGACTCGAAGAACACATAAAGGATGTTGACAACACAAGGAAAGAGAAATACACGAGCAGGAAAAAAACAGATCTATATCGACCATCAACAAATCCGCCCTCACAGACCACGCAACAACACAAAATCATGTCACAGACTGGAAAGGAGCGAAAATAGAGGACAAGGGTAACCAACAGAAGACCACGACAAATACAAGAAGCAACATGGATCAGAAAGGGCAGATCACAAATCAACCGAGACGAACTATCTCACATGTACGATGACGTCATACGTCACATGCACTGAAGAAGTTGGTGTGTTACACTAGCGAAAGAGTCTAAAATGGTAAACATTCACGTATTGGATATGTCTTAAAGAACTCATTCGCATATACCGGTATAGCTACCACCGCTACAACCACTACCACTACTACTACTACTACTACTACTACTACTACTACTACTACTACTACTACTACTACTGCTAATACTACTACTACTACTACCTGCTCACCTTTAACACTGATGCTGAGTTTCGTCACGTATGGCTGCCTTTGTCGCAGCAGTAGATGGATGTTTCCAGCGTGTCCCGACACAATCTTTGCGCCAGCCGCCATCTGGTTCCCGGCGCAGAAACCAACATCTCCCGATCCCGATCTACCATATACGTGGAACTGCACCAGTGCGAGACAATTGTCGCCGCGCCCGACTGATTCAATATTGACCAATGTGACGTTGATTCGGCCGCCTCCCACTGCGTTGGTTGATACGATGCTGCAACTACACGTCGACGATTGACGGTCGTATGGTTCTGCTACAATCACGACGTGACGACCTTGCACTGCGCTGTTAGACTTGGCGCTGCACAATGATATCGCTGGAACAAGACGCACAACGCCTTTATGACATGATGTTCTATGGAGCCGTGCATCGCTGAAGTCAATCTTTTGGAAGGCCTTGACATTTGTAAATCGTTTTTTTTAGACCTTTGCCAAAGACGTTTCGATCAAGTTGTTTTCCAATCTATTTACTCAATGAATTTGTGTACGTCATGATTTAAAATGAAGCAGAACTTGTTACCTCCAACCCGAACTAGTTTCCCACAAGCCGGGGGGTGCGTACGCTCCCATCGTACTTCTAGCATACAGGCCTGTATTGGGATGATGACGGCTTAATTACGGCTGCTTCGGCGATACGGACATATGCCAAAAATATAACTGACGTGATGATATCTTACTTTCGATTGCTTCAGAATTATTTGGATGATGACAGTGTACATTCTAGTGCTTCTATGATCAGGAATGATATCAGAAGTGTAAGTGATTGGAATGATGACAGCGTACTTTGTAGTGCTTCGGTAATGATGTCAAAAGTGTAAATTATTGGGATGATGACCGCGTACTTTCGACTGCCTCGGTTGTTAAGAATGATGCAAGAAGTGTAATTGATAGGGGTGACGAGGGCTTACTTTCGACTCCTTCGGTGATCAGTATTGATGCCAGAAGTGTCGCTGTATAGCAGAAACACGACTTTATCATATTTGCTGCAAGAAAAACACGTGTGTACGTCTACTAAAATATACATTATCGCATACAAAGGTAACAAGACAAACATGTAATAACTGGTCAGTGGTTTTACAATATATATATTTATTATATACATATTTGTTACTACGATATAGTTAGTTTGAATGTACACTAAAACACTGTTACGTGTGCAAGCTTGTGTAAAATATGAAAATATTTAATTATGGGATGTTGGTTGAGATATGACTTACATTAGTTTACTAGATACTTTGGCATCAAACTGGGGATAGACTATTGTCAGACTACACATTCTGTATAATTATATAATCTTTTCATGAAATGTTCATAAGTGTATAAATGCATATGTTACTCTAACGTTTATCACAAAGTTTACATTTTTATTGTAATTATTTTTCTCTGTCATTACCTTCTCCACCTACTTAATTACGTATGTGCTAAAATTTGACGCTTTTCTATTAAAGTGAATAAAAACATATATGGCTTGAATTCATGTTATATTACATCCTGCTATCTATTTCCATGTCCACCAAGCCAAAAACAATCAACAAAATCAATGAATTAGAAATTCCACATTTAATGCTGTGCATCCTGACATTTTCGAATATGCATATTTTTGGCGCGCTTTTCGGGATGCCGAGATGTGACGTCACTTATGACCCACACTTGCATCAGGCCGACACTTTCCATGCATTTAGAACATGTTTACAAGTATAGCTTGTGGGTCGAAACGAGCGTCCGAATGAGTTATTGTGCAATATTCCGATGAAATACAAACACTAGTCATCATAGAGGAACAAGCAGTTATCTTACGGTTCCACATGAATTACATTTTATTCAAAACAATGAATGCGAATGAGCCTACAAGTCGACTAGGTATCGCCGAGCTTGGACTCGTTTTCAGAATAATTATATCGAATGCAACCAACGGGAGATACTGTACACCGATATACATACATAGCAAACATCGTATCCAGCTACCGAAAATAACGTGTATAATCTCATAATATCACTAGAATATCGATGTATGAAGGAGGAGTTGTACAATTTATCATAACAACTTAAATCAGTCAGTGAATTTCTGTCGGTCCTGGTAGCTCAGTTAGTAAAGGCGTTGGTTCCTTGGCATTTATTTTGTAATCGGGTGACGCCCGTTCAATCCCACACCAAACCATTAATTTCTTTTACACTTTTTTGGTTGATGTTTTCACGAAGTAATCTAAACCAAATAATTGTTATACTATGCTGCACTGTTTGTAAATATTTTAGTAGTAATTATTCATTCGCCACAAAAATGAAAATATGGTAATTATATATTAACGCGATGTTTCTAAATTGTATTTATCCAGACAGATCACCATTTGTTTTCACATATATAATTACAGTATATTACCGTACAATATATATATATATACAATTAATAAATTATATATCCATTACATGATATTTGTTTGGAGAAAAAAAAATTAGAAATATCGTTATATAATTCCCATATTTTCATTTTTGTGGCGAATAAATAATTACTATAAAAAAAAAATACTTACAAACAGTGCATCATAGTATAAAATCGATTTGGTTTATATTACTTCTTGAAAACATAAACCAAAAAAAGGGTAAAAATAAATCAATGTTTTGGTGTGGTGATTGAACCGGCGTCGCCCGATTACAAAATAAATGCGAAGAAACCAACACCTTTACCAACTGAGCTAACAGGATATAGAAATTTACTGACTGATTTAAGTTGTTATGATAAATTGTACAACTCCGCCTTCATGCATATTCTAGTGATATTATGAGATTATACACGTTACTTTCTCTAGCTGGATACAATATATGTATGATATGTATGTTTATTGGTGTAGATTATATCTCGTTGGTTGCATTTGATATAAATATTCTGAAAACGAGCCCAACCTCGGCGAAACCTAGTCGACGTGTAGGCCCATTCGCATTCATTGTTTTGAATGAAATTCGATTCATGTGGAACGGTAAGATAACTGATTGTTCCTCTATGGTGACTAGTGTTTGTATTTCATCTGAATATTGCACAATAACTCATTCCGACGCTCCTTTCGACCCAAAAGTTATACTTGTAAACATGCTCAGAATGCATGGAAAGGGTCGGCCTGATGCGAGTGTGGGTCATAAGAGACGTCACAATACCACGTGATCGCCTAGCTCATTTGTATTTTTCGCGGGAATCGCTATACAGACGGGTTTTAAATCGAATTTATACTATAAATGTATTTTGGTAATGTTGTCAAATGTTACATACAAGGTTAAACTGTGTGTACACATGGAAAAAGGATTTTAGCTAATGCCTTATTTTTATTTCCTTTAACATTACTACTTCCTTCAGTGTGTAATCGAAGAAAACAATAAGTACGGTAAACATGCTGTTGCTCTGATGAAAGAAGAGACCATTGTAGGACATGAACCTGCAGAACATAGCGAAATCTTCAAGTTTTTTATCCGTCGGGGAGGCAGTGTCTCAGGCAAGCGAGAAAAGGGACTCGGTTTAGTAATCCCTGCTGTGAAATAGTGGGGTGCTCCTTTATTAGAGCGTGCGCCATTATTACAATGAATACGGTATATATATTTTTTAGAACACCAATTGACTTTTGTCTCTCCAAAAATGTGCATCACAAACGGATCCTATGCGCATCCACTTGTATTACTTCTTCACACATTGTGCTCACTCCGACCCTGACCAGTCGTAGTGTGCTCATTCCGACCCTGACCAGTCGTGGTGTGCTCATGCCGCACATTATTAACATATTATTCACACCTTTCTTCCTCTTCCTTACTGTCAGAAAATAGTTCAACATTATTGATGCTGGATCCAGTCATCTCGCTTATTTTCGAAGCTTCGGGACATCGCAGTGGCATAGCGAACGATCTAATCTAATCCTTCCCAGTGCAGTTTCTCGAGTGCTTCGTTGAGGTTCCTTCCTTGTCGGATGTTTTACCTTGTTCTACCCGATTTGCTTTTTGTTGATTGATCTCTTTTCAGAATAAGTGAGACAATCGTTTACTGGCTGTAAATGGTTTCGGGATATGTGCAACTTCACAATATACTATATTAATTCTGGCTGTGTCTTTAAATTAATTAATATATTTCTTTACACGATAAAGTGCAAATGGACAACATTACGATATTCCCGTGTTTGGATGAAACAGCCCAATATCCTACAAATTATATCGTAGCGTGTCCCAAGTTCGTTTAATGCAGTTACCCATTGATATCGTGTCGTTTGTTTGTGTTCCGTTTGTCTGTTTCCGTTACAGTTTATGTTGAACTGGCAGCTACTACTGTTAGAACTATTTGGCATATGGAAACCTTTCAGGTTTGAGAAAACGATACAATACCGCATGCCACTGAATTCTGCTACGCACGACCTGAGGTATTGATTTTAATGAAATATTTGCAATTTTCATACAAAAAATCACCGTCCCGCGAAATCATGTCCGAAGCATCAAACTATTAACGTAACTACTTGGATGTCACGCTCTATGTAGTAAATCATAAACTGACAGCGCCCAGAGCTAACAGCGATACCTAGCGAGATTCTGGGGACGATCATTGGCCGGAATGATCGATTGCTAGCTGACTATCTATATAGGTATGCAGACGCTGTCAGCGTGATTGATATGTTAAGATGCTTAAAACTTTCAATAAATATCCAACCGACTACATCGAATTTCTAGATATTTTCGATTTGTTGAGAGCGTCTCCAAGCGTTTTGACAATATCCTGACCTCGTCTCCACCGCGTCTCGTCTCAAGACTCAGAGTGCGGGCTTAACGACGAGACGCAGTCGAGACGAGACGAGCAGTTCCACTTGCCAGTGAGGGGCTTGCCTGGAGACGCATGATGGATCGTAGGCCCTATACATGTGGCGTCCAGGTGTCCGGACCCCCTTTTGACCAAAAAATTCATTTACAATTAAATATAATAATTGTTTGAATATCATATTCTAAGTGTCATCAAAATGCACCTTTTCAAGTGTTTTGTCCAAAAAACACGTGTAGAAGAGGAAATACACATTCCACCCCAACCACCACGGCGTTTCTTTTTTGGAAATCAAAAATATTGGTTATAACTTAAATACGCATTACTTGGCTAAACACACATTATGTAAAATTACACATTTTCTAGAGTTTGTTATAAAAATAATGGATCGGAACGGCACACTTCCACTCACCACCAGATGAGTACATTCACAACCGCAGTATATAGTAAAACAGCAGTCAAAGTTGCCGTAGAACGGCAGTCAGACTGGCCACCTGTATCGCCTATTGTATCTTTTCGCGCAAACCAAGGGAAATGTCAGAACCATTTCTTGGACTGGGTTATTTCACTTTCTTCTTTCAAAGTGAACACGAAAAACCCTGCCATTTTAATTGTGCATTCAACGTTTATCCACAGGAGCGGGCACATCACGTCTGGACTGGCAGCAGGCTGGCAGGAGACGCGTCTAGACAAGATGCTCGAGACGCGGTCAAGACGCATCAAAAACGCGTGTCGACCGCTTTTCGGGCAAATCTCGATGGTGTGCGAGCTGCGTTAGGCACCACTGTGTGCAACCTAATCTTAGAATGTCAAACACGAAATGACAACGTACCTTTGGCCTATGTGTGGTAAATAGGCTACCGTAAATACCGTAGCACGACGTTATCAACCGCGTTCTTTTTTAAAACCTCAATACATAAATCAACGGTACACCAGTTCGCTAATGACGTAGACCCGTCTATGCATGTATTAATCGACGGATCCAATACGTCATTGTTTGTTCGTCACAATCAGAATTATGCGCGTGACCTCAGTCAAGCTTTATCTTATCAACAATGTTGACATAATATATTTTACATTATTGGAGAGGTATTACATCTGCCAGCTCAACATTTCCCGCATAAAGGTCTCGCTCAAACAAATGTCCTCTATGTGTTTGTCTCAAAGATTTGGGGCCAGAATTTATCAATAACATATACACCTTAATTAAGGCCCAATTGAATCTCCAATAGATGCACATGTTCGGCATCCATTTTGAAAGCCTGGCGAACCTTGCTGCTAGACAATTGGTCACGTGATGGACAGGTTAATTTAAGTAATCTCTGTTAAAAGTTACCACAGTGTCCATTCTCGTATGGTCTTTTATGAATGTTTTCATACTTGGTCCGCAGTTCTCCTTCATAGTTTCTTGTAGACCGATGGCATCAGTCTGTGAATTTCAAGTTATTAATTGTGCTTCCCTCTTCAAGTCTAGTGTGGATCCTTCTCCTTCTTGTACATTCACCAAACAGCCGAGCATGCCTAATAATTCAGCAGCTTGCGAGTCAGTTGTTTCGATTTTCATATTTTGTTTTTATCTCACATAGTCATCACGTTGTTTGTGGTTGGACTTGAACTGATATTCTAGGTTTGCTTCATATTGCTTATGAGCATTGTTAGCATTTTGACGGGTGAGATTTGTTTGCTTGACACATTCCTCGTAAATTCTCCTTGAGTCTGCACGTCATCCATAGTTCATGCAAATTTCATGCTTCTTCTTGAGGTTAGGTGACTATTGGAAGAAGAAAATGGCCCTAATTAAAGCGCGCCAACGTTCGCGCGTCAGCAAGCCGCCAGACGCGTGATAAGTATAGCGAGCCATCACGCGCGCTTACGTGATTCGCCAGTTGATTCAAAACTAAAACTTCCCGGTGTGGCAACCTTTTTGCAAAATGAACGGTGTTGTTGGAATAACAAATGATAGTTTCACAATTTCTATAGCATAGGTAAGTAAAATAATTCGCCGGGTTCTACCAAATACGTGTTTCTGTGCTGAAGATAAAAGTGTCTGGTAGCAAATAGACCTACGGCTACGTGTCTGCTGACCACTAATCTATAATATATGTAGGCCCTATGCCCCCCTCCGACTTCTGATGTCAAGGCCGACAACATTGTGGGGCTCAGACAAACAACTCTATGATGATTTGGGGAAATCTGCAATAGCAGATCCAAAAACGTACCCGTTAAAATAGCCACGCTATGGCCCTGGAAGTCCATGCAAGTGGAACCATTTAAGAAACGCCATTATTAGTTCCATGAATGTGAATCAAAGTGAATCCTGTTTGGTATTGCACAAAGGTTTTGGCTATAAAACACTAGGGTTCGATTTCAACCAATCTTCCGTAAAGATACTTTTTGCGATACAATAGAGCTATACGAAAGGTTGCTTTTGCCCGACCCATAGGGCAAAGATAACCTCTCTTTCGGGCAAAATGAGCCACCTGGACAACACAGAATAAATATGATTCAACTGAGTGTGTTGTTTAAAATGGCATCACTGTAATGCCTGACAAATAGAACATCGGTGCATACATCACATGCGTATGGTTTACGTTGTCTTGTCTAGTAGTGAAGATGTTGACAAAGTATGTTTTCAATAACGTCAGAGTGTGCCGTCACGGTCGAAACGTAACGTTTTTTAAGATGGTACTACATCTAAAATATCTTCAGGACGGCAAACTCTAGCAGTGTGCTAAATGTCACGTTTATTATGACAAAATGCAACATTCGATAGTATTAGCTGCACGGATCGCCATTATTAGCCCAACATAGAAATTAAGGAATGTGGAAAGTGTCATCATTTTGGAGCACATTATATTGTAACTGGGCTTTGTTACAATCAATACTGTAATAATGGACTGATAATGTAATATGTGCCCGATACTGTAATAAAATCAACCGATAATGTACTAATAACCGATAGATAATGTAATAATGTTTGACAAATAGTGTAATAACATAGAAATTTCTTGTGGACTTAATCGATTTCGTGGATTTCGTGGATTTATTGGACTTAAACCATTTCGTCCATTTCGCCTGTCATATTTTTAATGAATACTTTTTAATCACAGTATACCCGGGTCGGGCCTGGGCCTTAAAATTAAGCTGTCGGATCTGGCATGAACTATTGTTGGGGGCTGTGTCTTTTCTCTAACTTATGAAAAAGTTGCAGATGGTACAGACCGCGGCGGCAAGACTTATCTCAAGACACCGAAAGCACCAGCACAAAACACCTGTGCTGGTCGAAATTCACTGGCTTCCAGTTCGCTGGCGTATCCAGTACAGACTGCTGGTCCTTGTTTTCACGGCTTTACATGGTCTTGCTCCAGCGTATATCCAAGATCTTATAACACCGTATACGCCCATCCGCAACCTCCGATCTGCTGATCTACGTCTACTTGTAATCCAGCGCTACAACTTAGAGGGCTATGGCAGACGAGCTTTCTCCGTATATGCTCTGGAACGCTCTGCCAATAAACGTTCGTCAAATAGACACTTTGAATAAATTCAAAACCTGCCTTAAAACTTACCTATTTAAGCAGGGGTACTTCGACTGAGGAACTGTACTGTAGGACATTTTTATGAACATGTAATAATCAATTAATTAATTATTATATAATATATTTTAATTAATTTATTATTATTTATCTTTTAATACAATTTTATATATCATATATATTCTTTTACTTAATTATCTTAATATTTGTGCAAATGTATTTTAGTTACATTATATATACAATCTTGTAAATCTTAATATTATATTTACCAGCATCTGTATACATATATACTTTTTCACATTTGATTCCATGTACGTTTATAATATGTGTACGCGCCTATGAACCGGCTGGTCCCGGAGATATGGCGCTATGGAAATGCTAGTAATAATACCATTATTAAGAAGAAGAACTGTTAAATGCGGACCGGGTTCGGGCCAAATTTCTAGGTGCGTGCATGGCCCTAGCGTGTCTGGTCGCGTGTCACCGATATGTCGTGTAAAAGCGGACATCTAGGTCCGTGTATATACCGTCTTTTCCTTTTAGTTTTTGAAATTTGCGAACGAAAAAGCAAACAATGTTCGATTTTCGTTTTCATATTTGAAGTACAAAAAACAAATACAATCTACTATTCGCGGTATTTCTAATACATGTTAGAAAAACAAAATAACGATAAAACAAACTGTATTTTGACGGGGATGCTACGAAGCATAATAAATACGAGCTGATCCACACAAACCAGAAACACCAAATGACACTGATTCTCAACAATCAGTATCACGTATACCTAGTATGGCAACGAGAAAGAGCACTGGTTCAACATATTGGTCTGTCTGTATTGTATGTTCGAAGAAGTCACACAGGAAAACAAAAGGTTGCATAAAATTGAAACATTTGAACGGGCAACCAACCTGAAGAAGGTTGCATGTCAAAGAGGAGACGAAGAAATTATACGCACAATATCGGAGGAGGACTTGATAGTTAAGGATGCCGTGTACCACTCATCAAGTCTTCATCTTACCTGAGTAAAACAAATCTTAAAGCAAAGGCACCGTCGTCAACAGTTACAACACAGTGTCCTTACGACACTGCATTCTACAGTTTGATTCAAAATATAGTTTCAACGGGATCTCGAACGACATGGGCTCAGAGAAAACAGTCATCAGAGATGCAAAGGGAATCAGTGGTATAGTCGGACTGACTAGAAAGAAGCCAGCATTCATCAGGTGGACATTGACGAGGCACTCATGAGTGAATATGCTAAAGCAATGCGAGAAGGGAGTGATTTCTCCACAAGTACTGAAGACAAGGATCACAAAGAAGTACTGGCATCCACACTGAAGAGGGATAACGAGCATTCTGTTAACAACGTGACCAATCCGTTCGAGCCTGAATTTCACGCAGATGCACTCACCAACTTATCTACGGGGCTGCATGCAACACTGGATGTGCAAAATTCGCTCCTCAACATCGTAGTTACTGGGGAGGAGAAGCTTGAGAGATGTGTGCATGGCGCACTTGAATCAGGTGAAACGTGCAGCTTCTACAGCCCCATCAGCAAGTCAGGCCTGATAACATTTGCTGGCATGGCAAAAAAGACAAAGTTGAAGTGTGGCAAGGGAGGGGTTGTAAAAGCAGCTATTAGTCCAGAGATTGTGTTCCGCAGAGCCCTGTCGTTGGCGAGGTGCAGAGATAATGTTTCTATGGCCACCGTTCTCGATCACCCGATAGGGCCAGTGCCGATGGCCATTTTTCATGCTGATGGTACAATGCGGAAAACTAACAAAGCGGAACCGGACCATCAACTAGAAGCTCAAGGCGAGAGAGTATATGAACTACCACAAAGCACCACTGGCAGCTACAGTGTATATTAGGGATGCCCAGGACGTCATTCAAATGATGGCGAGGGACCAATTCAATTCATTTGATGCATTAGCGGTAGCAGACTTCAGGCAACTTCTGACAGGATTTCAGAGAGCTGACATAGTTGTGGAGGAGTTTGATAGATATGATGACGATAACTCTGTGAAAACTGCTGAAAATGACCGCCGCGCAGGATCAACATCTGCTTGCAAGCAGGACCAGGTTATTGGTGGGCGCCCAGTACCTCCATGGAAAATGTTCCTCAATGTTCCACCCAGCAAGCAATCACTAGTGAACTTTCATTGTAAATATGTGGTCTGTCAGGCATCATCCCAGTGGCTGGAAGCACACTCAACGTGTACACGCCTGGTTGTTGGAGGCTTCGCAGATGGTGAGGTAGTGAAATCCATCAGTAGTCGAGGTGTAGAAGAAGACAGACACTTTGCCAGTACACAAGAAGAAGCTGACACCAGGATGCTTCTGCATGCTGGTTTTGCTGATTCAGACTTCGGAGCACGTGGTGTTCTAGGAACCGTAATAATTAAGTCATCAGACACAGATGTCTTAGTGCTTGCTGCATACTACTTTCCCAAAATGGCGAATACAGTCAACATGTGGATTGAAACTGGCACCATCACCAGCACCACAGACAAGCGCTGATTTGTACCTGTGCATTCGATTTGTACTGCACTCGGTCCGCAGTTCTGCAACATACTTCCAGCCATGCACTCATTAACAGGGTGCGACTCAGTTTCCTCCCTGTTTGGAATTGGGAAAAACTTTGTTCAACGTTGCTATACAAAAGGGGGGAGGCCACTTCATGAATCTTGCCGACGTAGGTAACAGCGACAAAGAGGCTGAACTATCAGCAGCGCGGGCATTCACAGCAGCCTTGTACAACCTAAGGGACACAGAGAAGAGTGCACACATCAAAATCAACCGTTTGCGGCTAAGACTTATCAACAAGAAGGTCAGGTCGTTGGCGAAGCTTCCTCCATGCAAGACGGGCACAGTGGCAAACGAAGACTTGGATGTCTTCACATGTGGCCAAGCCAGATACAGGGTCCACACTGCCGCATGAATGGGTGAGAAAGAATGGCAAACTTGTACCTGTCTTCTGCAAAGGTCCAGTGGCGTCAGAGTTCCTGGAAGGACTCATATGTTCCTGCTCAAGTAGAGGTTGCTGCACAATCAATTGTTCATGCAGTCAGAACAGTTTGTGTTGCACAGAGCTGTGCACATGTCATGGGAATAAAAACTGTGGAAACCCACGTTCGACTGGCGACCAAGATGTCCTACGTGACGGTGACGACCATGACAGTGAATAGAAAATAAAGGTGGGTAGAATGTTTCTAGTAGCCTCAGCAAATTGACTCACCAATGTGCAATCCTGTATGATGATTGAATATCTTTGCAGATACAAAAAGAAAAGAAAATTGCTCGATTTTTAAGGTGTTGTAAAACATAAATGGTAACTACATCGATGTTGACCGTTCAACGTCCGCTTCACATAATTGTAGCTCTGATAAACAGTCCCATGTAATACCTCATTTTGACGGGGGTACAATACGTTTTCCAATGGTATATGATGTTGCCTTGTGTACATTGACAAATAGATAGACAAACATTGTAATTGTATACTGTTTATGGAATGGCGTAATTTTGAATATTAAGAAGTTGATAGGGACTTTGTTTGACCTTCACTACACGCGTACTGCGTCACTCGATGGTTCGACTTTATACCTCCTTTTCACTACGAGAAATTATGCTTTCCAGTGGTATATGACTTGGCCGTGAGTATGTAGGCGACGTAGATATACGCAACCAATGAAATTGTGTAACGTTTGCGGAATAGCGCAATTTCTAACATTCATCAATTAACGGTGACCCTGTTTGAACGCCGCTCCACACAAATTGCTTCACCTCAAACCGCATTTTAACGGGGAGAAATGGTCCTTTCATACAGTGTATGATATGTCCGTAGTCGTGAAGTAGAAACACAGTCAGTGTAACTTTATGATGTTCGCGGCATTGTAAACTTTCGAATATTCGTCATTTGATGGGTGACTTTGTTTGACCTGGTCGTCACTCTTATCATTCCAGGATACAGCATCATATCGTACACTGTCTTGAACGTGCGGCAATACGCTTTCCAACAATATATGACTTGGCCAATTTTTACTTAAATAAAGTAGCTAGATCGCCATTGTAATATTAATAAGTTTTCGGAAGCGCATCATTTCTAAAATTGATCGTTTGATGGTGACCTTGTTTGACATTGGATTCACGCTTACTGCACCACTTGGCAACTCTACGACAGGCCTAATCGTGACGGGGAGATACAGGGCTTTCCAATGATATAACATTTGGGTGTGTGTAGGGGGGCCATTTAAACTCCTAAAATAAAGCATTTTTGGGGAATTTGCCGCTCGCCTAAACGATGTCATTATCGTCGGCATACAAAATTTCACGAAATATAGCCAACTTAGTTTGGTAATACTCTCTAATGATCTGTTGAAGGAACACATCTTTACTTGACTCCATATGATACCTCATGCATCTCTGAAGTGCTGATTTATTTCAGAGAATCCATTTGAGTTGTATGTAAATGTACTGTAATGAGATTTTTGCATTACTTCTAACACTCTCTTAGATACGCAAAACTGGATTGTTAGGATTCGAATACACTCCAGTGAATAGCTAGAAAAGAGTTTTCAGGGTCTATCGGCCTAAACACAAACGGGCACATTGATTACAGAATACAAACCACAATACAGTTATTTCTATCTACCCATAGCTGGCGCACGTGGTGGACAATACTAGGGTATGGCCACACACCAGAGCGTCATGCATATTGCACCCCTGGTACACTCTGCTTTATTACCCTCATCTAATTAACCTGATGTCAGCGTTCGCCTCTTTCCGATAGTTACCTCGAGGAAGTTACGATGAAGGTAATTTCAGGAGTTATTGTAGTGCCAAGCGTAACGTATGCAATCTACTTGCTGTTCACCAAAACTGGTGGAAGTTGGAGGTAGATGTTACAAGCTGGTCGTTTTCACACCACATGAATCACTGAGAGATTTGTTGAGCTGGAAACAGCACCAATCAACACGTCATCGTGCCTTCTAGTCTTCATATTATACATTCAAATAAATACGTCGTTACTATTTACTAAAGTGCTTATGTAATGTACTTTGACACTGGCGCGTTGCCCAATCCAATTTGCTTTTGTAGTCTACAAGCCTTGTTGGCCAAATCCATGTCAGCAAGGCGGCAGTTGCCGTCCTTATAACGGCACTTACACATGTGCGTGCCCACTTGGTTATACGGGGCACCACTGCGAAGGTGGGTTGTGCTGTGTGTACACATAGTTAACACACACGTACGCACGTACGCCCGCAACATACACGCATCATCAAGGCACATGTCTTATAGTGTTCAAAGTTGTTCATGCTATCACGACTCGCTCGCATGCGCACATGCGCACTCATGCACATTGTGCACACAATAGTTTGCGCCCGAAATCAGTCATACTTGGTACCCTTGAGGGCAAACAAAATGAGGTGGACAGTAGAAAAACTGCCTGGATAATATCACTGAGTGTCTAGACCGTCCGTGTTACGCACCGGCTGCAGTCTGATTTGCTCTTAGATGGTGATCTATTTCGCGACGTATTCACTTTAGTATAATTTTGTTGAAAGTTTCTACAACGCTGGATCTCAGATCACTTCTTTTGTAGTCCCCTTCCATACTTAAATCGCCAGCTCTGGTATCAGAATGATGTATAAGCCATATCGTTTTACTAATCATCAACAAAATATTTAATTGTCTCAATTAGTTTTCAAACTATGACATAACTAGATTCAACATTCATCTGAATATGCCCCGAACCCTGAATACTAAATTACATTTAGAAAATTAAAATCATTGACATGATCATAACCTAGAATAGGCGGCCATGACGGATTGATGCAAATAAACAATGCATGCCCAATCATATCATTTATTGCACTGGTAAAGGTCTTAAAACAGTTTCAGTGTGGATTCAGAAATTCCACACGAACCACAGACTTGATCTTCACTGCACGTCAGTTGCAGGAATATAGCAGAGAACAGAAGGTGCCTCTATCCATGGGTTTCTTTGAAACAAAGCATTTGACTCTATAAACCGAGATGCTCGCTGGAAGATTCTTCACCAACATAATTCGACTCCTACACGATGGCATGCAGATACAAACTCTAAACAATGGGTCTACCACAGGACCCTTCACAGCCAAAACTGGTGTGAAACACGGATGTGTCATTGCGCCAACGCTTTTCTCCACCTTTCTTGCTGCAATGTTGCAACTTACGACTGGAAAACTTCCTTCTGGTGTGCTAATAAACTATCTCACTAATAGCAAACTATTTATCTTAGCAGACTGAAGGCCAAAAACAAAACTACAACTACCAGCCCTCGATACAAATTCATGGTGCAGTTATGGAAAACTCATTTCTCATATCTGGGAAGTCAGCTCTTTCAGAAGGCAGATATTGGTGACGAAATACAACACCAATTACTATGTGCGAGCTCAGCTATTGGGCGCTTACGAACCAGCGTCTTTGATAATCGAAACATCAGACCAGGTACCAAACTTAGGGTCTGCAAAGTTGTTGTATTTCCCGCTCTTCTTCATGGAGCTAAAACATGGACACCATACAGACGACATATAAAAGACTACAGCAATATCGCCAACGCTACTTACGAAAGATATCATTTGGCAGGACAGAAGAACAAATAACAGTGTCATAGATGAGGCTCACACTTCAAGCATTGAAGCAACTATCATGCAACAATAATTTAGATGGACTGGCCGTACACTGCGCACGTCTGACACGAGACTGCTCAAGCAAGTTTTTTAATTCAGAGCTGAGCCACGACAAAAGGTCGAAAGGAGGACAGCGTAAACGCTATAAAGAGGTCCTCATTTCATTTCCACCTTAAAAAGATGCGACATTGACCCGAACACCTAGGAATCCGAGGCTCTATCACGAACTAAATGGCGGTCGATTACTCGAAACGACATAGAATCATTCGAAGACAAACATATCCAAAAGGTGTGAGGCTAGGAAGATTAGAGGAAAATATGCAAAAAACACCCTGAACACATTCTGGTTATACATGTATGCCGAGCAAAGATTTGACTCATAAGCTATCTGCGAACACACACCAAATGACATATATAATTCATAGAAAGATCATCCTCACTACGAGGGATTGCTGATGGTGATGAAAGGTCTTAAGCACCCTGCACCTAAATATAATTTAGAATCGCTGGGAAATTAAACTATATCTGGAGATAATATTTATGATAAAACATTGATAATGTGGCGGCCATTTTGGATTCATGCAAATAAAAAATTATTTATTTTACCTGCATCGATGCATCAAGCTCCCAACAACTAAATGCCATTTAGAATTATTGTGAAATTCCAACAATAATTGGATGATCAAAACATTGACGGTTATATTGGATTTATTAAAATTTATTAAAATAATGCATGAACATTATATTTTTTTCAGCCTTCCATGGCACGAACCTCTATACACTTAATGCATTTGGAATAATTGTGAAATTCAAAATATAATTGGATGTATAATCAAAATACCGATATGGAGGAAAAAAATGTTCAAGGGTGATAAGGTGTCACCCGGCATTTTCTGACAATATACATCCTACTCGTGTCAAGTCAGTAGGACATAACTATAGACAAAAAATCCCGGTCCAGCCAAATGTCGGACTTGTCTGTTGAACTAAAACTCGCTATGAAATATATATAAATCCGGGAATTTGCTCTGCCCGAACACTAGTTAATTTAAATGACAGAGAACATTTCTGCGACGATCATTGGCTATTGATTGTAAACATAATACTGTACGTAACATCAACATCATGAAATATGTAAAAACAAAACGGTGGACTTTGTTGTTTTATGTAATTTATTAAGTGAAGTAAAATAACACATTCCAGCTCAATTTCGAGTATAAACAATGTTTGACTCACAATGTTTAACGTGATTTCACTAAAAAGTTTGCCGAAGTGTTAATGTATTTTTGTGTCTATGTTCGATGAAACAAACTCATAAAGTGTTGGACAAAATGTGAGGTTTTGTTACCGTGAAAGCTCAAGTATGGTAACCAAAATGTGACCCACATGAAGTAATATAATTTCCACCCACTTGTTCAATGTTCGTTAATGTGTCTCCACGTATGACGAAAAACTGTCATCTATTCTTTGGCGAGAGTTGAGGTTTGTTATGTTGAGAGCACCCCCTCATTACACAGTAAAAGCACCAAAATGTGTACAATTGAGGTTTAAGTTTTTGAAGAAAAAATTTCTTTGATTCTTTCAAATTTAGCATGTGGGTAGAAGACGTATGGGAAGATATGAAACAAATTGTGCTCACACTAGGATTGTTTTCTGCGAGTGTACATTACCTTGAATACAAGGTCCAGTTAGTTAACGTCATTTCCGTTAATTTATTATTGGTTGATATAATACGTTAAATTACTCAGATTTACTTAGACTAAGTGGATCCCGCGCCTACAGAGGCAGTCAGAGCACTCCACCCAGATCTGTTTTACTCTAGCATCCTGACATCCATCTTTTGTTGACCAGCTGTAGGTCTGGCGTCAGTTCATTCTTGGTTGTTCTCTCTTTTTCTTCCCATAGTGCTTTTTGAACAAGTCTGGTAGATGGGACCCTCGTGACATGGCCGAGCCGGCTTATTCATCTTTTGAAAATAGCTGATGACGTCAGATCGTGTCCGAACCACGTTACTCCGTCACATGGTCGCTCCAGGGACTGCCCAAGTTCTTGCAAAAGCATTTCGTTTTGAATGCGTCGATTTATTATTTTATGGGATGTTTATAGTTCCCATGATTCGCATTTATATAGCAGAATTGGTAGCACCATTGAATGATATAAGCGGAGTTTGTTCCAAACGGGCTCAAGGCTGGTTGAATGAAGTCTGCTGACGTTTATTCCACTCTGCAGTTTTTGACTGTTTCCACTTGGTTCGGGTTAATAAAACATATTTCGTGGGATTCCGTATGTGATTGAGATTTTCCACACTGTGGGTTTGTGGATGATGTTGAACGCTTTGGTGAAGTCTTTGAAACTGATTGCAATGGGTAACTTGTACTCTTGATATTTCTCAATAATGCGTCTGAGTGAATATTTGCATATACTCAGTACATTAGCGTTTAGGCCCAAACTCTGCTTGTTCCTCATCCCTTTCGCCATCTACCACATATCGTATTCGGTTCAGTATCATCTGGCAGTACACCTTTCCTGTCGCACCTCGCAAGTTGTTACATTCAGATATATTTCCTTTCTTGGAGATGCATTCAACTACATCGTCTTTCCAGTCCTCAGGAACATTGCCAGAGTCGCAGATCTGGTTACATTGTTCGCACATCCACAATACACCTATGTTACCATCTACATTGATAATTGTAATCCGTCCAGGTAACTTATTTATCTTAAGCGTCGCAATGACCTTCCTCACTTCATCCTCCGTGAACCCATCTGTGTTTATCGCTAGCACGCGCCGAAGGTTGTCAGTTTGGATCGGTGTGTTAGGTGAAGTTATATTGAGAACCTCTTTAAAGTGGTTTACCCATCTGTCCGTTTGTCATTTCCTCTCTATGGTAGAGATCTTTCTTTTGTCTTGATGTGCCTGGATCTTGCTCCTGTGGTGCCGGTGATTTTCTTGGCAATGCAGTGGATATGTCCCATGCAATTTCGGGCAGCTGTTTTCAGCACCTCCTGTGCCTGTCTGTCGAATCATTCACGTTTGACCGTTTGAGCGCTGCTCTGCACTTACCTGTCCTTCTTGGTAAAAGGTAAAAGGCCTCATTTTGTAGTTTCTGTTCCAGGAGTGTTCAGTCAGATCGCTTATTCAAAATTTATGGTATCCCAGAACGTCTTAACCCGCCACCATCATTGTAACTTTCGTCTTCTCCCACGAGATTCCACAGAGCCTGGAGTAAGGTTTGCAAGGGCAGCAAGACGAGTTCTCAGGAATGCTTGGAATTCACATTTGGTCACTGGATTCTGGACCTTGTTCTTGTCGAATCTCTTAGTTCTGTTTATTTCCTCAACATGATCTTGATCTTCGCAGTGACCAAGTCTCGGTCACTAGATATGTATACTTAAATTAAAGAAATACTTTTATTATACCATTATCTGTCATATTTATTCTTGGACAATAGTTGCAAGGAGAGAAATGTGGAGATGACAAAGCGTTTTTGGCATTTTTAGTCATGTAGATGCATATATCTCACAAAGGATGCTATATGTGAAAACAAATATGATGGCCTAGATAGAAAAACACAAGGGCTACTCAAAATAGTAAGTTTTACCAAATGACCGGTGATACAAAATACATTATTGCAAGAGGACCGAACAATTGTAATTGTACACTTGTTCGCATTGTTAATGTACAAAGTACATGTTCTTGTAAAAATCCGTATTATTACGTTGTTATGAAACGCCATAATCTTTTTGTCTCATAAAGATTAATGGTATTTCAGTAAAAATTGGCAAAATTGTTCATTTGTCGTGTATCTCTTTCCTTTCTCTCAATATATAGGTTACCTTGCATAGCGCGTTAATACCCGCAAAATACAAAAACAAACCATATACAGCTGTAATTTGATTATATATATATATATATATTTATATATATATTGACTGTATAAGCTAGTGCTAGTCCGAATACAACATAAACGGCTGATTAATAACGTCTTCGCCTTCCCGCCCGTATTGCTGCCTGACGCATAGTCAGAATCCGTACTGTGGTCGAGTTCAACCCGTATTGTGGCGAGTTCATCGGTACAGGCCGAGTTCGTCAAGAGCGCTAGGTTATGACGTTTGTGTAATTTCAAACGCCATAACGCGTAGTACAGACATGCCATTGTTTTAAGTAACAAAATATTAAATTTAGTCACCGGAATTGATATTCACGTCATTGCCAGTTCAAACGGTCGAAGGTAGGTCACAATGGGGAGTTAAAGCCCTTGGACACTTGTGATAGTGCACACAAGATTGTAGATTACTAAAATTTGTGTTCATACTCGCATTGCCTTGGTATTAGTACACTGTATTAGTACATTGAACTAAAATACTCATTCAGGTCTTCTGCCATTAAGAATCCCTCGGAAATATAATATCAGAGGGATTCTTATTGGCAGAAGACCTAAATGAGTATTTTAGTTCAGTGTTTACCAGGGAAGATATTAGTTCAATGCCAGTACCAGAGGCTAAGTTGAAGGGGGCAGAATCAGACTATTTAGGACAGTTAATTGTAACCCCGGAAATGGTAGCTAAGAAAATTGTGGTCCTCACAAAAGCAATGTGTGTGTTCCGGGGGCCGATTTACCCACTAGTGAGGGTAAACGGCCCCTGTCAAGAGGTAAAACGGTCCCCACAAATATAAACTAAAGAACCAAATTACATTCACGACAAATCCCAAATATAATTACTTGCATAAGAACGGGCCCAAAAGATAATGCTAGGCGCAGAGTATGTGCTTTCTACAAGCACACGTCGCACACATACTCTTCGTCGTCCGAATCAACACCACCACACTGGTCGTGTGTCCAGCTGTGGCAGGAAGTGCACTGGAGTCATCTGAAGATTTGCCAAACTTGCCATATTCCTCCGCACATTTTCATCAAATTCATTGCTATAAACATGATAAACTGTTTTGCGTTTTTGGCTTAGGCTTTGGAAAAGACTGTTAGTACAAACAGTGCAACTGACTTGAAGTTTTATGTAATGTTTATATCATTAATCTCTTTCTTGAACATAACAAAAGCTCTGTAATGTAATTTATTTCTGTAAACAACGCTCGGTGATATTATTTTGTCCTTGTTTTTTTCTTGTTCATCTTTCTTTGTACGGCGTTGAATAATAATTATTATTTCCATATCCAAAACAGTTGTTATTACTATTAGCTTTTAATTTCTGATGAAAGGTTTCTTAGAACATAGAATGGTAAACGTACCTCATTCAAATTTATGTACTCTACAAATTAAAAGTATGTTTTTCGTACATATAAACATATGTTGTTGTTTTTAACATAATACATTCTTTCCGTTGTTATATCGGATAAAAAATGAAGTAATGTACGTATACATAATTGATGTTTTTTCTTAAACGTAACAACACTCTTTAAGGGTTGCGTGTACGACGCAAATAGGATTTTTTTAAATAATCTTATATCCTTTCGAATAGTGCGCTTCAACATTGCTGGATGATGCAGTTTAATTTAAGATGACGTGGTGTATATTCTGTAGAAAAAACGACATTCTTAATTATAAAGAATTCATTGTATTGATGTACTTGCACTATAAAATGATAAGTTCCCAGATCTACTTTGGGAAATGTTAATACATAGCAACTAAAGGTGTTGCTTATTTATACTGTGTCAACCCATGACCTAATGTTTGATCTAATGTTATTCCATAATTGTTTTTTCCATTTATTAATCGTATCTTCCAATACAGAATGGAAACAACTATTTGCAGATATTAGTCGCTGTGCAAATGGTTTTGCTAAAATGTTACAGTTTTCTTCATAATATATATATGTCTGTTCATTATTTGTTATTATATCTCGGTTGTTGTATTTTTGTACTATTATATTCATAATTATGCCATGCGAAGTGGAAGGCCAGCCAGTTAGCTATCCTTGTTATCTTTGTTCCCTAATGTTTTTTGTTTTATTGCATATATTTTCCTTTGTTTTAGTATTACACATACAGTCACTGTGAATGTTACGATGACATGTTACACAGAATGTACTAAGCTGATTATTCGTTTGCATTACAGGTTGTTTCATTTGATTTTTTTATGTTGCTTCTGGTAGTAACGACGGACTGGGGAGATTGGTTTAATGTGGTATACTTAACTAGTTTTGTAAATGGATGATACTATTAGTATTGACGGGATCTTTGGGAACTTTGACTTTAGAAAATTATACAATGAAATTAATCATTACGAAGATTAAATGTTTCTTTAAATACCAACGATTGTAAATATTTTACCCCAATTGAATTTTCAAAAGCTGTCGACTGTGATAATATATCTCTATCGGTGTTATATATGAATTGTTGCAGTTTAGAGGCACACTGGGATTCTGTGCAAGAAGTACTTTTTAGCTTATCTTCAAATGGCCTCAAACGTGATTTAATTGGCTTAAGAGAAATATTTAGAATTCGTGATTCCCAGCAATACAAAATAAGTAGCTACCACAGTTAGTTTTTAATAAAAAATTACAAAATGACGATGGGCATGGTGGAGTTAGAATATATATGAAGGAAAGCTTGACCTGCTCTAAACGTGAAGGTCTCTCTATATTTACTATCTTGTTGTTGTAATAGGTAAATAGATAAGCAACTCAATAACGCTTCCTGTTAAGCAATTTGAAACACACATAAGAGGAAACTATCCCGTAATTTTTGTCATGCAATCTACACAGACAACAGAAATTGAAATAATTGTACGAAAACTTAAAACTAAATGCACCAGCTGCCAATCAAACGCCGAATCGAGTTTAAAATACTCCTTTATCTGTTCAGATGTCTGAATGGAATGCACATTCCATAGGTGAGGTCCAATCACACGAAAGGACCTGTCCCCAAAACTGACCAGGTTCGTTCGTGGAACTTCAAGCAAAAGTTGTTCAGATGAACGTGTGCGTCCCGGACAGTGCCTGGTTAACAGGTTGGCAAGATACAGCGGCGCCGTCCCGTTCAGACATCTGAACACATAAAGGAGTATTTTAAACTCGATTCGGCGTTTGATTGGCAAACAGTGTAATTTTTTTTGAACTGGAGTTATGTGGTCACGGCGAGGTGTGAACGTGATGATTCTGGCTGCCATGTTTTGGATTCGCTGGAGTTTATGAATATGGTCACGTGGTAGTCCAGCCAGTAACGCGTTATATTTTCTAAGAACATTATTAGTCTATTGCATAAATTTTATTCCCATTATTTTAGAAATCACGGGTAGAATACTTATAGGTATATAATTGTTGAACAGTTTATTGTTACCCGATTTGAAGACGGGAATGACTTTTGCAGTTTTTAAGTTTTCAAGAACAGTTCCGTGACGAAGGATTGGTTTAAAATATGCTCAAGCGGAGTGGCTACTTCATGTATGGTCGCTTGCAGTAGTTTAGTGGATAGACCGTCGAAACCTTCGGTGCATTTAGTTTTAAGTTTTCGTACAATTATTTCAATTTCTGTTGTCTGTGTCTGTCATCGTAACATTCACAGTGACTGTATGTGTAATACTAAAACATAGGAAAATATATGCAATAAAACAAAAAACATTAGGGAACAAAGATAACAAGGATAGCTAACTGGCTGGCCTTCCACTTCGCATGGCATAATTATGAATATAATAGTACAAAAATACAACAACCGAGATATAATAACAAATAATGAACAGACATATATATATTATGAAGAAAACTGTATCATTTTAGCAAAACCATTTGCACAGCGACTAATATCTACAAATAGTTGTTTCCATTCTGTATTGCAAGATACGATTAATAAATGGGAAAAACAATTATGGAATAACATTAGATCAAACATTAGGTCATGTGTTGACACAGTATAAATAAGCAACACCTTTAGTTGCTATGTATTAACATTTCCCAAAGTAGATCTGGGAACTTATCATTGTATAGTGCAAGTACATCAATACAATGAATTCTTTATAGTTAAGAATGTCGTTTTTTCTACAGAATATACACCACGTCATCTGAAATTAAACTGCATCATCCAGCAATGTTGAAGCGCACTATTCGAAAGGATATAAGATTATTTAAAAAAATCCTATTTGCGTCGTACACGCAACCCTTAAAGAGTTTTGTTACGTTTAAGAAAAAACATCAATTATGTATACGTACATTACTTCATTTTTTATCCGATATAACAACGGAAAGAATTAATTATGTTAAAAACAACAACATATGTTTATATGTACGAAAAACATACTTTTAATTAGTAGAGTACATAAATCTGAATGAGGTACATTTCACCATTCTATATTCTAAGAAACCTTTCATCAGAAATGAAAATTAAAAGCTAATAGTAATAACAACTGTTTTGGATATGGAAATAATAATTATTATTCAACGCCGTACAAAGAAAGATGAACAAGAAAAAAACAAGGACAAAATAATATCATCGAGCGTTGTTTACAGAAATAAATTACATTACAGAGCTTTTGTTATGTTCAAGAAAGAGATTAATGATATAAACATTACATAAAACTTCAAGTCAGTTGCACTGTTTGTACTAACAGTCTTTTCCAAAGCCTAAGCCAAAAACGCAAAACAGTTTATCATGTTTATAGCAATGAATTTGATGAAAATGTGCGGAGGAATATGGCAAGTTTGGCAAATCTTCAGATGACTGCTGGCTCCAGTGCACTTCCTGCCACAGCTGGACATACGACCAGTGTGGTGTGTTGATTCGGACGACGAAGAGTATGTGTGCGACGTGTGCTTGTAGAAAGCACATACTCTGCGCCTAGCATTATCTTTTGGGCCCGTTCTTATGCAAGTAATTATATTTGGGATTTGTCGTGAATGTAATTTGGTTCTTTAGTTTATATTTGTGGGGACCGTTTTACCTCTTGACAGGGGGCCGTTTACCCTCACTAGTGGGTAAATCGGCCCCCGGAACACACACATTGCTTATGTGATGACCACAGCAATACTTAATCAAAGATATCCCGATAAGTTGTTGAACACTTCCAGTAAATAGGGAGACCAGAAGGCCACCATCAAAGGAGAAAGACAGCAACGAATCGACTATAGGCGTCCTGTAGAACCACTCAACAGACCGATTTAAATGGCCCCCCTACACACACGTTATACCATTGGAAAGCCCTGCATCTTCCCGGTATAAATAGGTCTGTCGTATTGTTGTCAAATGGTGCAGTAAGCATGAATCCAAGGTCGAACAAGGTCACCATCAAACGATCAATTTTAGAAATTGGGCGCTTCCGAAAACCTCTTAATATTACAATGGCTATCTAGCCACTTTATTTAACTAGAAAATGGCCAAGTCATATATTGTTGGAAAGCGTACTGTCGCACCTTCCAGAAAATACACGATATGATGCTATATCCATGACTGATAAGAGTGACGACAAGGTCAAACAAGGTCACGCATCAAATGACGAATATTCGAAAGTTTACAATGCCGCGAACATCATAAAGTTACACCGACTGTGTTTCTACTTCACGACTACGGACAAATCATACACTGTATGAAAGGACAATTTCTCCCCGTCAAAATGTTCTGTAATATGGCGCTGTGAGATGATGCAGTTTCTGTGGAGCGGCGTTCAAACAGGGTCACCGTCAATTGATGAATGTTAGAAATTGCGCCATCCCGCAAGCTTTACAGAATCTTAATGGTTGTGGAGCTACTTTATCTAACTACTGATTATCATTTCATATACCGTTGGGAAGCTTACTATCTTCCCATTATAATGAGGTATAACGTATAGCTATTAAATGGAGCATTATGTGTGTAGTGAATGTCAAACTAGGTCACTATCAGATGATGACTGTTCAACATTGCACCATTCCACAATCGTTGTAGCCCTAGGTTTAAAATGGTTGCGTATCTATTTGCCTACGTGCATAATGCTTCTTCACATACCATTGCAAATCTTATTGTATCTTCATTAAAATGAGATATGACACGGAGCTATAAACTGGTGCTGTAAGTGTGGAGTGAATGTTGAACAAGGTCACCGTAAAATGATGAAGTTTCGAAATTGTGCTATTCTGGAAATGTTAAGACAAATTGTTCTAACAATTGCTTTGAAGTCAAACGATGAAAAGTATAATTATTTAAGTTTTAGAATATTTATATATATATATATATATATACATATATATGTTCGCCATTTGTTTTTCTAAATTGCATATTCTACGAAGCATAATAAATACGAGCAGTGTTCTTATGACACTGCATTCTACAGTTTGATTCAAGCGATAGTTTCAATGGGTTCTGGAGCGACATGGGCTCAGAGAAAACAGTCATCGGAGATGCAAAGGGAAGCAGTGGTATAGTCGGACTGACTAGAGAGAAGCCAGCACTCGTCAGGTGGACATTGACGAGGCACATCATGGGTGAATATGCTAAAGCAATGCGAGAAAGGAGTGGTTTGTCCACAAGTACTGAAGACAAGGATCACAAAGAAGTACTGGCATCCACACTGAAGAGGGGTGATGAGCATGTGAGAGCTCTTACCATGCATGCTGTTTACAACATGACCAATCCGTTCAAGCCTGGAGTTCACCCAGATGCACTCATCAACTTATCTACGGGGCTGCATGCAACACTGGATGTGCAAAATTCGCTCCTCAACATCGTAGGTGCTGAGGAGAAGAAGCTGGAGAGATTTGTGCATGGCGCACTTGAATCAGGTGAAACGTGCAGCTTCTACAGCCCCATCAGCACGTCAGGCCTCATAACATTTGCTGACATGGCAAAAAAGACCAAGTTGAAGTATGGCAAGGGAGGCGTTGTAACAGCAGCTATCAGTCCAGAGATTGTGTTCCGAAGAGCCCTGTCGTTAGCGAGGTGCAGAGATGATGTTTCTATAGCCACCGTTCTCGGCCACCCGATAGGGCCAGTGCCCATGGCCATTTGTCATGCTGATGGTACAACGCGGAAAACTAACAAAGCAGAACCGGGCCATCAACTAGAAGCTCAAGGCGAGAGAGTATCTGAACTACCACAAAGCACCACTGCAACTACAGTGTATATTAGGGATGCCATGGCCGTCATTCAAATTATGGCGAGGGATCAATTCAATTCATTTGATGCATTAGCGGTAGCATACTTCAGGCAACAGGATTTCAGAGAGCTGACACAGTTGTGGAAGCGCTTAATAGATATGATGACGATAACTCTGTCAAAACTGCTGAAAAGGACCGCCGCGCAGGATCAACGTCTGCTTGCAAGCAGTACCAGGTGATTGGTGTTGGTGGGCGCCCAGTACCTCCATGGAAAAGGTTCCTCAAAGTTCCACCCAACAAGCAATCACTAGTGAACTTTCTTTGCGAATATGTGGTCAGTCATGCATCCCGGTGGCTGGAAGCACACACAACGTATACACTCCTGGTTGTTAGAGGCTTCGCAGATGGTGAGGTAGTGAAATCCATCAGTAGAAGAAGACACTTTGCCGGTACACAAGAAGAAGCTGACACCAGGATGCTTCGGCATGCTGGTTTTGTTGATGCAGACTTCAAAGCATGTGGTGTTCTAGGAACCGTAATAATTAAGTCATCAACGTTGCCTAAGGAAGATCATTATTTCGCATGAAGTGGGAAAACCGCCACACCAAGGCCAGCATTCTCACTGAAGTAAATACAACCAGCATCTAGGAAATGATGGTCATAAAAAATCAGCTCAGCTGGACTGGCCACTGTATAAGAATGGCAGACGCCCTACAAATTATGATTCTCCTAGTATGTGTGTTTGTGCGTGCGCGCGTGTGTGTACGTGCGTGTGTGTGCGTGGGCGCGCGTGCGTATGTGTGTGTGTAATTGAGTGCGTGCGTGCGTGCGTGTGTATGTGTGCGTATGTGTGTGTAAGTGAGTGCGTGCGGGCGTGCGTGCATGTGGTGTGTGTATGTGTACAGTATATGTATATATTGCCGATCACGTGTCTGTTGTTATCCATGGTGATGAAATTGCGCAGGTCAGTCAGTACAAATACCTAGGTGTCCATGTTGATAACAAACTTAACTGGAATGTCCATGTTCACATTGTGTGCTCCAAAGTCCACCAGCGGTTGTACTTTCTCCGCAGTCTGAGAGCTTTCGGTGTCGATGAGAAAATACTTGTTATTTTGTATCCCTCCATTATTGAAAGCATACTGCGCTATGGGATTACTGCTTGGTTTGACAATATGTATGTTCAGTTAAAATTACAGCTTTCTCAATTGATGAGAATTGCCATGAAAATCACAGGTTCCACGTCTCCCATGATCTCCCTTCTGGAGATTTTTGAACAGACACTAAGAAGACAGTCAGTCAAGATTATTTATGATACTAAACATGTTCTGCATAATGAATTTCAGCTCCTGCCATCTGGAAGACGTTATATAACTCCTGGTGCAGGCTCAATATATACAAACACTCATTCGTGCCTTTGTCTATTAAACAACTTAATTCACGATGCCTGCTGCCACAGTGTCACTTGTCGTTTTAGAATAAGTATTGTGTATGCATGGATTATTTATCTGTTGTTTTTATTGAATAGTTTTATAGTTTTATGTACATATTGCAGCCATATATGTTCTCATCCGAAACAAATTTCTCAACTCCATAGTTGAAACAATAAAGCATTATCTTATCTTATATGTGTGTAGTGTGTGTGCACGTCGCGAGCGTACCATGTATGTACATTGTGTGTGTGTGTGTGTGTGTGTGTGTGTGTGTGTGTGTGTGTGTGTGTGTGTGTGTGTGTGTGTGTGTGTGTGTGTGTGTATGTACATTGCGCGTGTGTGTGTGCGCACAGTGTATGTGCATGTATAGAGTACGTACTTGCGCGTGCGTACATGTATGAATGTTGTTGTGTATGCAGTGTGTGTACAGTGTTTGTGTATGTGTGCGTGTGTGCGTTTATGTGTGCATGTATGTGTGTGTGCGTACGCGTGTGTAAGTGAGTGCGTGCGTGCGTGTGGTGTGTGTATGTGGACAGTATATGTACATTGTGTGTGTGTAGTGTGCGTGTGTGTGCATGTACAGAGTATGCACATGTGCGTCCGTGCATGTGTGAATATGTGTGTGTATGCAGTGTGTGTACAGAGTTTGTGTACAGCATATGTGCGTGTGTGTGCATGCGTGATTGCGTGCGTACGTACGTGTGTGTGAGTATGCGTGCGTGTGTGTGTGAATGCGAGTGTACGTGTGGTGTGTGTATGTGTGCACAGTGTATGTACATTGTGTGCGTACGTGTGCGTGTGTGTGCACAGTGTGTGTGCATGTAGTGTGTGTGTGTGTGTGTGTGTGTGTGTGTGTGTGTGTGTGTGTGTGTGTGTGTGTGTGTGTGTGTGTGTGTGTGTGTGTGTGTGTGTGTGTGTGTGTGTGTGTGTGTGTGTGTGTGTGTGTGTGTGTGTGTGTGTGTGTGTGTGTGTGTGTGTGTGTGTGTGTGTGTGTGTGTGTGTGTGTGTGTGTGTGTGTGTGTGTGTGTAAAATGTGTAAATCGAGGACATTGGCCAGAATACACACCTTCTAACCGACGTCCTCGGTTGGAAATAGTATTCAATCCAAGTTCAGGCACGGTTTTAAACGCCTACTAGTGTTTTCCTGTGTTAATTTGATGTAGACCACGGTTAGCCGTTCAGAGCGTGTTTTTGTGTGAACTGTGTGTAACTCTCGAGTCAGCAAAATCTGTCTTCACACACTCGCTTTGACGCATGACCTCGTTTCTACGGTGAATATCCTGGTCCGAGCCGTTGTTCCGCAGTGTCATTTCGTTGTAGCGCAGTTACGAATATCGGATACTGGGCTCACGCTTAACGATCGCCATTCGCTAATGGCGAAACGAATATGTATTTGGAAAAAAAGAAAATGAAACGTTTTCGCCAATTTGGCGAAAGCAAATTAACAAACTAATCAGTGTTATCCACAGCATTTGCTTTTTAATTGAAAACATTTAAATCAAGCGTAACAATCAGTATAAAGCGATCGCGCCCGTTGCGAATAAACATCGCCTTCCGTCTTCGTGCTGCGTAAACTGAGTTCTTGGGACAGCCGCAACTAGGAATCGGTGATCAAATGTCATAATTTTGTTCCGCGTAGTCCGCGTTCAGTCAGCGTTCTTGTAACTACGCGGGGATCATATTTGGTGAATTTCTGATGGGTTAGACTATCATACAATGACCTCGTATTGGAAAAATAAATTAACATGCTGGAGTTTGAACTAGTATTAACCAACGCGGACTTAGAAACTAGCGTCCATCGCATGAAGTGCGATCTGCAAGCGGTGTCGACCCGTCGTCGCGTCTCGCGATCCGATTCGCCCAGGTCGAGGGGTACCGCCACCAACGACAAACAACCCACTAATTAATGTTTTATCTATCAGCTAAATATAAGATAGTAAGTTTAATAACTGTTAATCGTGCCATGCTTGCAACAACTTGTAACATTATGAATGAAAGAACAAATGGTCTCGTTTGCATCATCAACATCGTAATGTTTTCAACAACTTTCACTATAGCTGCATTGGCGTCGCTAAGATAATTATGGTTTAAAACAATGGCATGTCTAAGTTTAATAATCATAATGAAGCACATTGAAACATTGACTCAGCTCCAGTGTCACGTGAACTTCAAGGACTGTCCTTACAAATAAAACAAAATATAATTTCTATGTGTGCTAATTTATTTGTCTTATCAATGTTAATGTTACAATGCATGCAAACAATTTTATAGCATGGACATACTGCTGGATTGTCTTAAATAAATACATATATATTTTTTATTTACTTCATGCTTTTACCCCTATTTGTGATTTGGTAAGCATTTTATTTGGCTTGTATTAATACTCTGCTGTGACAGTTGATCATTATCTACCCATGTTATACTGTATTTTATAGACACCCTCTAGGTGACCGTCTTCATGGTTAGGAGTACTGGACGTTTGATGAAGATTGCGTAACTTAGTTTGAACTTTGTTTGCAATGCTATATAAGTGTACATATGTGCTTTTATGATTGTTCCAATCTCCGTCAACCATCCACTTGATGCAGTTATGTAATATCTTCTTTAGTGTATAGTATTATGTGTACTGCCGTCATCATCTAATAACACTCTTGGGGTATGTAAAAAGATATTATCAGCATTTGGCAAAACCACGTAAATTATATGGCTAGACAAATTTGAGACGTTTAACTAAATTGACTAATCCAAATGCGATTTGACTAAAGCAATTTTTTCTTTAGCCAAATTGGCTAAAGCATTTTGACGTTCAGCGTGAGCCCAGAGACAGTACTGTTATTCGAGGCTTTTTGGTATAACATCTTTTAAGATCTTCCACAAAATATCATATTCACGTATAGCGTAATATTCGGCTTGTATCGGTATACAGATTTGAATTTGGAGAGAGGCAGTACTTAATATGAAATCCCCAAAAGGCACTTCACTGACATACCCGATACTAAAATGGCGTCCACTACGCACCGCTTAGACTATAAGTTATTTGGCATTATCTCACTAACAATGTATTCTTGCCATTAACGCAGCAGTATTTTGTTCTGTATGTACCAATTGTGTATTGAAAGTCCAATATGTACGTAGGCATATCATCTGTTTAATGAACGTTTAATACATTAACTATTCATTCATTACAAATTAACATATACAACAGTATAGCACATGGCAAAATATATGCCTCATATCTGACCGATTCAATATTTCTTATCACATTATGGTTTCATATATACACAAGACATAAAAGTTGTTAACCGGAGTACATTGGTCAGAATACACACCTTCTGACCGAGGTCCAACCGAGGATGGCCTTGGTTAATTTGATGTACACCATGGTTAGCCGTTAAGAACCTGGTTTTGTGTGAACTGTGTATGTATAAACAACTGGCGAATAATCAAAAGCTGTCTCCATACATTCGCCTTGAGGCTCGTCCTCATTTCACTTAAATAAACATATTTGACACTGCTGTAACACATTTATGAATCTCGAATACATCTGTTATTCGACGCTCTTTTGTATTACGTCTTCGTCTTATGAATGATGTTTCAGCAAATATCTTCCACTAAATATTGTATTCACGTGACTGATGTAATATTCGGCTGGTGTCGGCATACAAATATAAAAAAATAGGAAAGAAGCAGTACTTAATATGAATTCCCACAAGGTATACCCAATATTAATAGACGTCTGCTACGCACTGTTTAAACTCTTTGTTCTTTGGCATGATCTCACTGTCAGTGTATTATTGCCATTAACACAACACTAGTACTGTATCTATCAGTTGTAGTTGCGTGTATATTTACATACATACAAATTATACACAAAATAACACGTAAGGAAACAGTTGTATTTGACCGATACCGTTAAGATCTGGCAAGTGCAGTTGCATCTGAACTGCGTCTGTATTGATCAGAAATCAGGGATTGTTTATTCGACGTTGACATATAAAGAAATGCAATATACTACGAATTAATACCAAATGTAAGAATTTATAAAGATTAATATCCATGTTTTTCCGGGACACTGCCAATAAATTTATCATAATGTTAGTTCTTAATACCAGTGTCCTGTAGCAGTGAAATAACACAATTTGCCAAGAGTACATAAGCCATGTTCTTGTCTTCAGCCAACAGACTGCCTCACAGAGAAGTGGGCTATACATGTGTGGTTTACAACCATTTATTAGGATGCCTGCTGATATGTCGAGTGTTTGAGTGCTCCATTAATTGATGTGGCAGCTAACGGCTTTTGCAAATTAGTTGAGTGATTTACATATTGGAATTGTGTATTAATCTTTTCTAAAACAATTATTACGTTAACACTTTGAATAGTTATGTATGTATTCAGTGCTTAACTATTTATGTTGGAAAACATAATGGTGAATATGATGATATTGCTTTCAATTTAAATATTTTTATGTCGTTTTCGCTACGTTTAATGTACAAATGTGATGGTTTGTAAGGCAAATCATTTTAACAATATACGTTCAGCCTGTCAAGAATATACGTCAAAATATGTACAATGATAGAAATTTGTCTTGCCACATGAGTGAAATTGTACACTTTATTTATTTAGCAATGTTTGTTTTCTGTGTAATAGGGCAAGTAATTTAAGTATACTATTTCAATTTACTCTTATGTAATACAGTAATGAATTATTTATTCGACAAGACAAGTAACGTATACAACAAGTACTCCGAATTAATACAAATCTGCCAATTAATAAATATTAGTGTTAATTATGAAAAGTATATATATATATATATATGTACATATATACATACATAGCATCTATGTTAGTCTCGGAGACTGTCACTAAGACAATCCTAAAATTAGGTAATTCGCCACCAGTACACAAGACATGTTCCTATGTTCAGCCAACAGACGGCCTCACAGAGGACTATACACGTGTGGTTTACAACCTTTTATTAAGACACCTGCTGATTCGTGATGTCTTTGTATGTCCCATTAATTGCCCTGGCTGCTAATGGATTTAGCTAATTAGTTGAGTGATTTACATCTTGGAGTGGTGTATTAAACTTTTCCAAAACAATTATAATGTTAAAATAGTGAATAGTTATACATTCAATACTGGACTATTCATGTTCAAAAAATATGGTGACTATGATATTACTTTCAGTTTACATAATTTGATGGCGTTTTCGCACAATTTAATGTACAAATTGTGATTGTCTGGAATGCAAATAGATTGATAAATTCTTGTTCAGTGTCCCATGAATATACATGAAGATTATGTTAACGATTTGTAAATGGTATGTCACATGCATGATATTGTGTATTCTTTATTTAGTAATTGTACTATTATCCTAATGTTTCAAGTTTGTTGCAGGCAATACATGTATTCATGAACTTTTATTTATTTTCATAATGCGATAATATATTATACTGACTGTACGTGTTGTCGGAAATATGTTTTGATTGTTGGATGGGGATATACAGCATTGTTTTCCTTTCTCTGTGTTCAAAACTTGTTAACGAAACTCGTTGTAATTTGTGAAACAGTACATCGAACAACAGACCACAAAAAAGACATGCCAACTACGAAGAAGTCACAAACCCAAACACCCAAAAACATTGAGCAAATTGTTGAGCGCCTTGAACATCTGGTCAGGCAGAGCCAGAACTGTGAACTATGTGAAATACAGTCAATTAAGGCGAGAGTCAAGAGTAGTTAGATCTTAGCTGGCTGCCAATAGCATCCCTGGAGTGCCATGTAGGCTGTTCTGAATAACATCAGCTGGCAACAGGAAGATGCAATCAAACTAACCAGGCTAGCTGGTACAGGGATTATACACTGATTGGAGTATTTTAATCACCAGTTGTGTGCATGTGCAAGAGCCCCTTTTACAGTGAGAAGTTAGTCCGGATTAAGTCAAAAACCACTGCGAAAGCTACTTAGTCCGGATTAGTTATTTCTCTAAAATAATTGGATTAGTGTTTCGGGAGAAAGGTTATCCCGGCATAACTGCACTATGAAAGGGACAAGTTTCTTAGCAATCAATAGGAGAGTTTTAGCATGATTTTTGGTTATACTTTGATTCGGCATGCTTAGGTGCCTCACGTCTTGGCAATGTGATTGTCAGAACTCTTCCAGCTGCAAAATATAATTTGTGATTTGTGTAAAGGACTATTTGGGGTTTATTGGAAAAACTTTCAGAAAGCAAATACTTGCTGCTGGGTTGATCATAGAATGATGTATTTGTGGATACGTAATGGGGGAAGAGCTGAAATAAATCAGGAATATATGGCTCGGTCTGCAGATCTTGACATACTTGACATACGGAATCATTTTGTGGGGATCCACATACAAAACACATCTCGAAAAAGTATTCATTATGCCAAAAAACCTATTGGGAACATTCGCATCCCCTCTTTGCATGTTTAAATCTAACAAAATTGCATAATATTTATGAAATTGAAGTTGGAAAATTTATGTATAATTATGTCCACGGTAGTCTGCCACATTCATTATCGGATTTTTTTACATTTACCTATGACATTCACTTTTACAAAACAAGACAAACCTGTAATATGCGTCCTATTATTAGTTCTACTCGAACAGTTTGCTATGTAAAGGTCCGATGATCTGGAATACAATTCCAACTGTTATACAACATAAACCCAATTTAAATAGTTTTATATTATCATTAACGACAAAAGTTGTAAGGGGGTATGGTGTTCTAGTTTATTTTCATTCTACCTCGAAACGTCTGACATATGTGTTTGATATAATGTTATTCTACTTAGGTGTTATACCATTGCTGAAGCTTGGCATAACCACATGTTTTGTTTCGCAAGACTACTTATGTGAACATTTATCATCTAATATTAATGTTATTAAATGTTTACATATATGTTCTATTGATTATAGCAACGTAACCAACACACTACACGTGAAATCATTGTTAATAATAGTTATTTTGGGGATGACGGCGACTAGTTGACTTAATCATTATCATCTTATATTGGAATAATTAAAACAAACTCGTTACGCCTTAATTGGCTCCGCTGTCAACCTGGAATTGTATATCATGTTGTCAATTGTTTTACGGATTGTTTATATTTGTATATATGATTTATACAATTCCAAATAAAACATACTACTACTACTACTAGATCCACATTGTCTAGCATATCGACCATTTCCATCAGTGTACAAAGGAACAGCCGGATTGAAGTGCGACAGAAGTAGCATATCCTGAAGTAGGTGACATTGAAGATATGGTTGATGAAGTCAATACTAACCAGTTGTAATTTTGAAATATAATAACATGTAATTATAATTATGTTTTCATATATACACAAGACATAAAAGTTGTTAACCGGAGGACATTGGTCAGAATACATACCTTCTAACCGAGGTCCTACCGCCAACCGAGGATGCCCTGTGTTAATTTGATGTACACCACGGTTAGCCGTTATGCGCCTGGTTTTGTGTGAACTGTGTATGTATAAATAACTCTCGAATCATCAAAATCTGTCTTCACACATTCGCTTTGAGGCTCGTCCTCACTTCACTTAAATGAACAACTCTGACACTGCCATAACACATTTACGAATGTCGAATACATCCGTTATTCGACGCTCTTTTATATTACGTCTTCGTCTTACGAAGGACGTTTCAGCAAATACCTTCCACTAAATATCATATTCACGTGACCGATGTAATACTCGGCTGGTGTCCGTATACAAATATGACTTCGGAAAAAGGCAGTTCTTAATATGAACTTCCACAAGGCACTTCACTGGCACACCCAATATTAAGACGGCGTCCGCTACGCACTGTTTAAACTCGAAGTTCTTTGGCATGATCTCACTAACAATGTATTGTTGCCATTAACACAACACTATTACTCTATCTATCAGTTGTGTTTTGAAAGTTCTGTTTAAACTCGAAGTTCTTTGGCATGATCTCACTAACAATGTATTGTTGCCATTAACACAACACTATTACTCTATCTATCAGTTGTGTTTTGAAAGTTCTGTTTAAACTCTAAGTTCTTTGGCGTGATCTCACTAACAATGTATTGTTGCCATTAACACAACACTATTACTCTATCTATCAGTTGTGTTTTGAAAGTTCTGTTTAAACTCTAAGTTCTTTGGCATGATCTCACTAACAATGTATTGTTGCCATTAACACAACACTATTACTCTATCTATCAGTTGTGTTTTGAAAGTTCTGTTTAAACTCTAAGTTCTTTGGCGTGATCTCACTAACAATGTATTGTTGCCATTAACACAACACTATTACTCTATCTATCAGTTGTGTTTTGAAAGTTCTGTTTAAACTCTAAGTTCTTTGGCATGATCTCACTAACAATGTATTGTTGCCATTAACACAACACTATTACTCTATCTATCAGTTGTGTTTTGAAAGTTATGTTTAAACTCTAAGTTCTTTGGCATGATCTCACTAACAATGTATTGTTGCCATTAACACAACACTATTACTCTATCTATCAGTTGTGTTTTGAAAGTTCTGTTTAAACTCTAAGTTCTTTGGCATGATCTCACTAACAATGTATTGTTGCCATTAACACAACACTATTACTCTATCTATCAGTTGTGTTTTGAAAGTTCTGTTTAAACTCGAAGTTCTTTGGCGTGATCTCACTAACAATGTATTGTTGCCATTAACACAACACTATTACTCTATCTATCAGTTGTGTTTTGAAAGTTCTGTTTAAACTCGAAGTTCTTTGGCATGATCTCACTAACAATGTATTGTTGCCATTAACACAACACTATTACTCTATCTATCAGTTGTGTTTTGAAAGTTCTGTTTAAACTCTAAGTTCTTTGGCATGATCTCACTAACAATGTATTGTTGCCATTAACACAACACTATTACTCTATCTATCAGTTGTGTTTTGAAAGTTCTGTTTAAACTCGAAGTTCTTTGGCGTGATCTCACTAACAATGTATTGTTGCCATTAACACAACACTATTACTCTATCTATCAGTTGTGTTTTGAAAGTTCTGTTTAAACTCTAAGTTCTTTGGCGTGATCTCACTAACAATGTATTGTTGCCATTAACACAACACTATTACTCTATCTATCAGTTGTGTTTTGAAAGTTCTGTTTAAACTCTAAGTTCTTTGGCGTGATCTCACTAACAATGTATTGTTGCCATTAACACAACACTATTACTCTATCTATCAGTTGTGTTTTGAAAGTTCTGTTTAAACTCTAAGTTCTTTGGCATGATCTCACTAACAATGTATTGTTGCCATTAACACAACACTATTACTCTATCTATCAGTTGTGTTTTGAAAGTTCTGTTTAAACTCGAAGTTCTTTGGCATGATCTCACTAACAATGTATTGTTGCCATTAACACAACACTATTACTCTATCTATCAGTTGTGTTTTGAAAGTTCTGTTTAAACTCGAAGTTCTTTGGCATGATCTCACTAACAATGTATTGTTGCCATTAACACAACACTATTACTCTATCTATCAGTTGTGTTTTGAAAGTTCTGTTTAAACTCTAAGTTCTTTGGCGTGATCTCACTAACAATGCATTGTTGCCATTAACACAACACTATTACTCTATCTATCAGTTGTGTTTTGAAAGTTCTGTTTAAACTCTAAGTTCTTTGGCGTGATCTCACTAACAATGTATTGTTGCCATTAACACAACACTATTACTCTATCTATCAGTTGTGTTTTGAAAGTTCTGTTTAAACTCTAAGTTCTTTGGCGTGATCTCACTAACAATGTATTGTTGCCATTAACACAACACTATTACTCTATCTATCAGTTGTGTTTTGAAAGTTCTGTTTAAACTCTAAGTTCTTTGGCATGATCTCACTAACAATGTATTGTTGCCATTAACACAACACTATTACTCTATCTATCAGTTGTGTTTTGAAAGTTCTGTTTAAACTCGAAGTTCTTTGGCATGATCTCACTAACAATGTATTGTTGCCATTAACACAACACTATTACTCTATCTATCAGTTGTGTTTTGAAAGTTATGTTTAAACTCTAAGTTCTTTGGCATGATCTCACTAACAATGTATTGTTGCCATTAACACAACACTATTACTCTATCTATCAGTTGTGTTTTGAAAGTTCTGTTTAAACTCGAAGTTCTTTGGCATGATCTCACTAACAATGTATTGTTGCCATTAACACAACACTATTACTCTATCTATCAGTTGTGTTTTGAAAGTTCTGTTTAAACTCGAAGTTCTTTGGCATGATCTCACTAACAATATATTGTTGCCATTAACACAACACTATTACTCTATCTATCAGTTGTGTTTTGAAAGTTCTGTTTAAACTCTAAGTTCTTTGGCATGATCTCACTAACAATGTATTGTTGCCATTAACACAACACTATTACTCTATCTATCAGTTGTGTTTTGAAAGTTCTGTTTAAACTCGAAGTTCTTTGGCATGATCTCACTAACAATGTATTGTTGCCATTAACACAACACTATTACTCTATCTATCAGTTGTGTTTTGAAAGTTCTGTTTAAACTCGAAGTTCTTTGGCATGATCTCACTAACAATGTATTGTTGCCATTAACACAACACTATTACTCTATCTATCAGTTGTGTTTTGAAAGTTCTGTTTAAACTCTAAGTTCTTTGGCATGATCTCACTAACAATGTATTGTTGCCATTAACACAACACTATTACTCTATCTATCACTGGTGTTTTGAAAGTTCTGTTTAAACTCTAAGTTCTTTGGCGTGATCTCACTAACAATGTATTGTTGCCATTAACACAACACTATTACTCTATCTATCAGTTGTGTTTTGAAAGTTCTGTTTAAACTATAAGTTCTTTGGCGTGATCTCACTAACAATGTATTGTTGCCATTAACACAACACTATTACTCTATCTATCAGTTGTGTTTTGAAAGTTCTGTTTAAACTCGAAGTTCTTTGGCATGATCTCACTAACAATGTATTGTTGCCATTAACACAACACTATTACTCTATCTATCAGTTGTGTTTTGAAAGTTCTGTTTAAACTCGAAGTTCTTTGGCATGATCTCACTAACAATGTATTGTTGCCATTAACACAACACTCTTACTCTATCTATCAGTTGTGTTTTGAAAGTTCTGTTTAAACTCGAAGTTCTTTGGCATGATCTCACTAACAATGTATTGTTGCCATTAACACAACACTATTACTCTATCTATCAGTTGTGTTTTGAAAGTTCTGTTTAAACTCGAAGTTCTTTGGCGTGATCTCACTAACAATGTATTGTTGCCATTAACACAACACTATTACTCTATCTATCAGTTGTGTTTTGAAAGTTCTGTTTAAACTCTAAGTTCTTTGGCGTGATCTCACTAACAATGTATTGTTGCCATTAACACAACACTATTACTCTATCTATCAGTTGTGTTTTGAAAGTTCTGTTTAAACTCTAAGTTCTTTGGCGTGATCTCACTAACAATGTATTGTTGCCATTAACACAACACTATTACTCTATCTATCAGTTGTGTTTTGAAAGTTCTGTTTAAACTCTAAGTTCTTTGGCGTGATCTCACTAACAATGTATTGTTGCCATTAACACAACACTATTACTCTATCTATCAGTTGTGTTTTGAAAGTTCTGTTTAAACTCTAAGTTCTTTGGCGTGATCTCACTAACAATGTATTGTTGCCATTAACACAACACTATTACTCTATCTATCAGTTGTGTTTTGAAAGTTCTGTTTAAACTCTAAGTTCTTTGGCATGATCTCACTAACAATGTATTGTTGCCATTAACACAACACTATTACTCTATCTATCAGTTGTGTTTTGAAAGTTCTGTTTAAACTCTAAGTTCTTTGGCATGATCTCACTAACAATGTATTGTTGCCATTAACACAACACTATTACTCTATCTATCAGTTGTGTTTTGAAAGTTCTGTTTAAACTCTAAGTTCTTTGGCATGATCTCACTAACAATGTATTGTTGCCATTAACACAACACTATTACTCTATCTATCAGTTGTGTTTTGAAAGTTCTGTTTAAACTCTAAGTTCTTTGGCATGATCTCACTAACAATGTATTGTTGCCATTAACACAACACTATTACTCTATCTATCAGTTGTGTTTTGAAAGTTCTGTTTAAACTCGAAGTTCTTTGGCATGATCTCACTAACAATGTATTGTTGCCATTAACACAACACTATTACTCTATCTATCAGTTGTGTTTTGAAAGTTCTGTTTAAACTCTAAGTTCTTTGGCATGATCTCACTAACAATGTATTGTTGCCATTAACACAACACTATTACTCTATCTATCAGTTGTGTTTTGAAAGTTCTGTTTAAACTCTAACTTCTTTGGCATGATCTCACTAACAATGTATTGTTGCCATTAACACAACACTATTACTCTATCTATCAGTTGTGTTTTGAAAGTTCTGTTTAAACTCGAAGTTCTTTGGCATGATCTCACTAACAATGTATTGTTGCCATTAACACAACACTATTACTCTATCTATCAGTTGTGTTTTGAAAGTTATGTTTAAACTCTAAGTTCTTTGGCATGATCTCACTAACAATGTATTGTTGCCATTAACACAACACTATTACTCTATCTATCAGTTGTGTTTTGAAAGTTCTGTTTAAACTCGAAGTTCTTTGGCATGATCTCACTAACAATGTATTGTTGCCATTAACACAACACTATTACTCTATCTATCAGTTGTGTTTTGAAAGTTCTGTTTAAACTCGAAGTTCTTTGGCATGATCTCACTAACAATATATTGTTGCCATTAACACAACACTATTACTCTATCTATCAGTTGTGTTTTGAAAGTTCTGTTTAAACTCTAAGTTCTTTGGCATGATCTCACTAACAATGTATTGTTGCCATTAACACAACACTATTACTCTATCTATCAGTTGTGTTTTGAAAGTTCTGTTTAAACTCGAAGTTCTTTGGCATGATCTCACTAACAATGTATTGTTGCCATTAACACAACACTATTACTCTATCTATCAGTTGTGTTTTGAAAGTTCTGTTTAAACTCTAAGTTCTTTGGCATGATCTCACTAACAATGTATTGTTGCCATTAACACAACACTATTACTCTATCTATCACTGGTGTTTTGAAAGTTCTGTTTAAACTCTAAGTTCTTTGGCGTGATCTCACTAACAATGTATTGTTGCCATTAACACAACACTATTACTCTATCTATCAGTTGTGTTTTGAAAGTTCTGTTTAAACTCTAAGTTCTTTGGCATGATCTCACTAACAATGTATTGTTGCCATTAACACAACACTATTACTCTATCTATCAGTTGTGTTTTGAAAGTTATGTTTAAACTCTAAGTTCTTTGGCATGATCTCACTAACAATGTATTGTTGCCATTAACACAACACTATTACTCTATCTATCAGTTGTGTTTTGAAAGTTCTGTTTAAACTCTAAGTTCTTTGGCATGATCTCACTAACAATGTATTGTTGCCATTAACACAACACTATTACTCTATCTATCAGTTGTGTTTTGAAAGTTCTGTTTAAACTCGAAGTTCTTTGGCGTGATCTCACTAACAATGTATTGTTGCCATTAACACAACACTATTACTCTATCTATCAGTTGTGTTTTGAAAGTTCTGTTTAAACTCGAAGTTCTTTGGCATGATCTCACTAACAATGTATTGTTGCCATTAACACAACACTATTACTCTATCTATCAGTTGTGTTTTGAAAGTTCTGTTTAAACTCTAAGTTCTTTGGCATGATCTCACTAACAATGTATTGTTGCCATTAACACAACACTATTACTCTATCTATCAGTTGTGTTTTGAAAGTTCTGTTTAAACTCGAAGTTCTTTGGCGTGATCTCACTAACAATGTATTGTTGCCATTAACACAACACTATTACTCTATCTATCAGTTGTGTTTTGAAAGTTCTGTTTAAACTCTAAGTTCTTTGGCGTGATCTCACTAACAATGTATTGTTGCCATTAACACAACACTATTACTCTATCTATCAGTTGTGTTTTGAAAGTTCTGTTTAAACTCTAAGTTCTTTGGCGTGATCTCACTAACAATGTATTGTTGCCATTAACACAACACTATTACTCTATCTATCAGTTGTGTTTTGAAAGTTCTGTTTAAACTCTAAGTTCTTTGGCATGATCTCACTAACAATGTATTGTTGCCATTAACACAACACTATTACTCTATCTATCAGTTGTGTTTTGAAAGTTCTGTTTAAACTCGAAGTTCTTTGGCATGATCTCACTAACAATGTATTGTTGCCATTAACACAACACTATTACTCTATCTATCAGTTGTGTTTTGAAAGTTCTGTTTAAACTCGAAGTTCTTTGGCATGATCTCACTAACAATGTATTGTTGCCATTAACACAACACTATTACTCTATCTATCAGTTGTGTTTTGAAAGTTCTGTTTAAACTCTAAGTTCTTTGGCGTGATCTCACTAACAATGCATTGTTGCCATTAACACAACACTATTACTCTATCTATCAGTTGTGTTTTGAAAGTTCTGTTTAAACTCTAAGTTCTTTGGCGTGATCTCACTAACAATGTATTGTTGCCATTAACACAACACTATTACTCTATCTATCAGTTGTGTTTTGAAAGTTCTGTTTAAACTCTAAGTTCTTTGGCGTGATCTCACTAACAATGTATTGTTGCCATTAACACAACACTATTACTCTATCTATCAGTTGTGTTTTGAAAGTTCTGTTTAAACTCTAAGTTCTTTGGCATGATCTCACTAACAATGTATTGTTGCCATTAACACAACACTATTACTCTATCTATCAGTTGTGTTTTGAAAGTTCTGTTTAAACTCGAAGTTCTTTGGCATGATCTCACTAACAATGTATTGTTGCCATTAACACAACACTATTACTCTATCTATCAGTTGTGTTTTGAAAGTTATGTTTAAACTCTAAGTTCTTTGGCATGATCTCACTAACAATGTATTGTTGCCATTAACACAACACTATTACTCTATCTATCAGTTGTGTTTTGAAAGTTCTGTTTAAACTCGAAGTTCTTTGGCATGATCTCACTAACAATGTATTGTTGCCATTAACACAACACTATTACTCTATCTATCAGTTGTGTTTTGAAAGTTCTGTTTAAACTCGAAGTTCTTTGGCATGATCTCACTAACAATATATTGTTGCCATTAACACAACACTATTACTCTATCTATCAGTTGTGTTTTGAAAGTTCTGTTTAAACTCTAAGTTCTTTGGCATGATCTCACTAACAATGTATTGTTGCCATTAACACAACACTATTACTCTATCTATCAGTTGTGTTTTGAAAGTTCTGTTTAAACTCGAAGTTCTTTGGCATGATCTCACTAACAATGTATTGTTGCCATTAACACAACACTATTACTCTATCTATCAGTTGTGTTTTGAAAGTTCTGTTTAAACTCGAAGTTCTTTGGCATGATCTCACTAACAATGTATTGTTGCCATTAACACAACACTATTACTCTATCTATCAGTTGTGTTTTGAAAGTTCTGTTTAAACTCTAAGTTCTTTGGCATGATCTCACTAACAATGTATTGTTGCCATTAACACAACACTATTACTCTATCTATCACTGGTGTTTTGAAAGTTCTGTTTAAACTCTAAGTTCTTTGGCGTGATCTCACTAACAATGTATTGTTGCCATTAACACAACACTATTACTCTATCTATCAGTTGTGTTTTGAAAGTTCTGTTTAAACTATAAGTTCTTTGGCGTGATCTCACTAACAATGTATTGTTGCCATTAACACAACACTATTACTCTATCTATCAGTTGTGTTTTGAAAGTTCTGTTTAAACTCGAAGTTCTTTGGCATGATCTCACTAACAATGTATTGTTGCCATTAACACAACACTATTACTCTATCTATCAGTTGTGTTTTGAAAGTTCTGTTTAAACTCGAAGTTCTTTGGCATGATCTCACTAACAATGTATTGTTGCCATTAACACAACACTCTTACTCTATCTATCAGTTGTGTTTTGAAAGTTCTGTTTAAACTCGAAGTTCTTTGGCATGATCTCACTAACAATGTATTGTTGCCATTAACACAACACTATTACTCTATCTATCAGTTGTGTTTTGAAAGTTCTGTTTAAACTCGAAGTTCTTTGGCGTGATCTCACTAACAATGTATTGTTGCCATTAACACAACACTATTACTCTATCTATCAGTTGTGTTTTGAAAGTTCTGTTTAAACTCTAAGTTCTTTGGCGTGATCTCACTAACAATGTATTGTTGCCATTAACACAACACTATTACTCTATCTATCAGTTGTGTTTTGAAAGTTCTGTTTAAACTCTAAGTTCTTTGGCGTGATCTCACTAACAATGTATTGTTGCCATTAACACAACACTATTACTCTATCTATCAGTTGTGTTTTGAAAGTTCTGTTTAAACTCTAAGTTCTTTGGCGTGATCTCACTAACAATGTATTGTTGCCATTAACACAACACTATTACTCTATCTATCAGTTGTGTTTTGAAAGTTCTGTTTAAACTCTAAGTTCTTTGGCGTGATCTCACTAACAATGTATTGTTGCCATTAACACAACACTATTACTCTATCTATCAGTTGTGTTTTGAAAGTTCTGTTTAAACTCTAAGTTCTTTGGCATGATCTCACTAACAATGTATTGTTGCCATTAACACAACACTATTACTCTATCTATCAGTTGTGTTTTGAAAGTTCTGTTTAAACTCTAAGTTCTTTGGCATGATCTCACTAACAATGTATTGTTGCCATTAACACAACACTATTACTCTATCTATCAGTTGTGTTTTGACAGTTCTGTTTAAACTCTAAGTTCTTTGGCATGATCTCACTAACAATGTATTGTTGCCATTAACACAACACTATTACTCTATCTATCAGTTGTGTTTTGAAAGTTCTGTTTAAACTCTAAGTTCTTTGGCATGATCTCACTAACAATGTATTGTTGCCATTAACACAACACTATTACTCTATCTATCAGTTGTGTTTTGAAAGTTCTGTTTAAACTCGAAGTTCTTTGGCATGATCTCACTAACAATGTATTGTTGCCATTAACACAACACTATTACTCTATCTATCAGTTGTGTTTTGAAAGTTCTGTTTAAACTCTAAGTTCTTTGGCATGATCTCACTAACAATGTATTGTTGCCATTAACACAACACTATTACTCTATCTATCAGTTGTGTTTTGAAAGTTCTGTTTAAACTCTAACTTCTTTGGCATGATCTCACTAACAATGTATTGTTGCCATTAACACAACACTATTACTCTATCTATCAGTTGTGTTTTGAAAGTTCTGTTTAAACTCGAAGTTCTTTGGCATGATCTCACTAACAATGTATTGTTGCCATTAACACAACACTATTACTCTATCTATCAGTTGTGTTTTGAAAGTTATGTTTAAACTCTAAGTTCTTTGGCATGATCTCACTAACAATGTATTGTTGCCATTAACACAACACTATTACTCTATCTATCAGTTGTGTTTTGAAAGTTCTGTTTAAACTCGAAGTTCTTTGGCATGATCTCACTAACAATGTATTGTTGCCATTAACACAACACTATTACTCTATCTATCAGTTGTGTTTTGAAAGTTCTGTTTAAACTCGAAGTTCTTTGGCATGATCTCACTAACAATATATTGTTGCCATTAACACAACACTATTACTCTATCTATCAGTTGTGTTTTGAAAGTTCTGTTTAAACTCTAAGTTCTTTGGCATGATCTCACTAACAATGTATTGTTGCCATTAACACAACACTATTACTCTATCTATCAGTTGTGTTTTGAAAGTTCTGTTTAAACTCGAAGTTCTTTGGCATGATCTCACTAACAATGTATTGTTGCCATTAACACAACACTATTACTCTATCTATCAGTTGTGTTTTGAAAGTTCTGTTTAAACTCGAAGTTCTTTGGCATGATCTCACTAACAATGTATTGTTGCCATTAACACAACACTATTACTCTATCTATCAGTTGTGTTTTGAAAGTTCTGTTTAAACTCTAAGTTCTTTGGCATGATCTCACTAACAATGTATTGTTGCCATTAACACAACACTATTACTCTATCTATCAGTTGTGTTTTGAAAGTTCTGTTTAAACTCTAAGTTCTTTGGCATGATCTCACTAACAATGTATTGTTGCCATTAACACAACACTATTACTCTATCTATCAGTTGTGTTTTGAAAGTTCTGTTTAAACTCGAAGTTCTTTGGCATGATCTCACTAACAATGTATTGTTGCCATTAACACAACACTATTACTCTATCTATCAGTTGTGTTTTGAAAGTTATGTTTAAACTCTAAGTTCTTTGGCATGATCTCACTAACAATGTATTGTTGCCATTAACACAACACTATTACTCTATCTATCAGTTGTGTTTTGAAAGTTCTGTTTAAACTCTAAGTTCTTTGGCATGATCTCACTAACAATGTATTGTTGCCATTAACACAACACTATTACTCTATCTATCAGTTGTGTTTTGAAAGTTCTGTTTAAACTCGAAGTTCTTTGGCATGATCTCACTAACAATGTATTGTTGCCATTAACACAACACTATTACTCTATCTATCAGTTGTGTTTTGAAAGTTCTGTTTAAACTCTAAGTTCTTTGGCATGATCTCACTAACAATGTATTGTTGCCATTAACACAACACTATTACTCTATCTATCAGTTGTGTTTTGAAAGTTCTGTTTAAACTCGAAGTTCTTTGGCATGATCTCACTAACAATGTATTGTTGCCATTAACACAACACTATTACTCTATCTATCAGTTGTGTTTTGAAAGTTCTGTTTAAACTCGAAGTTCTTTGGCATGATCTCACTAACAATGTATTGTTGCCATTAACACAACACTATTACTCTATCTATCAGTTGTGTTTTGAAAGTTCTGTTTAAACTCTAAGTTCTTTGGCATGATCTCACTAACAATGTATTGTTGCCATTAACACAACACTATTACTCTATCTATCAGTTGTGTTTTGAAAGTTCTGTTTAAACTCTAAGTTCTTTGGCATGATCTCACTAACAATGTATTGTTGCCATTAACACAACACTATTACTCTATCTATCAGTTGTGTTTTGAAAGTTCTGTTTAAACTCGAAGTTCTTTGGCATGATCTCACTAACAATGTATTGTTGCCATTAACACAACACTATTACTCTATCTATCAGTTGTGTTTTGAAAGTTATGTTTAAACTCTAAGTTCTTTGGCATGATCTCACTAACAATGTATTGTTGCCATTAACACAACACTATTACTCTATCTATCAGTTGTGTTTTGAAAGTTCTGTTTAAACTCGAAGTTCTTTGGCATGATCTCACTAACAATGTATTGTTGCCATTAACACAACACTATTACTCTATCTATCAGTTGTGTTTTGAAAGTTCTGTTTAAACTCGAAGTTCTTTGGCATGATCTCACTAACAATATATTGTTGCCATTAACACAACACTATTACTCTATCTATCAGTTGTGTTTTGAAAGTTCTGTTTAAACTCTAAGTTCTTTGGCATGATCTCACTAACAATGTATTGTTGCCATTAACACAACACTATTACTCTATCTATCAGTTGTGTTTTGAAAGTTCTGTTTAAACTCGAAGTTCTTTGGCATGATCTCACTAACAATGTATTGTTGCCATTAACACAACACTATTACTCTATCTATCAGTTGTGTTTTGAAAGTTCTGTTTAAACTCGAAGTTCTTTGGCATGATCTCACTAACAATGTATTGTTGCCATTAACACAACACTATTACTCTATCTATCAGTTGTGTTTTGAAAGTTCTGTTTAAACTCTAAGTTCTTTGGCATGATCTCACTAACAATGTATTGTTGCCATTAACACAACACTATTACTCTATCTATCAGTTGTGTTTTGAAAGTTCTGTTTAAACTCTAAGTTCTTTGGCGTGATCTCACTAACAATGTATTGTTGCCATTAACACAACACTATTACTCTATCTATCAGTTGTGTTTTGAAAGTTCTGTTTAAACTCTAAGTTCTTTGGCGTGATCTCACTAACAATGTATTGTTGCCATTAACACAACACTATTACTCTATCTATCAGTTGTGTTTTGAAAGTTCTGTTTAAACTCGAAGTTCTTTGGCATGATCTCACTAACAATGTATTGTTGCCATTAACACAACACTATTACTCTATCTATCAGTTGTGTTTTGAAAGTTCTGTTTAAACTCGAAGTTCTTTGGCATGATCTCACTAACAATGTATTGTTGCCATTAACACAACACTCTTACTCTATCTATCAGTTGTGTTTTGAAAGTTCTGTTTAAACTCGAAGTTCTTTGGCATGATCTCACTAACAATGTATTGTTGCCATTAACACAACACTATTACTCTATCTATCAGTTGTGTTTTGAAAGTTCTGTTTAAACTCGAAGTTCTTTGGCGTGATCTCACTAACAATGTATTGTTGCCATTAACACAACACTATTACTCTATCTATCAGTTGTGTTTTGAAAGTTCTGTTTAAACTCTAAGTTCTTTGGCGTGATCTCACTAACAATGTATTGTTGCCATTAACACAACACTATTACTCTATCTATCAGTTGTGTTTTGAAAGTTCTGTTTAAACTCTAAGTTCTTTGGCGTGATCTCACTAACAATGTATTGTTGCCATTAACACAACACTATTACTCTATCTATCAGTTGTGTTTTGAAAGTTCTGTTTAAACTCTAAGTTCTTTGGCGTGATCTCACTAACAATGTATTGTTGCCATTAACACAACACTATTACTCTATCTATCAGTTGTGTTTTGAAAGTTCTGTTTAAACTCTAAGTTCTTTGGCGTGATCTCACTAACAATGTATTGTTGCCATTAACACAACACTATTACTCTATCTATCAGTTGTGTTTTGAAAGTTCTGTTTAAACTCTAAGTTCTTTGGCATGATCTCACTAACAATGTATTGTTGCCATTAACACAACACTATTACTCTATCTATCAGTTGTGTTTTGAAAGTTCTGTTTAAACTCTAAGTTCTTTGGCATGATCTCACTAACAATGTATTGTTGCCATTAACACAACACTATTACTCTATCTATCAGTTGTGTTTTGAAAGTTCTGTTTAAACTCTAAGTTCTTTGGCATGATCTCACTAACAATGTATTGTTGCCATTAACACAACACTATTACTCTATCTATCAGTTGTGTTTTGAAAGTTCTGTTTAAACTCGAAGTTCTTTGGCATGATCTCACTAACAATGTATTGTTGCCATTAACACAACACTATTACTCTATCTATCAGTTGTGTTTTGAAAGTTCTGTTTAAACTCTAAGTTCTTTGGCATGATCTCACTAACAATGTATTGTTGCCATTAACACAACACTATTACTCTATCTATCAGTTGTGTTTTGAAAGTTCTGTTTAAACTCTAACTTCTTTGGCATGATCTCACTAACAATGTATTGTTGCCATTAACACAACACTATTACTCTATCTATCAGTTGTGTTTTGAAAGTTCTGTTTAAACTCGAAGTTCTTTGGCATGATCTCACTAACAATGTATTGTTGCCATTAACACAACACTATTACTCTATCTATCAGTTGTGTTTTGAAAGTTCTGTTTAAACTCTAAGTTCTTTGGCATGATCTCACTAACAATGTTTTGTTGCCATTAACACAACACTATTACTCTATCTATCAGTTGTGTTTTGAAAGTTCTGTTTAAACTCTAAGTTCTTTGGCGTGATCTCACTAACAATGTATTGTTGCCATTAACACAACACTATTACTCTATCTATCAGTTGTGTTTTGAAAGTTCTGTTTAAACTCGAAGTTCTTTGGCATGATCTCACTAACAATGTATTGTTGCCATTAACACAACACTATTACTCTATCTATCAGTTGTGTTTTGAAAGTTCTGTTTAAACTCGAAGTTCTTTGGCATGATCTCACTAACAATGTATTGTTGCCATTAACACAACACTATTACTCTATCTATCAGTTGTGTTTTGAAAGTTCTGTTTAAACTCTAAGTTCTTTGGCGTGATCTCACTAACAATGTATTGTTGCCATTAACACAACACTATTACTCTATCTATCAGTTGTGTTTTGAAAGTTCAATATGTACGTATCAATTATTTAATAAAAGTGTAATGCATTAGTTATTCATTCATTATAAATTTACGTATTGATCCATCGTCCGCTATACTGCTGAAAGCATGTCTTAACTCTTTACTTGGTGCAGTAACTAACGTCATAAATGTATCACCGAGTTCGGGTATTTTTCCAGATTGTTTTTAACATGCGCATGTAAACCCAGTTCTTAAGTCAAGAGGACATCTTTCTTAAACGACAATGAATTGTTGTCATTAACGAAACAATATGTATTACTGTACGTATCAATTGTGTCCTGGTAGTTGAATTTGTTCGTTTCATTTGTTTAATAGTAACAGGATACATTAACTATCCATTCATTACAAATGTATATCTTCAATAGTGCAGCACAAGGCAAAACATATGCCTCACATCAGAACGAGTCATTGTTTCTTGATACACTGTGCTTTCGTATATATACAAAAATCGCAACAGTTGTCAACCGAGGACACTGGCCAGAATACATACCTTCTAACCGGTGTCCTACTGCCAACCGAGGACGTCCTGTGTTAATTTGATGTGGACCACGGTTAGCAGTTAAGAGCCTGGTTTTGTGTGAATTCTCGAGTCAGCAAATTCTGTCTTCAAGCATTCGCTTTCACGCACGTCCTCGGTTCACCTAAACTTAAAAGTTAAAGGTGCGGCTCTGACACTGCCATGGGCATGACACATTTAAGAATCTTGGATAGATCCGTTATTCGACGCTTTTTGGTATTACATCTCCGTCTTATGAATGAAGTCTCAACAAAGATCTCCCACAACATATTATATTCACCAGACTAAAGTAATATTTGGCAAGTGTCGGTATGCAAATATGAATTCCGAGAGAGGCAGTACTTAACATGAATGACATAACCAATACAAAGATGGTGTCCGATATGCACTGTTTAGACTCGAAATTATGAAGTTATTTGGCAGTCTCTCATTATCAATTTATTCTTGCCATTAACATGACACTATTTACTACTTTATGTTTCAATTGTGTATTGAAATTTAAATGTGTACATATCATTTGTTTAACGAAAGTATAATTCATTTTAATTATTCATACATTACAAATTCGTATCTTCAACAGTGTAGCACAAGGCAAAACGTATGTGTCAGATCTGACCGATTCAATATTTCATATTACACTGTGCTTTGATATATAGACATAACTGAGGTCTTATCGGCAAGCGATGACATCCTGTGACTGTGTTAATTTTATGTAGATCACTGATAACCGTTAATAGCCTGGTTTTGTGTGATCTGTGTAGGCATGAATACCTATTTGACTAAGATGCTAGCGTTAGTGGCATGTTTTAGATAAATGTTTTGAAAACGAGTGTTATAGTGGGTTAATGGTAATGACGATTTTTCTTAGTGTAACTTCAATCTACAGTTGTTTGAAATATTTGATAACCAAACAATGGCATTTGTGTCGATTGTAAAGTAAATGCAGTACGTTTGTGAGTTTGCTCACCCGTGGGGAAAAAGAGCATGTTTTGTCTGCCTTCTAATGATAACTTGATTACACACAGTTAGAGTGCATGCCTTGATAAGGTAACATTTGGTTCGATGTGCCGCGAGGACCGAGTAAACCGTATGTGTGTTGTGAAATCAAAAATGTTGAGAAGCACTGAAATAACATATACGAAAATGCAATGTACTCCGAAGTCCGCATTAATACAAAATGTACCAATTAATAACTATTAGTGTTAATTATCAAAAAGTATATATATATATATGTATATAATTATACATATATAACATATATATGTTAGTCTGGGAGACTGCCATCGCAAAATTAGGTAATTCGCCACCAGTACACAAGACATGTTCCTGTCTTCAGCCTCAGTGTGGTGTACAACCTTTTATTAAGACGCCTGCTGATTCGTGATGTCCCCACTAATTGCCGTGGCAGCTAATGGCTTTAGCTAATCTGTGACTCGTGTATCTATCTGCGCCCTAATGCCATTGTTAAGGCATCTAGTGTGTGTCACGTCAGGTACATGTAAGTTGCTCATGTCACACATTTTACTTATTGGATGAAAGTGTGAGCCAATTAGAACAGCGACTGGCGATATCTGGGAATATATAAATATACCATTAGCATCAGTTCCACTACTCGATTACTTATTGACGAACTGTACAGTTTGCAAACTCGAATCTACGAAGACGTGAAAGTTGAGGATGGAAACTTAAAGTGGTGGCGAACGAACGGTAAGTCCGATTGCGTGACTAAAATATGACTAAGTTATACCGTGATTTATATTGCCGGAAATTCTCTATTATTAAATTTACGTTCTTCTTTTGTAAAACATATTTTTATGATACTAGAAACCTGCCGTGCCTGTTATAGATTTGCACCATGTGGAGTTCGGGTTTTTTCCCCTGTGTCTTTAGGGTCCTCGGTGTTAATTGGGCAGTGCAGGTGGGGTTATGCGGTCATCCAGGGCAGTGTCCGTCGAGCCAGTCTGAAGCAATATTCCCAATGCTTAAGGTCGCTGGATTCCCTTAATTGATATGTAACCCGCCCTTATCAGATTGTTGTCACATTGTATTAAAACTTATTCGTACTGTTTGCATTAACACAACCAGTAGATAATCTGTCCAAGACTATTCCATTCATTTGTCATCCTTTGAGTTTAAATTCAATCCACACTATTCTATTATAAATGCTATTTTGATTACCATTTGAAGCCACAATGCCACATCAAGCATCGCAACCCACATAGATTGTCTGGGAGTTATCAAAAAATCACCCTCTACCTCCCGTCTTCCTTCCAAACACTGTAACAATTTCCGGAAATGTGAACAGGGGCTCCCGCTCAGCACTACACTAACAATAACAACGGTACTTTGTAGAGCGCATACATTCGCCATGCGGAACACTTTGCCAGTTGGAACAGACATATGCCTGTGAGATAAGGCCGCCGCGTTCATCTGTTTAAATTCTTTCAGGTTTGTATTATGAATTGCATCTTGAACTAAAGTAAAAATCATGACATTTCATACCAAGCTTATGATTAATAAATTTCCAGAATCCTAAATCAGAATGCCTCATAAGCCATGTTTTGCAGCTTGAAAACAATTATCGGGATCCCCCCAAACGAGAGTCGGAATTCTCCTTTGGTACTCTTCCCTAATCCTAGAAATCTCCCGGATGCAATGTTCAAGTGGTTGGGATGACTGCCACATTGCTACGATACTTTATTGTCAGCACTAATTACTACTCCTAAGTCCATTTTTATTTTGGTTCTGCCTAGTAAATTATCTGTAATCCGCCTAATGAGTAATGCATATGTTGTTTTGTTACACCATCTTAATAACGGATTCAAAACAGTTATTAGCAAAATGGTTATGTTCACCAATGGAGTAAAATGCATACTCAAAAACTAACTGTATCAAGCAAACAAGTTGAGCGGTAGGACATGTTAGAATATAGTATTTAGGTACCCTTCTGTTAAAATGTAAAACAATTTCACAGTTGTGCTGCTTTAAAAGAAAATAATCGAATGGTTATAACATATTAACTGCTGGCTTGGAAACAGTGCAGTTAAAGGTAATTACGGCTTACGACTTGTTCACAAAGTCCTGTTCTGTTGACACAAATTATGTCATTACTACAGTCCAGTAGCTATACCAGGCAGACATATATGCACGGATTATAAATGTTTAGGGTAAACGATAGCATAACAAATTTAACTTAATACATTCGAAAGGTTTACCACACAAGTGTCTTACCACGTTGTGTGTACACAAGCTATTAAACCACCATAACCGATTCCACATTCCCAATGGTTGAAAGCAACTTTATGACCGGAAGACAATCACTGCTCAAGTGTAATAGCATCCACATCGGATTTGGCTCAATGGTAAGCTAATATTATAATATATGTTTTCAGTCAAGCACAAACATTAAACTTTTTTATGAGTTTCATCATTGTTATCGCTGGTTAAAGGATACATAACGGATTCAACTGAATATTGCCCCCCCCCCCCCCCCCCATTCATGCACCAGGTTGCAATGGCGTGAAAACTAAGTAGAATCCGAATTTTATGTGTGCTGACAAGCGAGGGCTACGTAGCAGACATGCAGAGAAAGACAGGAACTGCTGGTTTGTTGTTTTAAAAGCCGCCTAGAGTCTTGGGATCAAACTACAAAATCCACAATTTAGAGGGGAAACCCACCTCCCAAATCGTCCCTCGCGCGGCATTGCCACATATTGCCTACTAGTTTTATTTTTATAAATTGTTGTAGGCATGCAATTACACCAGAGAATCAGGAATAGTTACTAAACTCATCATAGACATTGGATGGGAAATCCTCCAGACAAGAACAGTCAGAAGATTATGAACCTTATATAAGATGGGACACATCTTTGTAGATATCTGACTAGATTAATATACCAAGAACACTAGCAGATGTTCGCAAAAGCATAACAATCAGTTTCTCAAGATTTTGTAATAGTTTTTTTTCCATACGAGTGAAATACCCCATTTCCTCTTCTCCAGCTGGATGAAAATTATTTAATGCTTTCGAATTCTTGTAGTTTGTTTTTTGCTTGTGTAGCAATTTGGGAAGACTGTAAGGGGCGGGGTTTGGGTGGTTGTCGCTTCATTATGTAATCAGACAGTTGAGCAACGGGTGGATAGTGATGTCTTATTTGAATCTGGGCGGTGTCTAACTTGAAGTTTTGCGATTTTTGTTATGTGATATATGATTGCCTGTGCGATAATCGATTAATTTAATTTCGAAATTCTTGAAGTCCTCCCAAAGTTCAATTACTTAACTGTCCCATATTCATTTAAGCAATTGTAACTTACATTTGATAGTGTTGTTTAAAATAGCTGCTAAGAATGTTTCCTTAACGATAAGAAGATTGTCTTAGCAAATTACCCAGGAACTACTTAGGATACACAGCGTGTGTAACACCCTCCTTAGTGCCGCACCAAAGCACCAACCCTATGGAGTACCATCCGACCGAAGCCTTTGAAATCTGATATGCGAGCTCGTTCGTGATTACTGGGTATGTGTCTGACCACATGACAGTTCGTGATTAAACTCGATGCTCTCGTTCGACGTTATAACACACCTGCCACATTTGTTTTGTCTTCAAATTCTGCATAAATCCGTGTAACAATATTGTTTTTGTTACCGGCCAGCAGCATTTCTACTCCGACCGACTGTCGACATTCATCAGGCTACAAAATAGACCTACATCAACCAAAATCCGCTATGCTTTGTAGGATGTCTGCCTTGAATCCAAAGTATTTGCTCTTTAATCGTTATGAATTTGTCACTAAATGTTATACTTGTGTAATGTAATAAATCGACCAGTAATGTAATAAAAACGATGAAGATTTTTATGATGACGATGATGATGGAGATTGTGATTATGATATTAGTATAGTGTTGATGAGAATGTTGATGCTGTGAATAAAAAATGATTATGATGATAACGATAAGAAAGATGAAAACAATTAAGGGGTCATCGTAGTGATGATGATGGCGGCGAGTCTACCGATGATCGGGATGGTTATAATGATGGTGATTATGATGACGGGGTTGATGATGATGGAGACGTTGAAATGATGATGTTAAATGATTATGATGATGATGAGGAGGAAGATTAAGATAGTGAAGGCGTGAGAAACGAGGGACTCTGACGTCCATCAGAATACTACACTATTTGGCTGCTAACAAATACTACACTATTTGAATGCTAAGAAATCCATTTAACACAATCGTGCAGAATAATGACATATTATCCTTAGCTTAATAGCACCCACACATTGTGCCAAAATATACTTCAATATTGTCATTTATTGTTCCGCATTCAAACAAAATTAAAAACAATTTTCTAAAATTATTCATCTTGCTCATCTCTGTAATACATCTTATGAACATTCCCTATTAACCATTGCAGAAGTGCCTGGCAAAGAGCATGAAATGGAAGACGAGCAATCCAGCAGCAATACTACCAGTGAGAAGGAGAACTATGTTCTTGAGAAATGTAAGTTCGTTATAAACTAAATAGTAGCGTTTATTCCTCCTAGATTTAAATAACTTCTTAACATTAATATAAAGCAAAAGCCTATTCACCTCGAACAATCACGCAGATGTTGAACATCTTATCTGTTGAAAATCTTACAGGTGTCCCACACAACATTTTTGGACCGCACCCACTTTCTACGGGAAGATGCATGCATGTACTACAATACAATACGCATTAGGAATGCACAGCCACCATTTGCACAGTCATCTCATGGAGGTACTGTCCCTGTAACTGTATCTATAGTGAAGCCATCTGAATTTGCAAAAGAACTACATAGCCGAGAAAAGGGAACCACTATATATAGGATATGTCTCTAAGAATCAGACGATTACTGTTTCAGTCGTTTAAATCAACGATGTTGTTCAAGTGATTGAACAATTGAGTCTAAATTGTTGGTCTTTCCCGTGTTGCAGCAAATTGCAAAAGACGCGACATGAGCAAGTCGGGGCCAAACAAGAGAAAGAGGAGGCAGACGCTGGGTGAGAAAGGAGGCAGAAGAAGAGTGTGGAATGACGCTGAAAAATGAGCAGTCATGCGACATCTTGGCACTAAAATTCTCCTTAAGAGACTGCCAGGAAAACGAGACATTGAGAGAAGTCTTGTAATGGAACTCGTTCTTGGAGACAGAACGTGGACCAACATCAAAGACTTTTGTCGAAACAGCATCATATCGGCTGTTGTGATATAGCACATACCATAATTGCTATAGCGAACTACATTATCGCATGTATCACTACGTCCAATAAACACCAGTTGGTGAGTTAGCCGATCAGCCTGGATCGAGTGTTTGTGCATAGCTGAACGTCATTATACCTATCATAGCGAATCACTTCATGGTGGCAGCGGTAAAAACGAGCGAATATCGACTACAAACAGCGGTAACAGTGTACGAACTATAACTATTGTTACTGAATGCGCTACCAGCTTAACAAGCCGCATACGAAACGTTTAGTTGAAACGAAAGTCAAACAAAATGGCGTCACGCAGATGCAGACAACGTCGAAGAAGTTGTCAAAGCTGATCACCAGAAGGCGCCACCAACGTCGGAGAAGTTGTCAACTGATCACCAGGAGGCGACAGCATCGCACATGCACACCGTTAGCGTCTTTGTGAACTGTGACAGTGTTCATTTTATGTAAGCCTACGTAAAGCCGGACCCATAAAAGCGGTCGCCAGGCTACAGTAGCTATACCTTACACACTGTGCAACACATAACCAGCTAACAATGGCAAAATACCCAACTATGAACTGGGAAGGCGATAACATCGCAGAAACATTCAAACTCTTTAAACAGCAAATGACATTGATACTCACAGACGAGAATGTCATTGACCCAGCTAAACAGGCAATCAAAATTCTGATTGCTGTTGGTAATGAAGGACTCAAGCGTTTAAATGCGTCAATGCTATCAGACACAGACAAGCAAGATTCCGCAAAACTCTATAAGCTGTTTGAAGACCAACTAGACATACGGGTGAACTTTCGCATCCACAGAATGGAACTGATGACATTTCGTCAAACAGAGCGAGAAAGTACAGACGAGTTTGTCAACAGAGCGCGTCATAAAGGCAGTTTGTGCGACTTTGATGAATGTGAGCTAGTGGAGCGAGTCATTGAGCTCATCATAGGGAGTACACCTCATGAACTGTTGCAGAAGCATTTGCTAGACCAAAACAAAGGGTACGACATGAGGAGTGTACTGCAAGAGGCACGCAAGTACGAGGCCATAGCCGCCGGAGAGGCGTCCCTACAAACATTATCCACACATCACACGTCAATCAGTGAGGTAAAGCACCGAAACGCGTGCAGAAACTGTGCATTGTCACACGCACCGAGGCAGTGCCCTGCATACAAAGACAGATGCAAGCACTGCGATGGCATCGGGCACTGGGCCAAGTGTTGTAGGAAGAAACAGAAAGATGAACAACAAAGGTATCGCAAACGACGTGATAGCCAGCCAAAGAGCCGAAGCCGACGTGACAGTCGCCGCAGACCAGATAAACAAATCCATGAACTTTCTGGCTACCAAACAGAAAACGAAAACCCGGATTACGAAAGTGAAAGTGAAGGCGAAATCTACACGAAGTCGTTCAGCACGATGACGACAGAAAACCCGGGTCGCTGCACAGACTCTCCACATGACGAAGTGTACGCTCAACTTAACATTGTGTGCGCTGACATGAAGGGCGTCCACGAACTCAAACTGAAGGTTGATACTGGCGCTTCGGGCAACACACTGCCCATACGCATAGCACGACAAATGTACGGTGACCAGTGAACAACCAAAGTTGAGCCCGTACCGAACACTACGCTGACAGCCTACAATGGTGGCGAGATAAAATGCTGCGGTGCAATGAAAATACTCTGCCAGTACAAAGAATGCCAGTGGAGAAAGTACAAATTCTACGTCGTCGATGTCGACGGGCTAGCAATCTTAGGCTTGCGAGCATGTGAACAGATGAAAATCGTCACCATCAATGCAGTCAAGTCGAGAGACAAAACAACCCAACATGCGGTGACCGTGAAGTCCGTGGATGATCTGAAGAGGCGTTTTCCAGAGCAGTTCGACCGCATAGGTAGCTTCGATGGGAAGGCTAGCCTAGTACTGAAACCAGATGTGCAACCATCAATCGATGCACCACGCAAGTGCAGCATTCACCTCAAAGAGAAACTCCAACGAGAATTGGACAATATGCAGAGTGATGGTATCATCCGCAAGATCGAGTACCACACGGACTGGTGCTTATCAATCACCACGACTGTGAAGCGGGATGGTTCGTTGAGAGTCTGCCTAGACCCTAAGCGTCTCAACGACAGCCTCAAGCGGTGCCCACACAAAATACCGACTCTAGAAGAGCTCAATCCTGAGTTTGCAGAGGCACGCGTCTTCTCCAAGATGGATGCCAAGGCTGGGTATTGGTCCATCCACCTAGTCGAGGCCAGTCAGGAACTGACGACCTTCCGCACACCTTTCGGCAGGTATTGCTACAAGAGGCTTCCGTTTGGCCTGTGCGTATCCCAAGACCTATTCCAGCAGGCCATGGACCGCATACTAGCCAGGACGCCAGGTTGCGTCGGCATCGCAGACGACGTAGTCGTGTATGGTCGAGACGACGTGGAGCACGACAAGAACCTGCTGAGACTGATGCAGGTCGCCAGTGAGGAAGGTCTCGTCTTCAACTCGAAGAAATGTGTCGTGAAGACCCACGAGATCGTCTTCTTCGGGTCAGTCTACGGCCAAGACGGAATCAGACCGGACCCGAGCAAGATTGAGGACTTACGCATGAAGCCGACCCCTCAGGACAAGGAGGACCTGTAGCGATGCATCGGCCTGATGAACTACCTTGCCGCGTACATACCTCACTTTGCGGACAAGGTGGCACCCTTGAGAGAACTCCTCAAGAAGGACGTACCATTCGCGTGGCACGAGGACCACCAACACACCTATGACGATCTGAAGAGATGTATCAGCAACGAATCATGTCTGGCGTACTACCATCCACAGAAGGAAACGACGCTGGAAGTCGACGCATCGCAGAAAGGGTTGGGTGCCTGTCTGCTGCAGAACAACAAACCCGTGGCGTTCGCATCGAAGACACTCACCCCAGCCCAGTCAGCCAGAACACCGACAACAACCTCTCCTCGCCCACGACGTACCATCAACACCGTGGACTAAAGTGGCAAGCGACATGTTCCAGGTCAAAGGAAACAACTACCTGCTGATTAGCGACTTTCACTCAAAGTTCTACCTCGTCCAGAAGATGCAGTCAACAACCAGTTCTGCCATCGCGAACATGTCAGCAGAATGGTTCAGCATGTTCTCACCACCACTGGAAATAGTGACTGACAATGGCCCACAGTATGTAGGGCAACCATTCCACGACATGTGTAAGAAGTGGAACGTCAAACACACTACAACATCACCCAGATATCCTCAATCCAACGGACTCATTGAGAGACAGGTCAGGGCGGTGAAAGCGGTCATACAGAAATGTGCGAAGACGGGCAGCGACGTGCTAATTGCCTTACAACACCATCGATGCACGCCGCTGGATAGTCATCTATCTAGCCCGAGTGAAATCTTGTTCAACAGACCTGTGCGCACTACCCTACCGAGTCACCACCCGACGCTGACGCAGAGCCAGCAATCGAACAACGAGCAACTCGAGCGACGCAGAGATCGAATGATACGGGACCACGACCGACACGCGGGTCCAGAGCTCGCTCCGCTGCATGCTGGGCAACGCGTGCGAATCCTGAACAAGGAAACACACCAATGGTGCCCTGGAGAGATCATCGCGCAGAGCACAGAACCGCGTTCATACATCGTACAGACGCCAAATGGCACGCGTCTGCGCAGAACAAGGTCCCATCTGAGAGAGCTGGTGTTGACGCCAACTCCAAGATCCGTGACATTCCGTGACCCGCTGGACGACGACGACACCTCCGACCAACCGGTCGCGGTGCCCGTCACAACGACCGGTAACACACCGCCCTCCGAACCAGCGATCCGACGATCAGGGCGCGTGATCAGGAAGCCGGCCAGATTCAGCAATGAGTAATTTTGACTAGTTATTAATTGACTATGCAATTGCGTTAGAATAGTTCTGTGTTATATAAGCTTACTCATAATCTCATATTCATAATTATTGTTCTAGTTCTATGTATATCGTTCACTTTTATTTCTGCAGAGGGAGATGTTGTGATATAGCACATACCATAATTGCTATAGCGAACTACATTATCGCATGTATCACTACGCCCAATAAACACCAGTTGGTGAGTTAGCCGATCAGCCTGGATCGAGTGTTTGTGCATAGCTGAACGTCATTATACCTATCATAGCGAATCACTTCATCGGCAACCAAGTAGACCAGCTTCATTAGTATTGCATGATGGAGAATAAATGTCACGTTCAAGATTTTGTGTAACCTTAGTCAAATAGAATAGTAACTCATTAGAGTAAGATTGATCCCATTGTCTGGGTTATTGTTCACACAAACACACACCAGGTGGTCTATGAAATGACATGACACCAAATGAAGTACACGGGTGATTAGTGAATTGTGGTAATGCTTAGTCGATTAGCACAACGAATGCAGACCAATTATAATTTAGTTGTGCTATTAGTGGCATATCTAGGATCTGGCAAAGGGAGGCCAAAAGGTTATATACAAAAAAATCAGCCAAAGGAGGCCTGGCCAAATGCCCCCTAAATACGCTAAGATTGTAAGTTTAGGTGTAAGTGTAATTTGACGTGAAGTCGATACATTGGGCTTGAAATGTATTAATGCGTAATATGCATGGATGAATACTATGCTCTATTTTGGTGCCTCTCATGCCCCTCCATGCATTGCCTCCTGGCTACGCGCCTGGCAACCAGCGACACATTGGGAAATGGCTTGTTTGTGTTACTTTATCTGAATAAAAAGCGATGTTATAGTTGACAAATTAGGTGTCGTTTTATTATGCCCTGGCGGACGATTGGAATCTATGGAATCTATGGAAATCAGTGCCTCTGTACACTGAATTTTGTGTGAGGTGTAGGACATAAACATACCATTTAGTCTCTCTGCCAGAAAAAAATAAATTCCAAAACAATGTATATAATTGTAATGTGTGTGTATATATATATTATAAATATATATATAATATATATTTATAAATATATATATATATATTTATAATATATATATGTCCACACACACACATATGTTTATATATATATATATATATACATATATATATATATATGTATATATATATATACAATTTCGCGTAAAACACCAATTAAAACCAAAACAAAACAGCAAGTTCACTATTTGTTGAACATTTTTTATATTTTTTTATATGTATATATATATATATATATAAACTACATCGCTCGAGTATATATATATATATATATATATATATATATACTCGAGCGATGTAGTTTGGTGATGTGAACATTTTAGGATAGATCAAACGAGGAAAGAATGACACTTAAACTATCATCAAGGACCCCGTTAACTTCTCGGTCATACATACGTAAATTTATGTGTATCTATATATATATATATATATGTATATATATATATATACATATACTTCACAGTCATACATACATAAATGTATGTATATATATATATATATATATATATATATATATATGTATGTATGACCGTGTAGTTATATTTAGTGAAAATAGGTGTTGCTCCACTAACAAAAATACGCGACATTGAAGAAAATTATGGGACGCAGTTGTAACTCAGTTTTCAGTGTTATGCAGTTTTAAAACTAAACGTAACTGAATAGCGAAATCGTGTCATGCATGACTCAAACACAACCTGTCATCGGTATAACTTAAGCAATTTCTTGATTATTTCCTCAATAAAGCATAACTTATATTTGATGCACGGTGTGCTGTGCAACAACCTATATTTATACATGACCGCACATGGATAGTAAGCAACACAGAATGTGTGTATAGTGTGTGTCCTCGGTCTGAATGTACAGAGTCCGGTGATTAAAAATTATTATTTAATAAAAAATACACCATTTTTTCAAATCACTAACATTAAAGCTTACATACGGTCTGTTATTAACGAAGTCCCCGGTTGGCGGGATCTACTCCGGTGTCCTCGGTTGGCACCATATACATGTGTGTGTGCGTGTGTGCGTGCGTGCGTGCGTGCGTGCGTGCGTGCGTGCGTGCGTGCGTGCGTGCGTGCGTGCGTGCGTGCGTGCGTGCGTGCGTGCGTGCGTGCGTGCGTGCGTGCGTGCGTGCGTGCGTGCGTGCGTGCGTGCGTGCGTGCGTGCGTGCGTGCGTGCGTGCGTGCGTGCGTGCGTGCGTGCGTGCGTGCGTGCGTGCGTGCGTGCGTGCGTGCGTGCGTGCGTAGGAGACACCAAAGAGTGTTTGCCCGAGTTGTGGAAGTGACAGACGGTGGCTCCACGTCGTGGAGCGGTAGGCAGTTATAATTATATAGACTTGGGTGTGATGTTGTCTGTTTACAAAACAAGCGTCCATTTTAAATACACAAGGTTTGTTTTAGCATTAAACACTGGAATAATAAGTTCAACAACCACCGACCACCACAGTAAAATAATGCATCCCACAACTACATTTTTAAGGGTGATTAGGCGAACCGTTATGTATGGGGTAAGTATTATTGAACGATAATACAGGATGAACGTGCGTCGGTTTGACGTAGAATGAGCGTGTAGGTCATAATTCATACCACATACTGATAGTATAACGTAATGACATCTTCGTACCTTTTATGTTATAGCGCCCTTATTTATATGACTGTCATACCCAGGAGCGACCATGACGTGTCCTATCAGTAATCGACATGTCACTGTCTGAAATAAATCTGTCAGTAGGCACGTCAACAAAAAATGTAATAATCTTGAGCATTGCCATTGGGAATAAATTAAGGGTAATACTAATAGCTTAACGATCTTATAACTGTTTATTTTATGAAGATAGCTTTAATAGATCAAAATATATTGCAATTTTAAGATGGCAATACACATAATTTTTGTGTATCTCTTACAATGACAAAATGGACAAATTTTTTTTCTGTGGATAAATAGTTGCTTTAAAATGTCATAACTTTTTTAATTTATATAGATATTTAAATACCGTTTTCAGGGTTTTCAAACACATTGACTAGAGTAATACATTTACAATATTTTTTATTTTTTTATTATAACCAAATTAATGCAATTAATTAGTTTTTTTTTGTTATGTTGCATATAAACTCAACAGACTGACACATTTCAATATAGGAATTAAGGATGCATACCATGCCACCACCAGGACTCCCCTCAGAGAGTCTGATCACGCAACAGTCGTCCTCATCCCCACGTACCGACAGAAACTGAAAACATTGAAGCCATCAGAGAAGACTGTCAAGAAGCGGATGTTCGATTCGATTGCAGCTCTTCGTGGATGCCTGGAGAGCACAGAGTAGGACATGTTTAAAGAGGCATATCCTGACCTAGACGTGTACGCTGACACCATGACATCCTACGTCAACTGGTGTGAGGAAGTGTGCACGCAGACAAAGACTGTCACCCAGTATGACAACGATAAACCTTGGTTTACCAGGGACATCAAGCAGAAACTGGCGGAGAAGGACGCAGCGTTCATCAACAGCAGCAGGGAAGTATTCAGGAGAGCTAAGTATGAGGCGCACAAGGCGGTCAAGAAGGCCAAATTCACATACAAACACAAACTTGAGGACCAGTTCACTTCCAACAACACCAGATCTGTCTGGAAAGGCCTGCAGCAGATTATGCAGTACACGGAACACACAGCGGCCATCAACAGCAGGTGACCCCTCGTTCCCTGATCAGATGAACGACTTTTACAACAGATTTGACAAGCTTAGCTATTCACCTGAGCAACGCCCACTTCCAGCAGGTACCTCTCTGTCTCCGCCCTTTATAGTCCAGGAAGCTGAGGTGAGGAAACTGTTCAGGAGACAGAGCACGTGGAAGGCTTCGGGTCCAGACAACATCTCCACATCTACCCTGAAGAACTGCTCTGACCAACTCTCTGCGGTGTTTACGGACATCTACAACTCCTCTCTCCAGCAGCACAGAGTTCCAATCTGCTTCAAAACTTTCACTATCATACCCATTCCCAAGAATTCCAACATCACCGGGCTGAACGACTACCGTCCAGTGGCACTGACCTCAGTCGCCATGAAAGTGTTCGAGCGCATAGTACTCAAGTAGCTTTAGGTCTGCATCACATTCTGAAGCACCTAGAGAGGCCAGGAACCTATGCCAGGATCCTATTCATTGACTTCAGCTCAGCATTTAATACCATCATCCCATTTAAAAGTAGCATATAAAAATTACATAAAATGTCAGTTAGATAAACCTGAATAAAAATAAATATATATATATTTACAAGTGTATATATTATACATGAATTAAATGAATTAGCCGTTTAAATACCTAAAATAAATAATGTGCTTAAATTAAATAAATACATATAATATGCTAATTTAAAAAATAATAATAAATAAATAAATAATTGCAACCTAAGTACATAACCGAATGTCAATATTGCACAAATGTAATTGATGCGGACTGCAAAGTTCTTTGAAGGCTTGTCGAAATAAGTGTGTCTTTAAGAGTGATTTGAAAGTGGCAACGCAGTTTGCATGCCTGACTGCATGAGGCAGGGCATTCCACAGGATCGGACCAGCCACCGAGAAGGAATGACGGCCATAATGTTCAAGGTGATATCTCGGAACAATCAGCAGACCTTGTTCGGCCGATCTAAGTGATCTGGATACAGGTGCCCCACAAGGTTGTGTGCTATTCCCCTTCCCGTTTACTATCTTCACAAATGACTGTCTCCGTGGACCAATCAGTCCTTGTGAGCAAGTTTTCCAATGACACCACTGTGGCACACAGGGTTTCGCCGACACAAAACTCTCAAATGTCATGATTTTGTAATGACCCAAAACCATATCACGCACCGGAGGATGCAATCAATTTTTTTAACACAGACTAAATGAACAGTAATTATGAAAAATCAAAAAATAACTTGTGATAGACCAGCGTAACTATATTTAATTTGCAAATGAAATACACTGTTGTCATAAAATCGATGTAAGATAGCGTAATTCTGCTCAAATTTCAAAATTTTAATAACGTAAACGAAGTTGAACTTACCTCCGACAACAGCATAGCAGCGAATGAGGTAAATGACTGAAAAAAGCCCACCAAAACACAAGTTGAAACAAAACACTACCCGCGTGCCGGCAAACGAGATGACGCTGTGGTGATCGCGAAACGATCCAGTTAGCAGAATTAATTGAAGTGCCTACTGTCAGTGTCACTGAGTCTGAGTGACAGTAAGTGACTGACATGGATGGTTCATTGACATTGGCATTGCTTGTCGTGAAGTTGATGGTAATGATTCCCAATCACCCCACCCTAAGGCAATAACAATTCCTGCATAAAAATTACTTCTAGGCTAGATATCTAAGTTTAAAGTTAAAGGGAAACAAAAGAAAAGGCAATTTTGGGGGGTTATATATGTATAACTAGTAAAAGATTTAAGAATTAATACAAACTAACCATTTTAACTACAGTCAAAAATATCATGCTAGTGGTTTATTAGGAAAAGCTTTTTGGGCTCTTGTGTCGAACCCGATTAACTTGAGTTTTGCCTAACTTTGCTACCTCATCATCCCCGGCATATTTATATTACAAAAATATTGTGTCTTAGCTCACTAGGAAAGCCCAAATAGCGACTGGGTTTCCGCTAGTTATGCGCATGAAATTAGTTATGTATAGCAGCATATGTTGATGCAAACCAGGGCACTAGTTATGCCTAAAAAATGTGCCAAGATGCAATATTCTCCAACGTAAATATGCCTGGGATAATGTTGAATGATGGAACTAACGCATTGAGATATCAAAGTTATAACGGCAAAATCAAAATGGGTCCGGATTCAACACAAGTGCCGCTTTTTGAACACATAACAGCAGTATTTCATGGGCCACGTCGTTATTGTCAATAAACCTACATAACAACCAGTGAACGAAAGAAACTGGGACAATAAAGTGGTGCCACCTTATTTAGTTTTGGTAGTTTTCATTGTGTAATGCAAACACAAGTTCAGTTTTTGTAGATTTTGGTGAGTACAAGAATGCAAGTTGGGTGATCTTTTACTTTCTGACCTAACCCTGAAAACGACCACCAACAGCCGCCAAACTTCTCACATATCTTACGTACATATACACACACTGAGTTACAAAAACAATTCTCTTACATTCCAATAACAATAAAAATTCACAGAACAAACTCAAGTGAAACTTGACATCGCCGGCAGCGATTGCCCGTACCTCTGTGGTTACCATAAAATTGATATTGTGTTGAGGCGTCGCTACATAAATGAGCTTTACAGAAATTCCTTACAGTGGCGTTATCATTACTGTGTGCATAGAGTCCCTGTATAAAGATAAAGCTTTACATGTGTGTGCGTGTTCGCCCTAGCAACGCAGAGACACTCGCATAGCCCACCCCTACCACCTCGCCCATCATTTTACCCAGGGGAAACACTGCATATGACATATTACAAAATCCTATTTCATTGGAAACTGACCTTGTAAACTTCCACTGAACCATATTCTGTAACCTGTAGACAACTACATATACCACAGGCTGTCGTAGGTCTTTGAAGGAGGTGATGAGACGTCAGGAACTTGTCGCAGAAACATTCAGTCTTTGCAGGAACAGTTCAGTGTTGTTAGCAGATCATTCATAGTTACATGGAAGAGTGGCATATTCTGAATAGGTAAATGTGGAAACGGTAAATTTGAACCTAGTCTCTTAATTTTATGTGAACAATATTTCACTTTAAGAATTCATCTGAGCAGTTCTAAGAAGCGATATACCTTGAACTTATCATTTTACATTTAATAATTAAATACATAGAACAAATTCTGTTTAATTTATCTTATTTGAGGTTTACCTGCTGGAAAGACTGCTTCTGTATAAAGAGTATTTTCACATTTGAAGTGAGCAGTACAATATAGGTGTTGTCTTTACAGATGTTTCCATCGCGTATTATGCCGGTTCAGCACAGGCCAGATTCGGCTAGGTGAGTGGTGATCAGTCTTTCAGGTTGGGATGGCATAACTTATAACAAAAACAAGCCTATGGATAGATTTTGAGGGGAGAGGTATGGCATTCTAGATGGATTATCAAAGTATTGAATTCCGTAATCCGTCAACAAATCTGGTAATAACCAAAAGAAAGTAAAGTAGCTAGAGACATTCTTATATGGGCTTTCCAATCACTTCAGAATAATTCTGACATTAGGTCTTTAAAGTGTAATTTTGTGGGATGACGGTATTCATTCTATTAAGTGTACATGTTTGAAATGTGAAAATATGTCAAATTTGGCATTCCAATAAGTGTACAGCTGTACTGAGGTACCTGGGTACAGCCATTTCAGCAGACGTGACTGACAAGCGATTTGTGCATCCACATATGAACAAAAGGATACCAGAACACTAAAGTCTGATAATTTAGGTGGACATTTTGAAATTTTTTTCATCACTGACCTTTGAATCTAGTGCGACATTGGTTTGTGTACACGTTTATTGTATTGTGTTTGTGTGTCTAGGTGCGCAGCCAATAGAGAAGCTCCTGGTGGCAAACAGAGGTGAGATCGCGTGTCGTGTGTTACGGACTGCCAGCAAGATGGGCATTCAAACAGTGGCAGTGTACAGCGACGCTGACAGAAACGCTCTTCATGTCGCATTGGTAGGTGGTGCCACATGGTGGAAATTACTATCATACACCATCAGGGGGCCATAGTGAACATGAAATGGACACGTTTAGAGCATCTCATTGTCGATCGAGGTATCTGAGTTCAAGTATACTTCTCACCATTTCAAACTGTGGGCAGTCCTATTCACCCCACATTGCTTGTGCCTTTTAGAAGTCACTACAAGCCACTGGTCCCTTCATCCTGCTGTCTAGGCCAGTGGAAATAAGACATCACATATGAAAATTGTTGTGATCTCACAGATCCAAAGGTCTCAATTTATACAAACCCAAACAGGCAGTGCATTAGCCACAGCTAAAACATTGCTCTGTAATGGAGTACACCCCACACGTGTCTTGTCTAGGCAGATGCCAATGCTATATAAGACCACATTTCTGTTAGTTTATGTCTGTCTGTCTGTGCCAGTGCTAGGTGCAATGTAAGATCACAACGTATGTTTATTGATATGTCAATAACGCAGACCATCATCAACTTTTGAACCTGTTGATGAGGCATAATGCATGCATGTGCACATAATGCATGCATGTGCACATAATGCATGCATGTGCACATAATGCATGAATGTGCACATAATGCATGAATGTGCACATAATGCATGAATGTGCACATAATGCATGAATGTGCATGTACATGAGCACACATCAGGAGAGTGTTATTTTAGATCTCTCCACATGTGATTGTTTTCCATCTGTCGTTAGATAGTATCAGCTTCAAGGCTCATTAATATCGTTTCTTAAGTTTAATCTCAAATTTGGTACTCAGTGATGTGATGCAAAATTCTGCACATTTATGAGACAGAAGACACTATCCACTACTCTGTGAGGTTAGCTGTGGCGTTGATGCCACCTAGCGACTGGTGGAAGAACCATTATGCGTGGAGAAGTCTAAGGCAACTCTCCCATACATCATGCACATGTGTGGATCATTTCTATTATATCGTAATAAATGCAGAATAGACAGAGACCTCTTGGAGTTCAGGTCGACATGTTAATTTGATATGCGTCTTTTTTTTACCAGGCTGATGAGGCCTACCACATTGGACCAGCAGCATCTCACCTGAGTTACCTCAATCAGCAGATGATGACAAAAGTCAGCAAGATGGCAGGTGTACAGGTAGGGTGGCATGGTGACAAGATGACAGGTGTACAGGTAGGGTAACATGATGACAAGATGACAGGTGTACGGGAAGGGTGGCATGGTGACAAGATGACAGGTATACAGGTAGGGTGGCATGGTGACAAGATGACAGGTGTATAGGTAGGGTGACATGGTGACAAGATGGCAGGTCTACAGGTAGAGTAACGTGGTGATAAGATGACAGGTGTACAGGTAGGGTGGCATGGTGACAAGATGGCAGGTGTACAGGTAGGGTGACATAGTGACAAGATGACAGGTGTACAGGTAGGGTGACATTGTAACAAGATGGCAGGTATATAGGTAGAGTGAATTAGTGACAAGATGGCAGGTATACAGGTAGGGTGACATTGTGACAAGATGTCAGGTGTACAGATAGGGTGACATGGTGACATGATGGAAGGTGTAGAGATAGGGTGACATGGTGACACGATGGAAGGTGTACAAGTAGGGTGACAAGGTGACACAATGGAATGTGTACAGGTATGGTGACACGATGGAAGGTGTAGAGGTAGGGTGACACAATGGAAGGTGTACAGGTAGGGTGACACGATGGAAGGTGTAGAGGTAGTGTGAAATGGTGACATGATGGAATGTGTCCAGGAATGGTGACATGATGGAAGGTGTAGAGGTAGGGTGACATGGTGACACGATGGAAGGTGTACAGGTAGGGTGACATGGTGGCAACAGTGGGTGATGAAGGAACGTTTGCCCATGTTAAAACTTTGTTTTAGGAACAAAACATTGTTATGAGGTAGATGACCTGAGCTGACTGGGGATAATTGATAACCAAAACTACAAATTGGGCAGAATACAACTGATTTAACAAATCTCCTGCTAATAATTATAATGGCAACTAATCCCAGGCTGATTCCAGGTAATGGAACAGATACCCTTCCATCAGTCTCCAGGTGTCAACACAACACATTTGTTTTCTAACCAATAGTAGAAAGCAGAATCTGCAGATAGTAGCAGACAGGAGCTTGTTGCATGCAAGTAATAATAATTAAAATAAAAGAGTAAACAGGTTCTTATATATCGCAGTATCCAGTCCTTAGGGCTGCTCAAAGCACTTTTTACTTTACCCCCTGGCAGACCTGTTCAATGGAGCACCATCTCGACTTATCTGGGATCCATTCAGCCACACTGCAATTACTGTATAAAGACTATTTGTATACAAATATCCACCACTATCTATAGCCAGGTACTCACAGAGCTGAGTGAACTGGATCAAAGAACAGTGAACAAACTTGCCCAACTTTGACATCACAGCATAGGATTAGAACCCGGGTTCTCTCAATTGAGGGTCCAATGGTCTCGCCACTGTGCCACCGTGCTCCAATTAATGGTTTATCTAGATGCTGTGTTGTTTTGCCCCAGGCGATCCACCCAGGCTATGGCTTCCTCTCGGAGAATGTAGAGTTTGCGGCTCTGTGTGAGAAGGAGGGACTCACGTTTATTGGGCCGCCTGCTTCAGCTATACGTGACATGGGAATCAAAAGGTAGGACGCAGTAGTACCTGGTAGTGACCACACCTTTCATCACAACTTATGTATCTGTTGTCACTCAGTTCTCGTCATCGACACCCTTAGACAATTCCATTGACTTCCAGTTGCCTATCAAATCGTATTTAAAATAGCTACATCTTATGCCTGCAATGCATGGTATAAGAGTTTAGCAGTCAAAAATGAATTGCAGTACAAGACCAGTGTAAGATAATTAGATATCAGTATAAGGTAATGACTTATCTCCTCAAATATAATATAGGAGCCATATAGATTTGAGTGATGTTAAGAAAAAGAATTATCTAGATATAAAGATGCTCTTAGTGTAATATATAATGTTTTTAATAATTCGCTCCCTCTTACATGAGTGATATGACTAGAGGAGGTGATATGACTAGAGGAGGTGCCAGAATGAAACATGTGGAGGTAATGATGCTTCCTACTTGGTGCCTCATGTCAGGATTGTAAATCTTTTTAATATAATTGCAATAAAATGTGGAATAAACTTCCAGTAAATGCGAAAACAATTATAATAAAATGTGTGTATAAAAAAGAATGTAAGAACATTTTAATGAATGAATGATGTGGAAATAAATTGGTATGTTAATATGTTTTTTGTTAACTGATTTAGACACATGTTCATATCATTTGTCTTGACTCTTGTTACTAGTATTAATTAATTTTAGTGCTTCTTTTTATGACTTTTTGCATGTACATGTACTGTCATGTGTTATATATAATCATCATCATTATGTTTACATGATGTTAAATCATATGCATCCTAGATGAGGCACATGAAATATATTTTGGTTAAAAAATATTGCAAATTGAATTCGAGCTTGTGAACATTCTTCAACATGTCGATCACATGATGTGTCCCAGTGTGCACTTATGATTTCATAATCACAAGTATGATTATGATAGAACTAGTTATGTATGTTATGGTGCAGTCATAGCGTAAACAATGGCACTGATTGTGATGACAGACACTATTGTTTACACCATTGCAGCTGAATTTACTCAACGGTTTTAACCGTCTTAAAACATGAGTAAATTAATTTCCAGTTAACTGACCCTTCTGATAGTTGTAATAAAGTTGTTTTTAATAAAAATGGCTGCTTTGCTGGGTGCACAGCCTCATTTTCAATTTATGTTAAGTGCTGCCTATTTTGCAGTACATCGAAGCGAATAATGGCTGCCGCGGATGTTCCTGTCATAGTTGGTTACCATGGTGATGACCAATCAGAGGAGAGGTTACTCTCGGAGGCAGAGAAGATTGGTTTCCCCGTGATGATAAAAGCTGTGCGAGGGGGAGGGGGAAAGGTTTGCACATTATTTCCATTTTTTTATTTATCCTTTTGACTGCATTTTACATCTGACAGTCCCTTTTTCTATGACATCTCTGTGTGTTGGTCTGTTAGTTAATATGTTATGTCTGCTTATCTCACTGTATGGACACATATATATGCCACAATGTTATAATGTGGGATTTAAAACAGGAGTTCTCGAAGCTTTCTCAGCTCTTTGCATCTAAAAATGTCCGCTTTCTTGCTAAGGCCCCCACACCCCAAATAAAATAAAATAAAATCATTAACTCCAAATAATTAACAGCAAAATATTATATTAAAAAAATAATAAATAAATAGATAAAATATCAAGAAAATTTGAAGAAAAAAAAATCAGTTTATAAAAAAGAACAAATACTAAATAAATAGAATATTTGTTAATTCATTAAAATCAGTTTAAAAATAAAATATCACCATTGATGCAGACCTATCAGTTGATGTTGTGTTCTTTCAGGGCATGCGTGTGGCAATGGACCACGACTCATTCCTCCAACAGCTGTCATCGGCCAAGACGGAGGCAATGAAGTCATTCGGCGACCAGGTGATGCTGGTGGAGAAGTTTGTCCAGACTCCGAGGTCAGTGCAAGGTCACGTCATTGACTATAGTGACAGTCAAGTTACAAGGCAGTAAGGATGTCCATGCATGCGAATGTGATATTCCATTGGTGAAGATGACTGTCAAATGAATCCAGTGTGACAGTGACAACAAAGATGACATAAATTTAACAGTGATGGCAGCAACATGACTGATGTCAATAATGTCACAGTATCGTTTCAAGGTACTGGTACTCATGCACGGAGCTGTCAACAAGGGTGGGCGGTCAGTGGGAAATCATTAACTTGCCAGACCGCGAACAAGATACAAAGTCGGAGACGCGAGTTTTATCGCAGCTCTGGACCTGTGGAACGATTTACCTGTATCAATGCTTGAACTAAATAGTGAAGCAGCTTTTAAGAGTGCATTAAAAACACTCTATTTTAATTTATATTTTAACTCCAGTAGCCACAGCAGTCCCAGATCTGTGAAGTGATCTACTTGTTTTCACTGCATGTAATGAGACAACTGTTAAAAGCACTTTTAAACACTCTTAATCAATATTTTAACTGCTATAATGGCTTTTAGACTTGGCATTAAGCTTTTATTAATTATCGTTTGTTTATATGACACGATAATACTAATATTTAAAGATAACTTTTATAATAACTTTTTTGATGTATTACTATTTTACATGTAAAGTGCGTTGAATAGTTTCTAACTAGAGTTGGCGGTATATAAGTATATTTATTTATTTATAGTATTGGCAACAATATGACAGTAGTGACAACAATATTGCAGTGATGACCATAATGTGAAAATGATGCAACAAAGTTACAGTGATGACAGCTATGTATAACAACAACAACAACAACAACAACATGATAGTGATGATAGCAACGTGGTACTAATGACAACCATGTTATGTTGATGATGACAACCTGACAGTGATGATAACAACCTGACATTGATGATAACAACCTGATAGTGATGATAACAACCGATGACATAATAATAATTCCTTTTCTTAATATAGTGCTTTTTAAGTAAGTGAATACCAATCAAAGTGCATTACGTATTAAAAGGACGTGTTGAATAAATGCTAAAATATAAATTAATTAAATAAATAAGCTAAGATATAAAATAAATAAATAAAAAGAAATAAATTAGGGTGTAAAAATACAATTTCAAACAAACAGTTTAATAAATGTGACATTGACCACAAAAATGTGACATTGTTGAAAAAATCTGATGTGGTATGATAATACAAATCAGCTATGACAATCCCCGTTATTTTGATGCAGACAAGCCTACTCTTGTATCCACTTCGAGAATGAACTATTTTAAAGTTGTTTGTGAATGTCATGAGAGAGAGATAGGTTGCTGGTAGAACTGCAGAGCACTCAGTCTAAGTCCTGTAGTTATTGTTTGTTTAATTCATTACAACCTTACTTTTTATTTTGTAGTATTATGTTTGATTATATGCACATGTGCACGTGTTTGCATAGATAGTGGAAATGTTTGTAATTACAACAGTTCCTAATTTCTGCAACATTGTATTTTAGACACGTTGAAGTACAGGTGTTTGGTGATCACCATGGCAACTACGTGTACCTGTTTGAGCGTGACTGCAGCGTGCAGCGAAGACATCAGAAGATCATAGAAGAAGCACCGGCTGTGAGTATCAAATGTCTGTCAGTCTCTCATGTTCCAGCACGGCATGGCAGACCTAGGGGTGGATGCGTAAGTTCGCAAACAGTCAAAATACGTAAAGCATTATGGGTGCGGGGGTCATTCCATGTCAAATCAATCACTCAAAACGTCACCTGACTCCAATTTTGATGAAATTTAGCACAGGTGTTGGCTCACACAAGCATATCAAAACTGCTAATTAAAAATTCTACGTCAAATATTATTGAAAATATAGGTCACTGAACTTTGACCTGATTTGCATGCTGGCCATAACTCTGCTTCTAATAAAGGTAGGAAAGAAAGTAAGACGTAATTGGAAAGCCAGTAAATAGATGCACATGCACATTGTAAAATTTCAATTTTCATTTAAATAAAAAAATATAATTTATCGTAATATGACCTTTGACCTCAGATACCAAAAAATGATATCCTCCGATTGTTTTTATTTTAATTCTACAGCATCCTATATCATTGCTCAAGAGTCCCTGAAAATATTAGGATGGGCAAATACTAATGTTCAGAGATACAGTAAATTTTGTACAGCTCACGACCTATTTTTTTGGGTGCAGATCAGTAAATACCACACTGAATGTCAGCATAACCTTTTCAGATCGTAAAAAACATGCTAATGAGTTCTCTTATAACTAAATGAGTATGCATGCATGCTGTAATGTCTCATTTAACATCTTCCCATTCTTTACAAGGCCTCTCTTCTGTTTTCTCTTTGGATATCCTGTAGGTGTGACCAGTGTCAGTCGTTGGGTCAACGGTGGTGAGGAGATCATTTACTTGAAGAGTCACTTTGTGACGGAGAAAACTTTGATGGTGTTGGGCTATGTGGATGAAGGAAGATTCCAACTAATCTTCCTTCACCCACATGGTCCAACACCATCGTAGTTTTACCTGTAACAAACTGACACGCTTTGACTTAGTGATCTGCTTACCAATTTACCCACCAATGGCACAGGTCACACAGGACATCCAAAGAGGAAACAGAAGAGAGCCCTTTCTAAAGAATGTGAACATGTTAAATGAGACATTACAGCATGCATGCATACTCATTTAGTGATAAGAGAGCTCATTAGCATGCTTTTTATGCGATCTGAAAAGGTTATGCTGATATTCAGTATAGTATTTACTGATCTGCAAACCCAAAATAGATTACCCGGGTGAACTAAATTTAGTGTATCTCTGAACAGTATTATTTGCCCATCCTAATAGTTTCAGGGATTCTTGAGCAATGACATAGGACATTGTAGAATTTAAAAAAATTGAAGGATACATTTTTTGGGATCAGGGTCAAAGGTCATAACATGATAAATTATAGTTTTTTATTTAATGAACATTGTAATTTACAATGTGCATGTGCACCTATTTGCTGGCTTTCCAATAATGTCTTACTTTCTTTTCTAGTTTTATTAGAAGCAGAGTTTTGAACGTTTATGTAATAGTCAGTATGTAAATCGGGTCAAAGTTCAGTGACCTATATCTTCAATACTACTCGACCTAAATTTTATAATTTGCAGTTTTGATGTTCACGTGCGTGCCAACACCTGTGATAAATTTCATCAAAATCAGAGTCGGCTCGTGCAGAAATTGCATAAAAGTGATTGATTTGACACAGAATGACCCTGGGTTGTTTGTTACAGGGGATTTACAGGGGAGATAAATCAGTAAAGTGGCACCTTCTACAACATGCGTGAATGCACAAACAGTTTATTGAGTGTGCTGTGCGTGGGTTAGGCATTTGAATGTGTGTTACGTTAGCTTGGGCATGAGGCTAACTGAGTTGTTTCCATTCAGTGACGGTCTAAAAAGTAGGAGTTCCGGAACTGTAGGCCAAAAACCTGAAATTACTGATTGATAATCTATCTGTGATATTTGAGGTAACGCAGTTTAAAACATAATATATTATATATAATTGATATGTATTACTATTATACTAACATACACATCTACATGGAGCAACAAGTCATTTACATTGGCGCCGTCTAGTGAACTGAACCCCACTAAATGCTTTTTGGTAAGAGAAAGGCCTGCAGAAAAGGAAAACATACCAAAAACACATAAGTAAATAACTCTAAATAACTGTCATTTTGTTTTCTGAAATACATTGTCAACTTGGATTGGTAAATGAGAGACCAATGATGAATGTGTGTGTGTGTGTGTGTGTGTGTGTGTGTGTGTGTGTGTGTGTGTGTGTGTGTGTGTGTGTGTGTGTGTGTGTGTGTGTGTGTGTGTGTGTGTGTGTGTGTGTGTGTGTGTGTGTGTGTGGGTGGGTGTGTGTGTGTGTGTGTGTGGGTGGGTCTATGTGTCGGTGGGTGGTTGAGTGAGAGAATGTGTGTATGTATGAGTGTGTTTGTGTGAGTGTGTGTGTGTGTGTGAGTATGTGTGTGTGAGTGTGTTATTGACTGTATGTGTGCATGTATGTGTTAGGTATAGTTTGCCAGCCTGTTACCGTGTGTATTGTGTTGCAGCCCGGACTGACGGAAGAGACGAGACGGGCCATTGGAGAGGCTGCTGTCAGGGCCGCTAGGGCCGTCAACTATGTTGGAGCAGGTGGGTCACGCACCCAGTGTAGGGCCACTCTGTCATTAGTGATATAGATATATGAGAGTCGGTTCCATGTCAGGGAATCCAGGCTACCATAGCATGATTTTGTGTTTGAAGAGTGTCTTCAACTCATTAGTTCAAATAATTTTACTAGTCAAATCTACCAATTCTTTTGTTACCATTTGGCACCTTTCAGCTGTTTTCATCAGACCGATTACCCTCAGATGGTGACACTGCAGTCATACTGTGCTGTGCTGTCACATGTCAAACGAATCAGACAGTAGACAGGGAGGGCACCAAGTTTGTAGACACGGAGTCAGACTGGAGAATAAAAGATATAAAAAGCAATGTGGATAAGGAAAACCAAAAGCAGCATGTATTGAAGCGAGGGCCGATGTACCTGTTTGGAAGGAGGTTCCAGTCTGAGAGTAAGTTCCGGTTCCGTTTTGCGTATTGCGCATGCGATTGTACATGTCAAAGGTTAGCGCCTAGTTTCGGCCCGCAGCTGTACGGTCTGGAAGGAGGTTCCGGTCTAAGAGTAAGTTCCGGTTCCGTTTTGCGTACACACTGTACATGTCAAAGGTTAGCGCCTATTTTTGGCCAGCTTAAACACAGTGTTTGCCGAAACTATGCGTGACCCAATTATATTATAGTTTACGTTAATGATATGGTTACTTTTGTAATTGTTAGTATACATAACAAACCCTCATAATTAGCCAAACTTGTAATTATGAGCAAATTTTTTTTGATGTCATTGTCTCAGAGCGTTGTGTATCGTATGACTTCGTCACACAGAGCTGCAGTTTTCAGCGCTGTTTATACGTACAGTGGGTTTTGTGGCAAACACAAATGACACAAATCTCTGTCAGTTTGGCATGTATGAAGCTGAAATTGTATATGTGTAATCTAGCAGGCCCATTTGGGGTGGTTCGTAGATTTACTTTTTTTTTAATTCGTCCGGGGTGGGGATCCTGGGGGTAACAATTTATAAATGACACATATCTGTGTCAATTTGGCATGTATGAAACACTGTAGGGGGCAAGTAGGTCAGTGGAGTAACGGTCGCTACAGCAAGCGAAAAACGATTAATTATGTAACTCGGTCGCCGCGAGCGTCGAGCAAGGGTCAAAGGTGATCGGTCGCCATGTAACTCAGTCGACACATACTTCTGACATGGGGTCAAAGTTGATCGGTCAGATGAGGTCACGTTGCTCACCGCGGGTCGCATTTGATGTAAAACGGAACCGGAACTTACTCTCAGATCAGAACCTCCTTCCAGACCGGTACACCGGAACTGACTCTCAGACCAGAACCTCCTTCCAGACCGGTACACCGGAACTGACTCTCAGACCAGAACCTCCTTCCAGACCGGTACACCGGAACTTACTCTCAGATCAGAACCTCCTTCCAGACCGGTACATCGGAACTGACTCTCAGACCAGAACCTCCTTCCAGACCGGTACACCGGAACTTACTCTCAGATCAGAACCTCCTTCCAGACCGGTACACCGGAACTGACTCTCAGACCAGAACCTCCTTCCAGACCGGTACACCGGAACTTACTCTCAGATCAGAACCTCCTTCCAGACCGGTACACCGGAACTGACTCTCAGACCAGAACCTCCTTCCAGACCGGTACACCGGAACTGACTCTCAGACCAGAACCTCCTTCCAGACCGGTACACCGGAACTTACTCTCAGATCAGAACCTCCTTCCAGACCGGTACACCGGAACTGACTCTCAGACCAGAACCTCCTTCCAGAACGGTACACCGGAACTGACTCTCACATATATATGACGATTACGTTAAGATGTGTCTGGAAGCAATTCAGAGATGTACAGGAATATGGACAATATCACAATATTCTTACAAAATAAATGTTACAATCAATCAAATCAATCAATCAAATTTTAGTTGCTAAACTATTAAAAGATTTAAAATGGGCTCAATTACAAAATTGATGGCATATTTTGCATTTAGCATCATTTTTAAAAATAGTGAAACAGTAAATTGCTCAGACTTTGGAATAGAAAACTTTAAGAAAAGCACATGAGCAGGATCATTAATAAGTCAAGATTGTGCAATTTTTTTAATTGTAAATTAAGTAACCCCTAGATGAATTAAATGACTTGATGTTTAAATCTGTTATATTTAAACAATACCATAATTAAATATTAATTATTGATCTGGTAATGGTCTTGCTGCCTGCGTAAGTAAAATGTTTAGGAGCAGGCTAGAGAAATTACATTGAGCATATTACCTCTCTTCATCTGAATTTGTGGATTAGCAAACGTGATTAATAAGATTAAGATGAAGCTCCACTCAGGATGCAATGGGATCGGAATACCAGTGACAACTCAGTGCAGAATGACGTTGTATCCTATCCATAGTCCAGTGTCATGAAGACAGTCAAAAACTACCGAAATGTAACAAAGGAAAAATAGTACATATATGAAACAATTGTGTATTTGTGTTGGCATAGGAACGGTGGAGTTCATTGTGGACAGCGAGCAGCGATTCTACTTCATGGAGATGAACACTCGTTTGCAGGTGGAGCATCCTGTCACTGAGATGATCACCGGCACCGACCTCGTCGAGTGGCAGATACGGGTAGGTGCTGCTCTCTCCACCTTCTCGCCGGTCTTCCTCTAGATCATTTCCCTTCGTAAGGTCTCCAGGTTGTGATACGCAATGTCCATCAGGTATCTCGTAGTCTGCTGATGTGTCCAGCCCAGGTCCACTTCTGTCTTCTGGTTTGTTCTATGACGTCTATGACCTTTGTCTTCTCTCTTACCCAGATGTTTGTTTTTCTCTCCCTATATGTGATGTTTAACATACTTCTTTCCATCTTTGTTTGTGCAGCTGCTAGCTTGTTCTTTGCCTGACTTGTGAGTGCCCATGTTTCCGTGCCGTATGTCATCGTTGGAAGTACGCATGAGTTGAAGAGTTGTCTCTTCAAGCAGGTTCCAAAGTTGCCCTTGAAGATGTCGCGGTGTTTGGCGAATTCTGTCCAGCCGGCGGTGATTCTTCTTCGAATCTCCTTGTCTTGGTTTTTGTCTCTGATACTGTATCGCTGTCCCAGATAGACGTAGCTTTCAACGTTCTCTATCTGCGTGATGTTGATATTATATTCATCTTTAGACCTTTTTCACTTTCATCAGCTAGCTCCTGCAGCATGTTTTGTAGTTCTTGCGGTGTAGTTTCCCAGGTCATTCTTCGGAATATGCTTTCGAATGTTGCCGCTGTCGTACTCCTCTCTTGATGTTGATCTTGTTGCTCTTTTTGTGTAGGTGGACTGTCATCGAGCTGTTGGTGTAGATGTCTTTCTGGAATTCGAGTGTTTTTGAGTTTGCACCGAGTCGAAAGCCTTCTCATAGTCGACGAAAGCGATGCAGATTGTATTATATTCTCGGCACTTCTCTTTCAGTTGGTTTATGACGTGTAGGTGGTCTGTTGTTGAGTACCTGCTTCTGAATCCTGCTTGCTCTCATGGTTGGTTTTCGTTGAATTACTTCTCTTACTTATTCGTTAGTAATTTGTAGATGTTTGATAACAGACATATCAGTCTGTAGTTCTTTAAGTCTTTCTTATTTCCTTTCTTGAAGATTATCACCATCTTTGCGTTCTTCCATGCGGTGGGTATTCGTCTTTCTGATAAGCATTTAGTATACAGCTTAGCCAGTGTCTTCGAGATGGTACCTTCTCCTGCTTTTAATGTTTCAATGATTACATGGTCGTTGCCTGATATCTTCATATCTCTTAGTGCTGCTTCCACCTCCCATGGTGTTATCTCTGGTAACTCTTTTGGGTCAGTATAAATTATGGTACTCTGTTCACTGTCTCAGTGTAGAATTCCTCTGTTCACTCCATGAACATATCTTGGTTTTGTATTTCTCTACCCTGCTTGTCTACGAGTGTAATTAGTCTGTCTCAGCCTAGTGCCTGTGTTCTTCTGGCTTTCTTCAGGCTCTTTGAAGTCATAATCGTTTCTCGTATGGTCTACTTCCTGATGTCCTCCTTTGCTTTCTTTTTGATGGTCTTGCATATTTCTACATACTCTATTTTTTGTTTTTTATGGTCACCGTTATCCACCATTTCTCATCGTTTCTTCATAGAGCTCGTGTCAGTGACGATATTCTCGTCACTACTTGCTTTGGCTACACTTGTCACACTTAGTTGGAATATCTCAGTGATGTTTTCGCTTATGATGTCGATGTCGTCTAGTTTTTGTAGTGTCTCAAATTGATTTTGCAGTTCGAGTTGGAATTCGATCTTTTTTGTTCCTATTTGTGTGGTATCTACACTCGGTGGTCTCTTGTTTACCAACTTCTTCCTTTCAGCCTTGATGTCCAGTTTGATGTTGGTCATTACCATTCTGTGGTCACTTCCAATGTTGACTTGGTTGATGACAGTTACGTCAGTGACTATGTCTGGCCTGTTTGTCAGGATGTAGTCAATTTCGTTCGTCGTTTCTCCATTTGGGCTTTACCACGTCCATCTCCTCCCTGCTTTCTTCTGAAACATGGTATTCATGATTTTGTACTTTTTTGATGTTGCCCATTCTACCAAGGTGTCTTTTGTTTCTCACACCTAGGCCAAATTTGACTGTTGCCGTTTCCAAAATGTTTGTTCATTTCTCTACTTGCGCATTAAAGTCTCCCATCACTATTGTGTAGTGGGTTGGCTTTTCTAAGGTCTCATCCACATAGTTGTGGAAGTTGTTTGTGTCTTCTTCTGAGTATGATGTTGTTGGTGCATATACTTGTACTATCTTCAGTTTGTAGCAAGTTGGTATCCATAGAACAAGTTGTGCTACTCTGGGGCTGCTGCTGTTAACCCTCACTATAGTCTCTTTCCATTTCTTGTTTATGAGAAAGCCTACTTGCTTGGCCGTTGTTTGTCGTGGAATGGTATAGTAGATGGCCGCTTTGTAAGGTAATGAAGCATTCCTCTCTTCTTCTGACTTCTCCGATCACATCCCATACCAACATGGTTTTCGTAAATTCTTCCTCCAGTTCTTGTATCTGTTCATCTCTGAGTAGTGTTCTTACGGTATATGTTGCTATCTTCAGTCTACTTACCTTCTGTCGGCGGCTCTTCTTGACCCAGAGATTCTTAGCACCCCCCTGGACATAGCCCTAGTTGACTTGAGCCGCCTCCTTGGTCATAGACTCTTTCGATGCTGCTGGGGACTGGGAGCCTTGGCTTCAGTGAACTTTGCATGCTGGTGTTGTTGACCTACCCTTCCACGCTGGCCTGTGCAGGATGGAAGGGGGCGACGTAGGGTGAACGAAATTGCCCAAGTTTCGACACGGCGGCTGAACCACCGCCCAGCCGGCAATCCTGGTATCTCTGGTCGACAGTCCAGCACTCTAACCACTTGGCCACTGCACCTCTAATGCTTGTCATGTCTTTATACAGCTGAGGAGTTGTGGTCGCGCGGTACAATTCCAGATTGTCAATCGAGGTCGTTCGATCCCACCTGCCGCCATTTTGAAACGTAGGCAATTTCATTCACCTCCCATTGCCTGTGTCTTTCAGAAATGTTGTGCATGTTTATCCCATTAGGTCCCTTCTGTCTGGTGTCTATGCCAGGGGAAGTAAAAGATCCCACACAGGGGGTAAATATGTAGCCTGTCATTGGCTCACAGAGTGGTGGTCTCTATCTCTAACTCACTGGATCTTGCTCCCAGCGGCCGGAGTTGCTGAGCAGGCAGTGTAGACAGTGTAGACAGTATAATACAATGTATCATTGGACACACTGAATGAATGTACATACATATATTATCAAGCTTAAGCTGACGATTTTCAGATATTTGAACGGGGTACATTTCATTTGAATGTGATCCTATGATCAAACTTTTACAATCAAACATGAACACTTGTTACAAGGGTTCGTTTGCTCTACTACATCGACACTGATGTAATTATTTACATAGATGTTGTGCATGTTTATCCCACTAGGTGGCAGCAGGTGAGGAGCTGCCGATTAAGCACCAGGAGGAGTTGCGACGGTCGGGCCATGCGTTTGAGGCAAGGATCTATGCCGAGGACCCCGATAATGACTTCATGCCTGGTGCAGGGCCCCTTGTGTACCTGAGCACACCAGAGCCTAACGAACACGTCAGGATTGAAACCGGTGTTCGACAAGGTGCAGTGCCACTTTCAGAAACCCTGATAGACACCGGAAAGTGGTGACTATTGGGGGGGGCTGAGTGAAAAAAACCTTCATCTGCACCCCCTTTGCAAGGCTCACCAAAATCTCCATCTGCACCCATCTGATGCTCACAAAACAACTGTGCCCTCCTTGCTTAAATAATCTAAAGCTAAACAAATTTTGAGCGCCCCGTCCAAAAAAATTATGCCTCCCAGTTCTGACGCCTGTGGCCCTCTAACAAAAACAAAAAAAATGCATCGTTTCACAGAACTACATTTCCATATGCTGTAAAAGTTTGAATTGTACATTAAATTAATTGTCCATGCAGCCCAAATATTGCTATAATGGCGGCCTGTTGGAGATCAGTTGTGGTCTTGCCCCATTTGGTGACACCACTGCTTCCTTTGTTGTCAGGTGATGAGGTGTCTGTCCACTACGACCCAATGATAGCCAAGCTGGTCGTGTGGTCAACGGATCGGTCAGCAGCTCTCAGGAAGCTTCGGTCGGCTCTCAGACAGTATAATGTGGGTCCAAGCTTCAGTTAATGTGTGGTCCAACATTAAATAAGAAAACAATTTGTCTGGGGATTTCTCTAAAACTGCAAAAAAAGTGGTTGCACAAACAATCTTGCATACTCTAGGGGGTACTAGATAGGGATGCTTTTTCATAAAATGAATTGGAAATAAGACAGGCAAAAATTTAATTGAAGGGCCATCGTTATCCATTACAAAAGTAATAATACAGATTTATACATGTTTATAAAGAATTGAAAATCAAGAATAAATATTTCAACAAAGAAAACGAAGCTTATACATGAAATTGGCCTTTCTTATCGGTGATGCGAGAGAGAGTATAGCAGTGATATTTGTCGAATTGTTTTGTGCAACACAGTGTCGTGATAAAATTTGATAAAAATTGCCCATGTAAGTAGGCCTTTATTTGTCTAACTTTTAGTGATTTTGGCTCAGCTTATTCTTATGCAGTAGTTTCAATTAACATCATTTTGTTGTATAGATCACATCTCTAACCGTAGTACTTACTGAGATATTATATAAAATATTGAAATCTAATACTAAACTAAATTGGTTTCTTTTTGAGTATTAGCTGTCATACTTTAAAACATTGTTATATATGACACCTTACACAGTCATTATACTTTTAGACCATCAACTGCTGCCCAGGGTATAAGAATATCTTTAAAGTGATATTTGTGAAGCTACAACAAACTGATGTATTGCAGAGTGTAACCACGTACAATACAGTGTAGGCGCAAGCAAAAAGTGATATTTTGTCAAATATTTTGTTTGTTAAGGGGTCACCCATTAAGCCAGGTAGGCCAAAACTGGCTGTCCGAGTTGACAGTCTTCATTGAAAACGCCTCTGTAAGCAAACTAATTTAACAGGTATCCAAACTGAAGTAATAGGTTTCTGTTAGTTTGATATATAAGCTATATTTGACTGTTGTTAGAATTTCTATTTTAAGATTTGGCAGTAGGATGCCCCCCTTACATTTGTCCTTAAATATTTTCAACAACGTTACTGTTTTAGTTTATGTCCACTCACAGCTCACAGAATAATGCTTCTTCATTCGTTATGTGGTGCCACTGTTTGCTTATGGTCACCGGGTCATGACAACTTATGTAGTTTGCACATAAATCAGATAATAAATGTAACAATTTTACCGTATGTTTATTGAATCTCAACACTATTACCAACATTTATCATATAAGACACAGTTTTTTGTTAAAATCAAAAATATAGCGAGATATTACTGAACATTCTTCAGGATAGTTCGTTTTCAAATTCGAAACTTTCATTTTTCATATCCAAGAATCATGTTAAATTACCTGGTAGAGGCTTTCGTTGACGTGTCACGTCGACTTCATCAGTACCTATGACGCTGAATGACGTCATCGTACACGTGAGGCAGTTCGTAATTGCCCTCGTCTCTATCAGGTAATTTAACATGATTCTTGGATATGAAAAATGAAAGTTTCGAATTTATAGCGAGATAGTCCACACTGAAACATCTTGATATAAAGAAACAATGGGCAGTAACAAAGCACAACATTTTGTGTAATTCTCAGAAAACTATTAATTTCTCAACACCATTACTATCAATACCATTACCATGGTGTGGAGCAATTTTGAAAATTCCTCTTAAAATATGTTTCAGTTACTTACTAAAAATAAAAGTGAGGTTATTTAAACTAACATAAGCATTGGTGCACACAACAGAAAGCAGTCAAAATAGTTATGATGTTATCTAATGCACTTTATGCAACATTTCTTTTCATAGGCTTGGTAACATTATTGAGTTGCTTTGCTCCAGATGTAGCATAGTCAATTTCTTAAATTGTTAATTTTGGCCAACAAAATTCATATTTAGCGTAACCATTTCCTGTACAGCCATCTGCATACCGGTATATCTGATATGTGCTATCCAACTTTTGGTGTTATTCAAACATAATTTTGGTTTTATTTTGTTCTAAAGCCCAATTGATGGTCTAAAAGTATTAATATTAATACAAGTAAAATGTTGCTATTGTTGTTTTATACAGATAGTGGGGTTGAACACAAACATCAATTTCCTTGACAACCTGGCTGGACATGATGCGTTCCGGTCAGGTGACGTCCATACAGGGTTCATAGGTCAACATTATGAAGACTTGTTTCCTCAGAAGAAACTATCTGATGTGACGTTGTGTCACGCTGCTATGGCGCTAGTCTTGGCTGACCATGATGAAGTGTTGCAGTCTGCAGCAAACAGCAAGGGTGGGTGTGATTGGCTGAGGGTTGCAACTTAAATAGGCATGTACTGTAATGACTATGTATTTGGACACATAAAAATTCTCTTCTGTCCGAAAACATACTGTAGAAAAATGATATTGGTGTCCAAAAACAGAGTCACTGTGTATTGTACTAGCTGATACTACCAACACCAAGTTCAAATAAGTGATCAGTTTATAAGCAATGTTGTTTTGCAACAGAAACAATCTGCCTATTTACCTTTACTAACTTCACAATAAATCTAACTTTGTCTTTCGGCGTGTCTCTCAACAACTTGTGTTAATCTGACATTGCTTCAGATCCGTTTTCCCCGTTTGCTGTTGGGTCTGGGGTGAGGGTGAACGACACCTGCCAGAGACAACTGAAATTGAAGTATGGCGATAAAGGTGGGCACAAACACATGGTGTAGTCAAACGATGACAGTATGCAGAATGTATGTGTGTGCGTCTGTTTGTGCGTGTGTGCATGCATGCAAGTGTGTGTATGTGAGTTTCGCAGTGATTGCCTGGATTTTGGGATTTATTTAGATACGTCTGTACTTATGGGAAGTATATGTAAAATACAACTTGACTGACTAAATTTCACAATAATATTGCAGTGAAATGGAATTTTTGTGCCAACAATTTTGAAAACCATGTGAAGTCAGTTTCAAAACAAAATTGTATTAGCAATGTCACCTTTTATGCTGGTCATTCCTACATTGTAGAGTTGTCCATCTGTGTTGAATACTGCCATGATGGTAGTTTCATTGTGCGCCACAATGGCGCCAGCTACCAAGTCGAGGCAACTCTCGACAGTGACCCAACGGGGTGCAAGTGGTTAATGTGTCGCATTGATAGTGTCCTACAGAAGGTGAAGGTCGTCTCCATTGGCAACTCGCTGAATATATTCACTCGAGTAAGTGAGTTCATTTCCAGGGGGCATGGGAGGTTTCAGAATTAGTTGAATTTATTCAGAAGGGTCACTGAACTGTCTTCAAAAAAGTTCATTTTATTTAATACATTTCTTATTATCGTATCAACAAATTTCTTGTAGAGAGCTTTGCTCTTCATAACAAGATGGCTTTGTCGGTTTAGTTGAAGCTCCGGTCAGATGACATCATAGACGTAGTACCATCTAATTTACTGGGAAAGAGTAAGAAGTAGATAGGACGTTAACAGAAGGAATTGTCCTCTTAATCCTGGGGTGATAATTATTGGCAGGAAATGTGCTGAATCAGTTATCATGAATATGTGAACCTCGCGATTGCAGTGAACATCAAAGGCCAATTGCAGATAGCCTCACAGGCCTCTGTTAACTGGCAAAAAGGGTGCTTAGAATATGAAATTTTGTTGTTGATAATTTGAACATTTCACTGGTGCAACATTCAAACTGCAAACACCGTGTCAGACATATAAGATGTCGTCGGCTTACAACATATTTGTTCTAGTATTACAAATATGAACGTTATGATATATATTTTTAAAACAGCCTCATTTTAAATGAGTTGTCTGGTCTGGTATAATCTGATAAAACAATTGTGTCATCAGAGACTGACTGTGTTTGTCACATGACAGGACGCCAATCACCAGTTGGAAGTGAGCGAGCCAAACTTTGTCTCGGCGAGCCACGGAGCGACCTCTAGTGGTGGGGCAGTGGCTCCGATGCCCGGAGTGATAGAGAGGGTGACAGCGAGGGTGGGCCAGGCCGTGGAGGAGGGTGATCCACTGCTTGTTATGATTGCTATGAAGATGGAGGCAAGTGTCGGGATAGACGTCACACATTTACATTCGTTTCATTCTATATTTTCGACTTGAAATTCAGTATACATACAATCTGTTGGTTTTTTCATTTGGTTAACCAGTTTATAGCATTCTTATTTCCATCTAGTGATACCAGTGTGTGAAATATACTTCCATTGAACTAAATCTGCTGTTTTGTCAGAAATCTGTAGTATTTGCTCATTGACGAATACAAAAATAGAGCCAGTAAAATATTTACTGTCGGCATCATGGGCAGGTTAATGTGACTCGCAATGCACTGTCTGTGTTAATGTAAATGATCATGCCTTTCAGAACCATACACTAAACATTGTAGAATGGAGTCCACTTATGATCTTGTTGTTTGTAGTACGTTATCCGAGCACCCATGGCAGGGGTTATCAAGGATGTTCCTTATAAGGTCGGCGATACCGTCAGCAAGGGGGCAGCACTGGTCCAGTACGAAGAATGATGCGACAGGATGTCAATATCAAAACAGTATTACACTAGCCATAGTGAACTAGACGTGTTTACTCCCTGGAGGAGCTCAGGCCATAAAAAACACCTTCCCACTGGACACAGCTGAGGGCTTATGCTCCAGGTTGTTTCTATATACAACCTGCCATAACTGTACTTCTTCATATTCTTGGTTGTTTCCTGTTGCCGCGAGGGTTCCATGAGGGCAGGAGTCTTGTAATATTTTGTGTTGGCCGACTTTGGTCTGCAGCTTCACAATCTCCTGCTAATTTCATGTCTGTTTTTTTATTTGTCCCTTTTCATACTGATTCATTACAATTTGTTTCTAGCTGTCAAATCATTATAATTCTTGTTCAAGACTTGCTTACAAGACGAACCATAAGTTACATTAACACTAGCAGGCCTACAACATGTCAGCTCCATACATGCAAAACTTACACAAGTGATCATAGTGTATTAGGTAATCTTGGTTAGTAGCAATTTTTTTCTCTGATGGCCATAGACAGTTGTTTGCCAAAACATTCCCGAGATTATTTTTGTGGTTGCATTTAGGTTTTTTTTTGCCCGATGTAAATTCTGGTTGGGGAGAGAAGATTTTAAACACAGAACATAGAACAGGTATTCTGATGCATTATCGAGGATAACTTTCCCAGACCTGTACTTTGGAGTAACTTGTTTACATGTAATAACGTATGCAATCCATTCAGGAATTTTCCCACACTGCTATATATATATATAATGAACACCTGGATCTGACCCTTTGACGCCAATCATGTCCATTGCTTGTGCAGCAAGCATTACATGAAAATGGGGCAGCTGCCTGCAATCTCAACTTGGCAATGTCATCTATTGAGTTAAAAAAGGGTTTCACAAGTATTTTTTGGTGAAAAAATGATCCCAAAACTGTGACTCTTGTGTTCAACAGCATCTAATGTTCATGTACTTTTAGTGTTCTGCGTTACGTTACAATCATGCGAGTAACATTGTTCCGAGACCATCTTTTGTGTCTTATTATACATGTACTATGCAGAAACAACCAAACTGTTACAAGATATTTTCAAATGTTAGCGGTGATTTTATGTAGAATTGATTAGATTCTTTTTGTAGAATTTATTAGTTTATTTTTGTATATCATTATTGTTGAGATCCATCACATAACCTGTATATTTTTATATATCACTTAATAGCGCCATATTAATAATATTTGGAATTGCCATTTTATGAATTGTAGGCCACAGCCTCATTCTTGATGCATGTGTGTACCTATGTGTTGATATATTATTATCAGTTATAAAATGATTATTATCGTTTTTCTTGTGGTCAGTTTATCTGTGACTAGTTCCTTCTGTGAACAAGTAATTAGGATAATCTATACATACTTAGTTGTTTTTTGAACAATCATTGTAAATGCAGTGTTGCAAACAATTAGATATGGTATCTTGGAAAGATATTTCATAGTTACTATGTTCACAATGCTCTATGTGCTTCCTGTGATAAACCACCCACTTACAAAAGCAGCCAGATGTTATGTACCGGGGAACACTAGACACAAACGGTTACATAACCTGGAACAATCACTCCAAGGGTAATCATAGTCAAGAATTTCTAAAAATATAATAGTCTTATGGATCCATCCTATATATACTTACATGTAAGTGCAACAATGAACACAGACAACAGGTCGTTTCTCATTTTGCTTTTTTTATTCTTGCAGTATTTGTTTCCCCAACTTATTTACACTGGACGTCAAGCGAGACGCCACAAGACAAATTCTGCAGCAAAGACAAACGTCACCTTCATAAACACACTTAACAATTTTCCATTTTTATGCTAACTTGGAATACGCATATAGAATGTGACCGTCACTTGGTCACGACTGAATGAATCTGTCACTCTCAACGATCCTTTGCAAAATAACATTATTTTAGTCTTCTTTCGGCAGCCACCGAAACAAATTTCCTATAATTTCAGCAGCAGGGTGTTTCAATGTGCGCTGACATGATTCAATACATCTGCTGCCGTGGAGATGGGTATACAGTATTCAGACTGCTTGTACAAAATCAATACATGAATGGACCAATGAAACCCAATCAACAACTCGGTGATGTCAGCGAATCCAGTAAAGCCAACTGTAATATTACACTGATGTAACATTACAACCAGTCAAGGTATATTAAGATGTGAGAATGCCAGTAAAGGAGCCACCTTATTGTATGTGTCCGCATCAATCCTTCCCGTCTGTTCTACATGATCAGTGCATTCAACAGACCAAGAGGCCCAAACTTACTCTTAATGGCACTGCAACCTACAAACATGTCTTCGTTAATATTTACATGATATCAAAATCTGTTTACGCATCATCATTTACAATGTTTAATTTCTCATGACACTTCAGGACTCCACCCCGTGCTTCAAGGGAATTCCGTCCAGTAATCTCCTGTTTTCCTCATTGACCCACCCTTGGACAAACTTACCGAGAGATCAACCCCCACCCCACTGCAGCCCCGGGCATCTTATCAAAGGACTTGGGCAGCAACAACTTTTTATACAATACATAATTGGTAACGCACGTTCTAAGATTTCCAGAGCATGTGTACAATGACAAGAACACAGACAGACAAGTATTACCCTTTTATGTTGGGCAATAATAAAAATCCAGCTTAACCGGAAATGGTTCATTCTATCGTAAATAGAACATGGTCAACTTTTCACCAAGTTTCTCACACCAGGCATGGGCCAATCCTATTGTAGACCAACGAGTGTCTGGTAGTTTCCTGGAGGCCTGTAGCACTGCCGTACTGAACAGAATAAATACAAACACGCACAGATATCAGTAAACATCACATACAGTGTTGCAGTCACCACCGGTGGGCTCAGATCTTAACATATGACATCCATGGAAAGTCTAACAATACCTGACTGAAATAGACACATCTCACAAAGTGCTGTACAATTAGCTGTCAATCATTCACATACCTTGAGCCAGTTTGTATGAAATTTAATGCAACCACTAAGTTTGTATCACAAACTTGTAATCAGCTGACAAGTTTGCATCAATTAGTGCACAGCTGACAAGTTTGTATCAACCAGTACACAGCTGACAAGTTTGTATCAACTTGTACACAGAGTAAGATGATAGTAGCTTCAGTTCATCTGCTGTACACACGCACACTGACCATTCTGTCCGTACACAACACTGCCATGGCGCCATCAATAAGCACCCACTGACGACCCTAGTCTCTCAGCCTCCGTACCGCTGGTCTGGGTCAGATGTGCCGCGATGTCTTGCCCCCAATGATGGCAAGGATCTCGTCGCGACTGAGTGTCTCCTTGGAGAGGAGGGAGGAGGCGAGGGCTTTGTGCTCCTTCTGGTGTGCCTTGATCAGAGCCTTCGCTCGCTCATATGACTCCTGCACGGACACATCACATGTATCATACAGGACGTACTGGGGCTAGCAAGATGACAAACAGCTAAGTACACCTGAGCCGGCATATCTGTGTGTGTGTGTGTGTGTGTGTGTGTGTGTGTGTGTGTGTGTGTGTGTGTGTGTGTGTGTGTGTGTGTGTGTGTGTGTGTGTGTGTGTTAACATTTTCCTCTTTTTTTAGATGGTTTGCATCTCGGGCACCAAACTGTCATGGATTACTCTACGACCCTTCGAAAGGAAAGTAATGCTTTTATGGTATTGAAATTTGCCGTTGGTTAAGGGTTCTTACCAGTTTTAGGCTTTGTACCGTACGTCAGACAGGCACATTTGAAGGGTTCTTATCATTTTTTGGGTTTGTACCGTACGTTAGACACACATTTCAAGGGTTCTGATCAGTTTTAGGGTTTGTACCATACATTAGACATTTTGATTGTTCATAACGTTATGCGTATTTTGTATGATTGTTCCGAGGAGCGTTGATCAGTTGTGGACATTTTAAGTAACTTGCTTTAACACAAAAAACTCATTTACATCATTTACGAATACCTTCTGTTTGTATGTATGAAGCGCCATCCTGAGGATGAGCATTTTTGGTAGTGTTTTCAATGAGTGATAAGACAAGTGCAACCATTTTTGAATCTGTAATAAAATTTCATTATAAGTATATCTAAAAATGTTGACAGCTGTATTAAATGTGATATTGTGGGGCAATTTAAAATTGTGACAGTCACCTTGTGTATATTTTAATATCAGTACAAATATATATATTTAAACATGGCAACAAATGAAAATTAAAGATTATATTGACAAATGCTGGTTTTTGTTAGTGATATCTGGTAGACCGACAGATGGAAAAAAGTCATACCTTAACTTGCCTTACAATATTTCAGTTTTGTCAGGTATTTAATATTTAAGCAGTCTCATTTTCTAATATGATGCACTTTGTCAGTGTACAATTTGTAGGTGGCACAGGGGGCCTTACCGCCAGCAGCCGCTTGATTTCACTGTCGACGAGCTCTGCCATCTGTGGACTGAGGTCGTTGACCTTGAGGAAGGACATTCCGCTCTCCACCTCCTCCTCATCGAAGACACGCACACCAACCTGACGGACAGATGGACACTTACAGATGGATGGACGGACAGGGACAATTACAGCCAACCTGATGGACTGACAGGGACAACTACAGCCAACCTGACGGACAGGCAGACAGATGGATCAACAGACATGGACCAGTTACAAAAGGACGGAGACAGGGTCAATTAACTGACCTACCAAGACAGATGAACAAACTGACCGACATGAGGACAACAAAACAGCAAGTGCCATGTAAACAACTATACATAACCTGAGAACTTACACCACCACCAACATTAGCCATATTTCAGTGAAGCACTAAAGTCAGCCATGCACCTAGAGTGACCTAGGCTAAGACACAGGCCACATACCTTGTCAGCCATGCACCTAGACTAGTAGAGTGACCTAGGCCAAGACACAGGCCTCATACTTTGTTGGCCATGCACCTAGAATAACCTAGCACAAGACACAGCCCACATACCTTGTCAGACTTGCATCTAGGCCAAGACACAGCCCACATACCTTGTCAGACATGCATCTAGAGTGACCTAGCACAAGACACAGTCCACATACCTTGTCAGCCATGCATCTAGGCCAAGACACAGCCCACATATCTTGTCAGACATGCACCTAGAGTGACCTAGCACAAGACACAGCCCACATACCTTGTCAGCCTTGCATCTAGGCCAAAACACAGCCCACATACCTTGTCAGACATGCATCTAGAGTGACCTAGCACAAGACACAGGCCACATACCTTGTCAGACATGCATCTAGGCCAAGACACAGCCCACATACCTTGTCAGACATGCATCTAGAGTGACCTAGCACAAGACACAGGCCACATACCTTGTCAGCCATGCACCTAGACTAGTAGAGACCTAAGCCAAGACACAGGCCACATACCTTGTCAGCCATGCACCTAGACTAGTAGAGTGACCTAGGCCAAGACACAGGCCTCATACCTTGTTGGTCATGCACCTAGAATGACCTAGCACAAGACACAGCCCACATACCTTGTCAGACATGCATCTAGGCCAAGACACAGTCCACATACCTTGTTGGCCATGCACCTAGAATGACCTAGCACAAGACACAGCCCACATACCTTGTCAGACATGCATCTAGGCCAAGACACAGTCCACATACCTTGTTGGTCATGCACCTAGAATGACCTAGCACAAGACACAGTCCACATACCTTGTCAGCCATGCATCTAGGCCAAGACACAGGCCACATACCTTGTCAGCCATGCACCTAGACTAGTAGAGTGACCTAGGCCAAGACACAGGCCTCATACCTTGTTGGTCATGCACCTAGAATGACCTAGCACAAGACACAGTCCACATACCTTGTCAGCCATGCATCTAGGCCAAGACACAGGCCACATACCTTGTCAGCCATGCACCTAGACTAGTAGAGTGACATAGGCCAAGACACAGGCCTCATACCTTGTTGGTCATGCACCTAGAATGACCTAGCACAAGACACAGCCCACATACCTTGTCAGACATGCATCTAGGCCAAGACACAGTCCACATACCTTGTTGGCCATGCACCTAGAATGACCTAGCACAAGACACAGCCCACATACCTTGTCAGACATGCATCTAGGCCAAGACACAGTCCACATACTTTGTTGGCCATGCACCTAGAATGACCTAGCACAAGACACAGTCCACATATCTTGTCAGACTTGCATCTAGGCCAAGACACAGTCCACATACCTTGTCAGACATGCATCTAGGCCAAGACACAGCCCACATACCTTGTCAGACTTGCACCTAGAATGACCTAGCACAAGACACAGTCCACATACCTTGTCAGACATGCATCTAGAGTGACCTAGCACAAGACACAGCCCACATACCTTGTCAGACATGCATTTAGAGTGACCTAGCACAAGACACAGCCCACATACCTTGTCAGCCATGCATCTAGGCCAAAACACAGCCCACATACCTTGTCAGACATGCATCTAGAGTGACCTAGCACAAGACACAGTCCACATACCTTGTCAGACATGCATCTAGAGTGACCTAGCACAAGACACAGCCCACATACCTTGTCAGACATGCATCTAGAGTGACCTAGCACAAGACACAGGCCACATACCTTGTCAGCCATGCACCTAGACTAGTAGAGACCTAAGCCAAGACACAGGCCACATACCTTGTCAGCCATGCACCTAGACTAGTAGAGTGACCTAGGCCAAGACACAGGCCTCATACCTTGTTGGTCATGCACCTAGAATGACCTAGCACAAGACACAGCCCACATACCTTGTCAGCCATGCATCTAGGCCAAGACACAGTCCACATACCTTGTCAGCCATGCATCTAGGCCAAGACACAGTCCACATACCTTGTCAGACATGCATCTAGGCCAAGACACAGCCCACATACCTTGTTGGCCATGCACCTAGAATGACCTAGCACAAGACACAGCCCACATACCTTGTCAGCCATGCATCTAGGCCAAGACACAGCCCACATACCTTGTTGGCCATGCACCTAGAATGACCTAGCACAAGACACAGCCCACATACCTTGTCAGCCATGCATCTAGGCCAAGACACAGGCCACATACCTTGTCAGCCATGCACCTAGACTAGTAGGGTGACCTAGGCCAAGACACAGGCCTCATACCTTGTTGGCCATGCACCTAGAATGACCTAGCACAAGACACAGTCCACATATCTTGTCAGACTTGCATCTAGGCCAAGACACAGTCCACATACCTTGTCAGACATGCATCTAGGCCAAGACACAGCCCACATACCTTGTCAGACTTGCACCTAGAATGACCTAGCACAAGACACAGTCCACATACCTTGTCAGACTTGCATCTAGAGTGACCTAGCACAAGACACAGCCCACATACCTTGTCAGACATGCATCTAGAGTGACCTAGCACAAGACACAGGCCACATACCTTGTCAGCCATGCACCTAGACTAGTAGAGACCTAAGCCAAGACACAGGCCACATACCTTGTCAGCCATGCACCTAGACTAGTAGAGTGACCTAGGCCAAGACACAGGCCTCATACCTTGTTGGTCATTCACCTAGAATGACCTAGCACAAGACACAGCCCACATACCTTGTCAGCCATGCATCTAGGCCAAGACACAGCCCACATACCTTGTTGGCCATGCACCTAGAATGACCTAGCACAAGACACAGCCCACATACCTTGTCAGCCATGCATCTAGGCCAAGACACAGGCCACATACCTTGTCAGCCATGCACAGAGACTAGTAGAGTGACCTAGGCCAAGACACAGGCCTCATACCTTGTTGGCCATGCACCTAGAATGACCTAGCACAAGACACAGTCCACATATCTTGTCAGATTTGCATCTAGGCCAAGACACAGTCCACATACCTTGTCAGACATGCATCTAGAGTGACCTAGCACAAGACACAGTCCACATACCTTGTCAGACATGCATCTAGAGTGACCTAGCACAAGACACAGTCCACATACCTTGTCAGACTTGCATCTAGAGTGACTTAGGACAAGACACAGCCCACATACCTTGTCAGACTTGCATCTAGAGTGACCTAGCACAAGACACAGTCCACATACCTTGTCAGACATCCATCTAGAGTGACCTAGCACAAGACACAGGCCACATACCTTGTCAGCCATGCACCTAGACTAGTAGAGTGACCTAGGCCAAGACACAGGCCTCATACCTTGTTGGCCATGCACCTAGAATGACCTAGCACAAGACACAGTCCACATACTTTGTCAGACATGCATCTAGGCCAAGACACAGCCCACATACCTTGTCAGACATGCATCTAGAGTGACCTAGCACAAGACACAGCCCACATACCTTGTCAGACTTGCATCTAGAGTGACTTAGGACAAGACACAGTCCACATACCTTGTCAGACATGCATCTAGGCCAAGACACAGCCCACATACTTTGTCAGACATGCATCTAGAGTGACCTAGCACAAGACACAGTCCACATACCTTGTCAGACATGCATCTAGGCCAAGACACAGCCCACATACCTTGTCAGACATGCATCTAGATTGACCTAGCACAAGACACAGCCCACATACCTTGTCAGCCATGCATCTAGGCCAAGACACAGCCCACATATCTTGTCAGACATGCATCTAGAGTGACCTAGCACAAGACACAGTCCACATACCTTGTCAGACATGCATCTAGGCCAAGACACAGCCCACATACCTTGTCAGACATGTATCTAGAGTGACCTAGCACAAGACACAGGCCACATACCTTGTCAGCCATGCACCTAGACTAGTAGAGTGACCTAGGCCAAGACATAGGCCTCATACCTTGTTGGCCATGCACCTAGAATGACCTAGCACAAGACACAGTCCACATATCTTGTCAGACTTGCATCTAGGCCAAGACACAGCCCACATACCTTGTCAGACATGCATCTATAGTGACCTAGCACAAGACACAGCCCACATACCTTGTCAGACTTGCATCTATAGTGACCTAGCACAAGACACAGCCCACATACCTTGTCAGACTTGCATCTAGAGTAACCTAACACAAGACACAGCCCACATACCTTGTCAGACATGCATCTATAGTGACCTAGCACAAGACACAGCCCACATACCTTGTCAGACTTGCATCTAGAGTAACCTAGCACAAGACACAGTCTACATACCTTGTCAGACATGCATCTAGGCCAAGACACAGCCCACATACCTTGTCAGACTTGCATCTAGAGTGACCTAACACAAGACACAGTCCACATACCTTGTCAGACATGCATCTAGGCCAAGACACAGCCCACATACCTTGTCAGACATGCATCTATAGTGACCTAGCACAAGACACAGCCCACATACCTTGTCAGACTTGCATCTAGAGTAACCTAGCACAAGACACAGTCCACATACCTTGTCAGACATGCATCTAGGCCAAGACACAGCCCACATACCTTGTCAGACTTGCATCTAGAGTGACCTAGCACAAGACACAGTCCACATACCTTGTCAGACTTGCACCTAGAGTGACCTAGCACAAGACACAGTCCACATACCTTGTCAGACATGCACCTAGAGTGACCTAGCACAAGACACAGTCCACATACCTTGTCAGACTTGCACCTAGAGTGACCTAGCACAAGACACAGCCCACATACCTTGTCAGACTTGCATCTAGAGTGACCTAGCACAAGACACAGCCCACATACCTTGTCAGACTTGCATCTAGAGTGACCTAGCACAAGACACAGTCCACATACCTTGTCAGACATGCACCTAGAGTGACCTAGCACAAGACACAGCCCACATACCTTGTCAGACTTGCATCTAGAGTGACCCAGCACAAGACACAGCCCACATACCTTGTCAGACTTGCATCTAGAGTGACCTAGGCCAAGACACAGCCCACATACCTTGTCAGACTTGCATCTAGAGTGACCCAGCACAAGACACAGCCCACATACCTTGCCAGACTTGCATCTAGAGTGACCTAGGACAAGACACAGTCCACATACCTTGTCAGACATGCATCTAGAGTGACCTAGGACAAGACACAGTCCACATACCTTGTCAGACATGCATCTAGAGTGACCTAGGACAAGACACTGTCCACATACCTTGTCAGACATGCATCTAGAGTGACCTAGGACAAGACACAGTCCACATACCTTGTCAGACTTGCATCTAGAGTGACCTAGGACAAGACACAGTCCACATACCTTGTCAGACATGCATCTAGAGTGACCTAGGACAAGACACAGTCCACATACCTTGTCAGACATGCATCTAGAGTGACTTAGGACAAGATACAGTCCACATACCTTGTCAGACATGCATCTAGAGTGACCTAGCACAAGACACAGTCCGCATACCTTGTCAGACATGCATCTAGAGTGACCTAGCACAAGACACAGCCCACCTACCTTGTCAGACATGCATCTAGAATGATCTAGCACAAGACACAGCCCACATACCTTGTCAGACATGCATCTAGAGTGACCTAGCACAAGACACAGCCCACATACCTTGTCAGACATGCATCTAGAATGACTTAGGACAAGATACAGTCCACATACCTTGTCAGACAGGCATCTAGAGTGACCTAGCACAAGACACAGCCAACATACCTTGTCAGACTTGCATCTAGAGTGACCTAGCACAAGACACAGCCCACCTACCTTGTCAGACATGCATCTAGAATGACCTAGCACAAGACACAGCCCACATACCTTGTCAGACATGCATCTAGAGTGACCTAGCACAAGACACAGCCCACATACCTTGTCAGACATGCATCTAGAATGACTTAGGACAAGATACAGTCCACATACCTTGTCAGACAGGCATCTAGAGTGACCTAGCACAAGACACAGCCAACATACCTTGTCAGACTTGCATCTAGAGTGACCTAGCACAAGACACAGCCCACATACCTTGTCAGACATGCATCTAGAGTGACCTAGCACAAGACACAGCCCACATACCTTGTCAGACATGCATCTAGAATGACTTAGGACAAGATACAGTCCACATACCTTGTCAGACAGGCATCTAGAGTGACCTAGCACAAGACACAGCCAACATACCTTGTCAGACTTGCATCTAGAGTGACCTAGCACAAGACACAGCCCACATACCTTGTCAGACATGCATCTAGAATGACTTAGGACAAGATACAGTCCACATACCTTGTCAGACAGGCATCTAGAGTGACCTAGCACAAGACACAGCCAACATACCTTGTCAGACATGCACTTAGAATGACCTAGGACAAGACACAGCCCACATACCTTGTCAGACATGCCAAACTTCTTCACCATTGCCGTCGCGATAGCCGTCGCCTGGTGGAAGTCTGAACTTGCTCCTGTTACAGTGAAACAATAAGCTGAGAAGAGACTTGGGCAACCAGAGGAGTAAGCCTCATTCATAAGCTATTGGCACATGCCTAGACTTGCCACCAAATTGCATTTAATAAACCCAAAAAAGTATTCACAATTTGACTGTTGCACTCGTGAAATGTTCAAATTGTAAACAAAACATTAATATTGTCAACACCATTTACAGGCAGTATTACAGGGGCAGGCAGGGCTACTCACAACTGCCTTTTCATATTCAATGCCTTCAATTGATTCCCACACAACAATGACCTGATTCAGCAAATTTCCTGCTAATTACTACCTTGGCATGAGAGGATGATTCCAGATAATGAAACCAACAAACTCACTGGAAACCCACAACCCTTCATCGTGAATGAGCAATTTTGATAATAATAATATCATAATCCTTTTGGCGGCCACAGGCTTATTGCTGATTATTCTGCTGCATTTTGGGGGTTGCGAGGAGGTAGGAATTGTTTTTACCAAGAGAAGAATATCTAGGGAGTCAGACATATGGAAAACATTCACTATAACAAATTTAAATAAATAAAACAAAACCCCAAAAAATCATACAAATGAATAAAATTTAAAACACATAATTACTAATAAATAAATGAATAATTAAAATAAGATCCATACCCCTACCTAATCTATGGAGGATCTAGAGTTGTGGCACCCTTGCCTTGAAGGTGTCAAGGGTACTGGCAGCCACAGCTGTTTCTGGCAGCTCGATTCTGTCTTTGATGGTATTGGAGAGGAAAGAATGTTGTCTGTACTTGGTTCTACACTAGACTGGCAGAGCTGCTGTGAATTCCCTCTTCTTTGTTTGATCGGGAACGATTGACTATTGCTTGGTTCTTAATAATTTTATGTAACATGGTCAATCTTGCCACCTTTCTGCGGTGCTGGAGGGAAGGCCATTTGAGTCTGTTGATCACTGTGGTGACACTAGATATCTTCTGGTACTGGTTGACCACAAACTGAGTGGCTCTTCTCTGGACTGCCTCAATCTTGTTAATGTTGCACCGTGTAGGGGTCTCATACTATACTGCGCAGACATACTCCAGTATGGGACGAACAAAGGTCTTGTATGCAGTCTCCTTCAGCTGGGTGGCGCTGATCTTGATATTGCGACATAAGAAACCTAGGGTCTCGGGTGATGGTAACGCTGAGGTACTTGGCAGAGGTGACAGTTGCCAAGGTACGGCCATGGAGTAGGTATTGGCACTCTGCAGTGGTCCTCTTGCAGGTGACAGGGAGAGTCGTACATTTCCCTGGGTGGAAAGTCATGTCCCATCGTTGTTCCCAGCTTTCCAATTGTTGGAGGTCGAGTTGTACCTGGTGTTGGTCGTGGTCAGTGGAGGAGGCGATAGACAGCGGTGTCATCATTAAAAATATATATATATATACACATATATATATACAAATAGAACAATATGCAATAATGTTGGTGTTCTCTCACTGACCTGTGGTCACTTTGTCGGCTCCCAACATGATCTCCTCCCCCACCCGGCCCCCCATCGCTACATCCATGCGGGCCAGCAGTTGGGACCGCGTCTGGTTATACTCCTCTTTCTCTGGGATGAACGACGTCTGAGAGACACAACATAACATCAGTTACAATCACCGGCTGCAACAACTTATGCTGCATCTCCTGGTGAAACTAGGCACTCTTGTGATTACGTTATTGTAAAATGGCTTAGATACTTAGAATTGTTCACAGTGCAGATGAATCATACCTTACACTCATCTCCTGACATGATTAATTACAGCTGTGAACTGGCTTATGGGTAAGAACAAATGTTCACAGTGCACGTGAATCATATCTCACAGATAATATTTAATTTAATTGTTTTGTACAATCAGATGTATACAATGAAAACTTCCATAGTGCCAAATTCCTCAGAATGCTATGCTCAGAGGTGAATTACAATCAAAGACTAAACAACCTCAAAATCGGCACACAATACTAATGTTGTCAATACCACTGTCTTCCGGCACTGCTGCATTTACACATAGTGCTAATTCTCACTTTGCCAACTGATGCGCTGTACATGAAACAAAAAGAATGCTAAACATTTTTAATATCAGTAGTTCAAAACAACGAGGATGAAATACACAAATCAAATTACTATAAAACTTCTACAGGAGTAATGTCGCTGCCGTCTCGCAGTGAGAGGCTGGCTGTGACTCACATGTCCAAGACTAGTGCCGCGTGGTACGATGGTGACTTTGTGCAGCGGGGTGGCGTCCTTGGTGAAGTAGGCGACCAGCGTGTGGCCGGCCTCATGGTACGCCGTACATCGGTTGGTCTCCTCGTCAGGGATCTTACTCTTCTTTGCTGGCCCTGAAAGATCACATTTATGTTACATAACCCGTATCCAAAGCAGTTCCCAGTGTCTTACAGAGAATGACTAAGGCAGTACACTGTAGAAACAAATCTAATTATATCAAGTTGCACCTTTGCAAACTGGATGCGGCGTGTACGAGATAGTGCCATAGTAGCTCACATAACTGCATGCGGCGTGTACGAGATAGTGCCATAGTAGCTCACATAACTGCATGCAGCGTGTACGAGATAGTGCCATAGTAGCTCACATAACTGCATGCAGCGTGTACGAGATAGTGCCATAGTAGCTCACATAACTGCATGCAGCGTGTACGAGATAGTGCCATAGTAGCTCACATAACTGCATGCAGCGTGTACGAGATAGTGCCATAGTAGCTCACATAACTGCATGCAGCGTGTACGAGATAGTGCCATAGTAGCTCACATAACTGCATGCAGCGTGTACGAGATAGTGCCATAGTAGCTCACATAACTGCATGCAGCGTGTATGAGATAGTGCCATAGTAGCTCACATAACTGCATGCAGCGTGTATGAGATAGTGCCATAGTAGCTCACATAACTGCATGCAGCGTGTATGAGATAGTGCCATAGTAGCTCACATAACTGCATGCGTGTACGAGAAAGTGCCATAGTAGCTCACATAGCTGGATAAGGCCAAAGGCCGTGTGGAAATGTTCTCTGTAAGACGTAACAAGTTTCTATCATAACACAATGTGTGTGATTATGACATCAGAACTGCATTTTACTATAATTGAGCTAGCATATGTTCGTGTGGGAGTATATCAAAGTTCTCCTAGATTGAATGAATGAATGATTCGTTTATTCAAACATTGGCAACATGATACAAGAAAAGGGGATGTTTTGTGTAACTTGCATTAACGCAAAATACTTAAATTACTACATGTGTGTGTGTGTGTGTGTGTGTGTGTGTGTGTGTGTGTGTGTGTGTGTGTGTGTGTGTGTGTGTGTGTGTGTGTGTGTGTGTGTGTGTGTGTGTGTGTGTGTGTGTGTGTGTGTGTGTGAGAGCGTACGAGCGTGCCTGCAGCGACTGATATACCGACCCATGAGGATCTTGTCCTGTGCATATTCGAGGTGCTCCATGGTGACCGAGGTGGCTGCGTCCATGGCGGCCTTCAGTGCAGCTTGGTTGACCAGGTTCTCTAGGTCGGCACCAGTGCATCCTGTGGTGCCCTTCGCCAGCTTGTACACGTCCACACCTGGCATAAGATGAACATAGTGCCAGTGCTGACATTTGTGATGACTCATCATAAGATGAACATAGTGCCAGTTCTGACACTTGTGATGACTCATCATAAGATGAACATAGTGCCAGTGCTGACATTTGTGATGACTCATCATAAGATGAACATAGTGCCAGTGCTGACTTTGTGATGACTCATCATAAGATGAACATAGTGCCAGTGCTGACATTTGTGATGACTCATCATAAGATGAACATAGTGCCAGTGCTGACATTTGTGATGACTCATCATTTGGCAACAAAGACTTTTCTAGATATCGCTGTTTATACGAAGATTACTAAGGCCACGATGTAAACATGTAAGCAATCAGAATATGACAAATGTTATATAGGTCACTGGAACAAACACCAATACTGAGATTCTGTCACTGAAAATGTATTGTATTGTTGGCATCTCCTTTTTTTTGGACAAATGAATCCTACAGATACTGAGGTACATTAATAATTGGGACATTCCAACTCCGGGAAATGATGTTCATGTGCCAAAGTCTCCAGATTAACAATTACGATTAACGAGATGCCTTTGTGGTTTATAACAACTGCAGTTGTGACACCGATTGTTATTAATAACGATGAAGCTCAGTGTCTTTCCTTAGCTACAAGACTACCTGAGCTATAAGCATACCTGAGCTACAAGCGTTCCTGAGTTGGAAGCCTCCCTGTGATACAGATGTACCTGAGCTACAAGCCTACCTGAGCTAAACTACACCTGAGCTAAACTACACCTACATGAGCCTACCTGAGCTAGCTTTGACCTTGGAGAGATAATGTTCAATGATCTCTACACGCCCCTTCAGGTCGGGAGGGTAGACACGCACTTCCACGTCAAACCGCCCTGGTCGCAGTAGAGCCCTGGGCAACACAATTTTATTCAGCTTTGTAAGCACCAAAGAGACACAGACATTCGATTCAGCCATCTGTGGGAGATCATCGTACTCTTAATAAGCATGCTTGCAAACATTGTTTTTATGTGGCACAAGTAGGTCTGATGATCTGTTTGTCATGATCATTACTATCAATGGCTCAGTGTAATATCAATGATAACTATTGATACTTAAAAGTTGCTATTGTTCCACCCCTACTTACTGAACATGAAAACATGACCGCAATGTCCTAGGTCACACACTCAACCATGTCACTCACTTGTCTAAGTTGTCCCGTCGATTCGTCGCCCCAAGAACAATGACGCCGTCATTCTGTTGGAAGCTGCACACATAAAGCAATCATACATAGACAACTGTGCAATGTCAGCATCCACAACTCATTACACATACACAACAGTGCAATGTCAGCATCCACAACTCACTACACTGGCTGTGTAATCTTGTATCATATCTTTATTTAAATCTGAGCATCAGCGATGTTTTCAGGCTAAAGCAAAAGTTACAAGTGGCAACTGTAGTTAAATTTTATATTTTAATTTTTAAATGTTAATAAATTAATTAAGGAATGTTAATTGCAAACTACTTTGTAAAATAATTATGTAACTAGCCAAGATTAGTGCAATTTTTTACAAGAAATTATTATTACATCAGCAAGAGTAATTAATTACCAATTACAACTGTAAGAATGAAAACTACTGGTTCGGTGGTCTACGTGAGCCAATGTGTGTTAACATCAAACAAGTTTATATAAAAGTTAGTGGACCATGAAAGTAGACAGGAGCAGACTGAGATGGACAGGACAGAGAGTGACTGAGTGAGGAGAGACTGACAAGAAGATTAAGGGAAGAGAAGAGTGGTAGTAGTAGAAGACTAACATTAAGATGGAGACTGCAAAGAGACGTTGGAAGGGAAGGAATGAACAGAGTGAGACAATTACAGAAGATTGGAGAAGTATCCAAGGGGCCAGAGGGAATGTTTGACCAGATAAACCTTACTGACCCGTCCATCTCAGCGAGGAGTTGGTTGATGGTCTGGTTGGCGTACGGGTGGATCTGAGAGCTGGTCCTCTTTGCTCCCACCGTGTCTATCTCATCTATGAAAATCACACAAGGCGCACGCACCTTTGCTGCATCTGGTAGTGAGAAATAACAACACATTAGGCATTTATAGCATGCCGTATATCCAGGTAAAAACTTGCTGAAAGACATCCATAAGGTAAACTATATACGATCTGTCAAGATTATGTAACTAAATAAGCTACAATAAAATACATATTAAAACCAGTTAATAAAAAATAGGACACAAAAATGCAGTCATTAAAAAACAACATTGTTGCTATATAAGGCGACATGAAACAGACACCTTTACTGTCTTGAATGCACAATATGTAACAGTAATCACTGCATTGTGAAGTATAATGAGAGAATATTCCGCAGACGGTCAGCGATATGCACACATTTCCATGCACACACACGCATACATAGAAGCTTCTTGCGAGACTGTTTGTTTTTGGAGTTTATAGGATGGTATCATGCATAACAGTACAACATTACAACAATACAGATAGGCTTAACACTCAGTAATTTTCTGTGACATCTGCGAGTTTTTCCAATGAGCCAAGCAGGATAGTCATCAAACTAAATGGGACCTAACTCTCCAATCCTGCACATTTCCTATTTAATTCCACTGAAATTTTCTCACATTCGACATTTGCTTACGGAACTTACTGTACTTATTTGCAAGAAAGGGTTGTAAACTGCTTACCAAAGAGTTGCCGTACCCTCTTTGCTCCTGTGCCAACAAAGATCTCATCAAACTCTGACCCTGATGCGTGGAAGAAGGGAACGGCCGCCTCACCTACAACAAACATAACTCACTGGTTGGACAAGTTCATTGGACTGGTGTGCAACTTGAGCAATACAGTGAACATATCAATCATTCTTTCAGAATTAAATAATGATATCTTTAAGAAACCCAAACTATGTTCTAGACCTGTATGATGGCAAAATATTTTGTTTATTGACCAATGCAATGATCCTATTACAGGACATGTGTCTATCACGATGGTAGGCAATGTTTAATTTCACCACACCTGACAGTGTAGTGTTTCATCTGGAGGAATCTGAAGGACTACTTAGATATTAATTTTACAGAGCACTAAAAAAATACACACATAACGTGTATTTGTGGAGAAAGTAAACTTCAACGCACATAATATGTTTCTTGTTTATAGCAATCTGTCTAAATAATTGTTTTGGGTGCCTTACAATGTTTCATAAAATCTACAAATAACATTTAAAAACCTACGTAAGTGGGAAGTGATGGTTGAGAGGTAGTGCGATGAAGAATATGTTCTAGAGGTCTACGTAAGTGGGGAGTGATGGTTGAGAGGTAGTGAGATAAAGAATATGTTCTAGAGGTCTACGTAAGTGGGGAGTGATGAGTGAGAGGTAGTGAGATGAAGAATATGTTCTAGAGGTCTATATAAGTGGGGAGTGATGGTTGAGAGGTAGTGAGATGAAGAATATGTTCTAGAGGTCTACATAAGTGGGAAGTGACAGTTGAGAGGTAGTGAGATGAAGAATAAGTTCTAGAGGTCTACGTAAGTAGGGAGTGATGGTTGAGAGGTAGTGAGATGAAGAATATGTTCTAGAGGTCTACGTAAGTGGAGAGTGATGGGTGAGAGGTAGTGCGATGAAGAATATGTTCTAGAGGTCTATGTAAGTGGGAAGTGATGGTTGAGAGGTAGTGAGATGAAGAATATGTTCTAGAGGTCTATGTAAGTGGGGAGTGATGGTTGAGAGGTAGTGAGATGAAGAATATGTTCTAGCGGTCTATGTAAGTGGGAAGTGATGGTTGAGAGGTAGTAAGATGAAGAATATGTTCTAGAGGTCTACGTAAGTGGGGAGTGATGGTTGAGAGGTAGTGAGATGAAGAATATGTTCTAGCGGTCTACATAAGTGGGGAGTGATGGTTGAGAACTTGAGAGGTAGTGAGATAAAGAATATGTTCTAGAGGTATACGTAAGTGGGGAGTGATGGTTGAGAGGTAGTGAAATGAAGAATATGTTTTAGAGGTCTACGTAAGTGGGGAGTGTTGGTTGAGAGGTAGTGAGATGAACAATATGTTCTAGAGGTCTACGTAACAGGGGTGTGATGGTTGAGATGTAATGAGATGAAAAATATGTTCTAGAGGTCTACGTAAGTGGGGAGTGATGGTTGAGAGGTAGTGAGATGAAGAATATGTTCTAGAGGTCTACGTAAGAGGGGAGTGATGGTTGAGAGGTAGTGAGATGAAGAATATGTTCTAGAGGTCTACGTAAGTGGGAAGTGATGGTTGAGAGGTAGTGAGATGAAGAATATGTTCTAGAGGTCTACGTAAGAGGGGAGTGATGGTTGAGAGGTAGTGAGATGAAGAATATGTTCTAGAGGTCTACGTAAGTGGGAAGTGATGGTTGAGAGGTAGTGAGATGAAGAATATGTTCTAGAGGTCTACGTAACAGGGGTGTGATGGTTGAGATGTAATGAGATGAAAAATATGTTCTAGAGGTCTACGTAAGTGGGGAGTGATGGTTGAGAGGTAGTGAGATGAAGAATATGTTCTAGAGGTCTACGTAAGAGGGGAGTGATGGTTGAGAGGTAGTGAGATGAAGAATATGTTCTAGAGGTCTACGTAAGTGGGAAGTGATGGTTGAGAGGTAGTGAGATGAAGAATATGTTCTAGAGGTCTACGTAAGAGGGGAGTGATGGTTGAGAGGTAGTGAGATGAAGAATATGTTCTAGAGGTCTACGTAAGTGGGGAGTGTTGGTTGAGAGGTAGTGAGATGAACAATATGTTCTAGAGGTCTAAGAAAGTGGGAAGTGATGGTTGAGAGGTAGTGAGATGAAGAATATGTTCTAGAGGTCTACGTAAGAGGGGAGTGATGGTTGAGATGTAATGAGATGAAAAATATGTTCTAGAGGTCTACGTAAGTGGGGAGTGATGGTTGAGAGGTAGTGAGATGAAGAATATGTTCTAGAGGTCTACGTAAGAGGGGAGTGATGGTCGAGAGGTAGTGAGATGAAGAATATGTTCTAGAGGTCTACGTAAGTGGGGAGTGATGGTTGAGAGGTAGTGAGATGAAGAATATGTTCTAGAGGTCTACGTAAGTGGGGAGTGATGGTTGAGAGGTAGTGAGATGAAGAATATGTTCTAGAGGTCTACGTAAGAGGGGAGTGATGGTCGAGAGGTAGTGAGATGAAGAATATGTTCTAGAGGTCTACGTAAGTGGGGAGTGATGGTTGAGAGGTAGTGCGATGAAGAATATGTTCTAGAGGTCTACGTAAGTGGGGAGTGATGGTTGAGAGGTAGTGAGATAAAGAATATGTTCTAGAGGTCTACGTAAGTGGGGAGTGATGAGTGAGAGGTAGTGAGATGAAGAATATGTTCTAGAGGTCTATATAAGTGGGGAGTGATGGTTGAGAGGTAGTGAGATGAAGAATATGTTCTAGAGGTCTACATAAGTGGGAAGTGACAGTTGAGAGGTAGTGAGATGAAGAATAAGTTCTAGAGGTCTACGTAAGTAGGGAGTGATGGTTGAGAGGTAGTGAGATGAAGAATATGTTCTAGAGGTCTACGTAAGTGGAGAGTGATGGGTGAGAGGTAGTGCGATGAAGAATATGTTCTAGAGGTCTATGTAAGTGGGAAGTGATGGTTGAGAGGTAGTGAGATGAAGAATATGTTCTAGAGGTCTACGTAAGTGGGGAGTGATGGTTGAGAGGTAGTGAGATGAAGAATATGTTCTAGCGGTCTATGTAAGTGGGAAGTGATGGTTGAGAGGTAGTAAGATGAAGAATATGTTCTAGAGGTCTACGTAAGTGGGGAGTGATGGTTGAGAGGTAGTGAGATGAAGAATATGTTCTAGCGGTCTACATAAGTGGGGAGTGATGGTTGAGAACTTGAGAGGTAGTGAGATAAAGAATATGTTCTAGAGGTATACGTAAGTGGGGAGTGATGGTTGAGAGGTAGTGAAATGAAGAATATGTTTTAGAGGTCTACGTAAGTGGGGAGTGTTGGTTGAGAGGTAGTGAGATGAACAATATGTTCTAGAGGTCTAAGAAAGTGGGAAGTGATGGTTGAGAGGTAGTGAGATGAAGAATATGTTCTAGAGGTCTACGTAACAGGGGTGTGATGGTTGAGATGTAATGAGATGAAAAATATGTTCTAGAGGTCTACGTAAGTGGGGAGTGATGGTTGAGAGGTAGTGAGATGAAGAATATGTTCTAGAGGTCTACGTAAGAGGGGAGTGATGGTTGAGAGGTAGTGAGATGAAGAATATGTTCTAGAGGTCTACGTAAGTGGGAAGTGATGGTTGAGAGGTAGTGAGATGAAGAATATGTTCTAGAGGTCTACGTAAGAGGGGAGTGATGGTTGAGAGGTAGTGAGATGAAGAATATGTTCTAGAGGTCTACGTAAGAGGGGAGTGATGGTTGAGATGTAATGAGATGAAAAATATGTTCTAGAGGTCTACGTAAGTGGGGAGTGATGGTTGAGAGGTAGTGAGATGAAGAATATGTTCTAGAGGTCTACGTAAGAGGGGAGTGATGGTCGAGAGGTAGTGAGATGAAGAATATGTTCTAGAGGTCTACGTAAGTGGGGAGTGATGGTTGAGAGGTAGTGAGATGAAGAATATGTTCTAGAGGTCTACGTAAGTGGGGAGTGATGGTTGAGAGGTAGTGAGATGAAGAATATGTTCTAGAGGTCTACGTAAGAGGGGAGTGATGGTCGAGAGGTAGTGAGATGAAGAATATGTTCTAGAGGTCTACGTAAGTGGGGAGTGATGGTTGAGAGGTAGTGAGATGAAGAATATGTTCTAGCGGTCTACATAAGTGGGGAGTGATGGTTGAGAACTTGAGAGGTAGTGAGATAAAGAATATGTTCTAGAGGTATACGTAAGTGGGGAGTGATGGTTGAGAGGTAGTGAGATGAAGAATATGTTCTAGAGGTATACGTAAGAGGGGAGTGATGGTTGAGAGGTATTGAGATGAAGAATATGTTCTAGAGGTCTACGTAAGTGGGGAGTGATGGATGAGAGGTAGTGAGATGAAGAATATGTTCTAAAGATCTACGTAAGAGGGGAGTGATGGTTGAGATGTAGTGAGATGAAGAATATGTTCTAGAGGTCTACGTAAGTGGGGAGTGATGGTTGAGAAGTAGTGAGATGAAGAATATGTTCTAGAGGTCTACGTAAGAGGGGAGTGATGGTTGAGATGTAGTGAGATGAAGAATATGTTCTAGAGGTCTACGTAAGTGGGGAGTGATGGTTGAGAGGTAGTGAGATGAAGAATATGTTCTAAAAGTCTATGTAAGTGGGAAGTGATGGTTGAGAGGTAGTGAGATGAAGAATATGTTCTAGAGGTCTACGTAAGTGGGGAGTGATGGTTGAGAGGTAGTGAGATGTAGAATATGTTCTAGAGGTCTACGTAAGTGGGAAATGATGGTTGAGAGGTAGTGCGATGAAGAATATGTTCTAGACGTCTACGTAAGTGGGGAGGGATGGTTGAGAGATAGTGAGATGAATATGTTCTAGAGGTCTACGTAAGTGGGAAGTGATGGTTGAGAGGTAGTGCGATGACGAATATGTTCTAGATGTCTACGTAAGTGGGGAGTGATGGTTGAGAGGTAGTGAGATGAAGAATATGTTCTAGAGGTCTACGTAAGTGGGAAGTGATGGTTGAGAGGTAGTGAGATGAAGAATATGTTCTAGAGGTCTACGTAAGTGGGGAGTGATGGCCGAGAGGTAGTGCGATGAAGAATATGTTCTAGAGGTCTACGTAAGTGGGGCGGGATGGTTGAGAGATAGTGAGATGAAGAATATGTTCTAGAGGTCTACGAAAGTGGGAAGTGATGGTTGAGAGATAGTGAGATGAAGAATATGTTCTAGAGGTCTACGAAAGTGGGAAGTGATGGTTGAGAGGTAGTGAGATGAAGAATATGTTCTAGAGGTCTACGTAAGTGGGAAGTGATGGTTGAGAGGTAGTGAGATGAAGAATATGTTCTAGAGGTCTACGTAAGTGGGGCGGGATGGTTGAGAGATAGTGAGATGAAGAATATGTTCTAGAGGTCTACGAAAGTGGGAAGTGATGGTTGAGATGTAATGAGATGAAAAATATGTTCTAGAGGTCTACGTAAGTGGGGAGTGATGGTTGAGAGGTAGTGAGATGAAGAATATGTTCTAGAGGTCTACGTAAGAGGGGAGTGATGGTTGAGAGGTAGTGAGATGAAGAATATGTTCTAGAGGTCTACGTAAGTGGGGAGTGATGGTTGAGAGGTAGTGAGATGAAGAATATGTTCTAGAGGTCTACGTAAGTGGGGAGTGATGGTTGAGAGGTAGTGAGATGAAGAATATGTTCTAGAGGTCTACATAAGTGGGAAGTGACAGTTGAGAGGTAGTGAGATGAAGAATAAGTTCTAGAGGTCTACGTAAGTAGGGAGTGATGGTTGAGAGGTAGTGAGATGAAGAATATGTTCTAGAGGTCTACGTAAGTAGGGAGTGATGGTTGAGAGGTAGTGAGATGAAGAATATGTTCTAGAGGTCTACGTAAGTGGAGAGTGATGGGTGAGAGGTAGTGCGATGAAGAATATGTTCTAGAGGTCTATGTAAGTGGGAAGTGATGGTTGAGAGGTAGTGAGATGAAGAATATATTCTAGAGGTCTACGTAAGTGGGGAGTGATGGTTAAGAGGTAGTGAGATGAAGAATATGTTCTAGAGGTCTACGTAAGTGGGAAGTGATGGTTGAGAGGTAGTGCGATGAAGAATATGTTCTAGAGGTCTACGTAAGTGGGGAGGGATGGTTGAGAGATAGTGACATGAATATGTTCTAGAGGTCTATGTAAGTGGGGAGTGATGGTTGAGAGGTAGTGAGATGAAGAATATGTTCTAGAGGTCTACGTAAGTGGGGAGTGATGGTTGAGAGGTAGTGAGATGAAGAATATGTTCTAGAGGTCTACGTAAGTGGGAAGTGATGGTTGAGAGGTAGCGAGATGAAGAATATGTTCTAGAGGTCTACGTAAGTGGAGAGTGATGGGTGAGAGGTAGTGCGATGAAGAATATGTTCTAGAGGTCTACGTAAGTGGGAAGTGATGGTTGAGAGGTAGTGAGATGAAGAATATGTTCTAGAGGTCTACGTAAGTGGGGCGGGATGGTTGAGAGATAGTGAGATGAAGAATATGTTCTAGAGGTCTACGAAAGTGGGAAGTGATGGTTGAGAGATAGTGAGATGAAGAATATGTTCTAGAGGTCTACAAAAGTGGGAAGTGATGGTTGAGAGGTAGTGAGATGAAGAATATGTTCTAGAGGTCTACGTAAGAGGGGAGTGATGGTTGAGATGTAATGAGATGAAAAATATGTTCTAGAGGTCTACGTAAGTGGGGAGTGATGGTTGAGAGGTAGCGAGATGAAGAATATGTTCTAGAGGTCTACGTAAGAGGGGAGTGATGGTTGAGAGGTAGTGAGATGAAGAATATGTTCTAGAGGTCTACGTAAGTGGGGAGTGATGGTTGAGAGGTAGTGAAATGAAGAATATGTTCTAGAGGTCTACGTAAGTGGGGAGTGATGGTTGAGAGGTAGTGAGATGAAGAATATGTTCTAGAGGTCTACATAAGTGGGAAGTGACAGTTGAGAGGTAGTGAGATGAAGAATAAGTTCTAGAGGTCTACGTAAGTAGGGAGTGATGGTTGAGAGGTAGTGAGATGAAGAATATGTTCTAGAGGTCTACGTAAGTGGAGAGTGATGGGTGAGAGGTAGTGCGATGAAGAATATGTTCTAGAGGTCTATGTAAGTGGGAAGTGATGGTTGAGAGGTAGTGAGATGAAGAATATATTCTAGAGGTCTACGTAAGTGGGGAGTGATGGTTAAGAGGTAGTGAGATGAAGAATATGTTCTAGAGGTCTACGTAAGTGGGAAGTGATGGTTGAGAGGTAGTGCGATGAAGAATATGTTCTAGAGGTCTACGTAAGTGGGGAGGGATGGTTGAGAGATAGTGACATGAATATGTTCTAGAATTCTATGTAAGTGGGGAGTGATGGTTGAGAGGTAGTGAGATGAAGAATATGTTCTAGAGGTCTACGAAAGTGGGGAGTGATGGCTGAGAGGTAGTGAGATGAAGAATATGTTCTAGAGGTCTACGTAAGTGGGGAGTGATGGTTGAGAGGTAGTGAGATGAAGAATATGTTCTAGAGGTCTACATAAGTGGGAAGTGACAGTTGAGAGGTAGTGAGATGAAGAATAAGTTCTAGAGGTCTACGTAAGTAGGGAGTGATGGTTGAGAGGTAGTGAGATGAAGAATATGTTCTAGAGGTCTACGTAAGTAGGGAGTGATGGTTGAGAGGTAGTGAGATGAAGAATATGTTCTAGAGGTCTACGTAAGTGGAGAGTGATGGGTGAGAGGTAGTGCGATGAAGAATATGTTCTAGAGGTCTATGTAAGTGGGAAGTGATGGTTGAGAGGTAGTGAGATGAAGAATATATTCTAGAGGTCTACGTAAGTGGGAAGTGATGGTTGAGAGGTAGTGCGATGAAGAATATGTTCTAGAGGTCTACGTAAGTGGGGAGGGATGGTTGAGAGATAGTGACATGAATATGTTCTAGAGGTCTATGTAAGTGGGGAGTGATGGTTGAGATGTAATGAGATGAAAAATATGTTCTAGAGGTCTACGTAAGTGGGGAGTGATGGTTGAGAGGTAGTGAGATGAAGAATATGTTCTAGAGGTCTACGTAAGAGGGGAGTGATGGTTGAGAGGTAGTGAGATGAAGAATATGTTCTAGAGGTCTACGTAAGTGGGAAGTGATGGTTGAGAGGTAGTGAGATGAAGAATATGTTCTAGAGGTCTACGTAAGAGAGGAGTGATGGTTGAGAGGTAGTGAGATGAAGAATATGTTCTAGAGGTCTACGTAAGTGGGAAGTGATGGTTGAGAGGTAGTGAGATGAAGAATATGTTCTAGAGGTCTACGTAAGTGGGGCGGGATGGTTGAGAGATAGTGAGATGAAGAATATGTTCTAGAGGTCTACGAAAGTGGGAAGTGATGGTTGAGAGATAGTGAGATGAAGAATATGTTCTAGAGGTCTACGAAAGTGGGAAGTGATGGTTGAGAGGTAGTGAGATGAAGAATATGTTCTAGAGGTCTACGTAAGAGGGGAGTGATGGTTGAGATGTAATGAGATGAAAAATATGTTCTAGAGGTCTACGTAAGTGGGGAGTGATGGTTGAGAGGTAGTGAGATGAAGAATATGTTCTAGAGGTCTACGTAAGTGGGGAGTGATGGTTGAGAGGTAGTGAGATGAAGAATATATTCTAGAGGTCTACGTAAGTGGGGAGTGATGGTTAAGAGGTAGTGAGATGAAGAATATGTTCTAGAGGTCTATGTAAGTGGGAAGTGATGGTTGAGAGGTAGTGCGATGAAGAATATGTTCTAGAGGTCTACGTAAGTGGGGAGGGATGGTTGAGAGATAGTGACATGAATATGTTCTAGAGGTCTATGTAAGTGGGGAGTGATGGTTGAGAGGTAGTGAGATGAAGAATATGTTCTAGAGGTCTACGTAACTGGGAAGTGATGGTTGAGAGGTAGTGAGATGAAGAATATGTTCTAGAGGTCTACGAAAGTGGGGAGTGATGGCTGAGAGGTAGTGAGATGAAGAATATGTTCTAGAGGTCTACGTAAGTGGGGAGTGATGGTTGAGAGGTAGTGAGATGAAGAATATGTTCTAGAGGTCTATATAAGTGGGGAGTGATGGTTGAGAGGTAGTGAGATGAAGAATATGTTCTAGAGGTCTACGTAAGTAGGGAGTGATGGTTGAGAGGTAGTGAGATGAAGAATATGTTCTAGAGGTCTACGTAAGTGGGAAGTGATGGTTGAGAGGTAGTGCGATGAAGAATATGTTCTAGAGGTCAACGGAAGTGGGCAGTGATGGTTGAGAGGTAGTGAGATGAAGAATATGTTCTAGAGGTCAACGGAAGTGGGCAGTGATGGTTGAGAGGTAGTGAGATGAAGAATATGTTCTAGAGGTCTACGTAAGTAGGAAGTGATGGTTGAGAGGTAGTGAGATGAAGAATATGTCCTAGAGGTCTACGTAAGTGGGGAGTGATGGTTGAGAGGCAGTGAGATGAAGAATATGTTCTAGAGTTCTATGTTAGTGGTGATTGATGGTTGAGAGGTAATGAGATGAAGAATATGTTCTAGAGGTCTATGTAAGTGGGAAGTGATGGTTGAGAGGTAGTGAGATGAAGAATATGTCCTAGAGGTCTACGTAAGTGGGGAGTGATGGTTGAGAGGCAGTGAGATTAAGAATATGTTCTAGAGTTCTATGTTAGTGGTGATTGATGGTTGAGAGGTAATGAGATGAAGAATATGTTCTAGAGGTTTATGTAAGTGGGAAGTGATGGTTGAGAGGTAGTGCGATGAAGAATATGTTCTAGAGGTCTACGTAAGTAGGGAGTGATGGTTGAGTGGTAGTGCGATGAAGAATATGTTCTAGAGGTCTATGTAAGTGGGGAGTGCTGGTTGAGAGGTAGTGCGATGAAGAATATGTTCTAGAGGTCTATGTAAGAGGGGAGTGGTGGCTGAGAGGTATTGCGATGAACCATCGGTTGATGGAACCATGGTTCAAATCTCACTACCGACAGGTGTTATGAAACCTGGGCAATTTTGTTCACCCCAAGTAGCGTGTATCTTTTGGAAGAGATGCTATCAGCTGTTGGTCCCTTCTACCTAGTGTCTTTACAGAGGAAGTAAAAGATCGGGTTAAATGAAGTGCAGCTCTCACCTGCAACGGCTCTGGCTAGCAGTGTCTTCCCAATGCCAGGCGGACCCACCAGCAACACCCCTTTAGGTAGTTTCGCACCCAGAGCCTTGAATTTGCTGGGGTGTCGCAGGAACTCCACAACGTCCTGCAGCTCCTGCTTTGCCTCCTCTACCTGACAACAAGGGGCGCCAGGTGCACATAAGACGGACACATTTTTTTTAGACACATTGACATTGCCAAATAATTGTACAATACTAACACTGCAATGCAAGAGTAGCCCTGGAATGATTCACTTAAATATCCATCGTCTTTGTTTATATTTCATGTAAAGGCACCCCATTTCAACACAGGTGTCTTCCCACAAAAAGGTAAACAACTGGATGTTTACCTTATTACACACACACACACACGCACACTCTTTATTCTTTCGCAAACTCAAATTTTAGGCATTCCAAAACAGCATCAAAGTTACATCAGCTTCAATGAGCAAAGACATGTTACGTCTGGACACAGCATTCCTGAAGACAGGACTGTCACTGCCACTCACCCCTTTGATGTCACTGAAGCAAACATGGATGTCCTCAGGATTCACTTCATATCTGTCACCTTTCAGCACATTCAGCTTCATGTCTGCAACGAGGAACACTCACAATGTCATGGCCATTCAACGCTCACAGGACCCGTGTCATATCTCACATGACTCATGGTAATGATTATCAACCACTACCCTTACAGATGAGGCAAAGACATCAAGAAATGTTAGCCTTTTCAGAAACAATTTACACAATGAATGTGTATTTTAATTAATTTTATTGGATGCAGTTGTAAATTTAATACAAGTTATGAAGCAATAAAAGCACAAAGCAAGTGAACACATACGTATGAATCAACAGTACATAACAAATGTAGACGAAATGGATATACGAGGCATATCGGTTAGGATGATGGTTCAAACATTTTTCATCTATATCCATCTTAACTAAGCATGTAGTAATAATAATAAGGCAACTCATATTGCGCCTAAATCCTTGGAAACCAAGCTCAGAGGTGCATCAAAACAAAAGGATTGGTCAATCTCAAAATCCATACGTTGTATTCCAGTTGTCAGTAAATAAACAATTAAACATTTTAGTATATTAAACAATACAAAGCATACACTGAACCTATGAAGTACACAATTGTACATCCATTTAAAAAATAAAGTGGTATTTTTTAAAATAACATCGACCATGTGTGAAGTTCTATAAGTGGCGCAGACATTATTGTGTGTTGTGTAGTTTTCTCACACAGCTGTAGGGTTGTAGGGCAACAGTCCACAGTACTCTGTCTCAGTGAAAACTGGTCAGGGAAGAGCAGGAAAGAAAAACATAGAACAGAAACAGTAGAAACAAAAGCAGCCAATACAGATCACTCACATGCAGTCGTGCAGGCACATCATATCTTTTCATAGCTCTTTCTCTTCTTCTCCAGACAAGTTACAAAAAGACATTTCCCAACGAATGTCACTTTCAGCTCACCACCCTACGAGTGGGTGTCGTGACTCATCACCAGGTCTAGCCACATACCCAATAATGGGGCCAATATATCTCTATAAATACTTTGCAGTTACCGTAAGTCAACAACATAATTGGCTCCAGGTTCCTCAATGTTTTGTTGTGGTCCCAATATATCCCTTTGAAGCATTTTGTGACCGACTTCTTAATAATATCAAACTAAATAATGCAAATGTGATGGACAACCTTTGGCAAATACACCTGTAGAAATACATCACTTTTTCACTAACTTTGATAGACGATCGGAGGGGTCTAGACCACCCGCAGAGATGTCACATAATATCTACCTTATGTAAACATCACTTAACATATAGCGAGACTGCCTTCCCTCCCTCCCACCCTCCCTCCCACCCACCCAACATGCTCCAGATACCAAGTAGGCAAGGAAACATCACTTAACATATAGCGAGACTGCCTTCCCTCCCTCCCTCCCTCCCTCCCTCCCTACCTCCCTCCCACCCAACATGCTCCAGATACCAAGTAGGCAAGGAAACCAATCATTATTTAATTCTTCTTCTATGTAGCCCACTTGCCCCTACAAAATATCTCTTAATTCTTGCTTTAAACATATTCCCAGTTTCCCACTGCAAGAATTTACACAATCAGCAGATAATTTGTTCCATTCATGTACCGCCCCCTCCAAGAGAATGAACATTAAAGTTCTAAAATCTAATCTACATTCTTCCCTCGGGATCCAGAACCTTTCAAATATTACATTCTTCATCCATGGCACTTATCCATGATCGACCACAAGACATGTTGCCACCGCGTCTGACACGAATTGACGTGTCACCTACCAGGAAACATGGACGATGGGTCCGGAGGGAAGGTTGACGGTTTCACCGTCGAACTGTTGCTTCCCTTCCTTGATGGAAACGACCCTGACGACTTGTCATCTACTGTCACAAGGTCAGGTCAGTCAGTCGGTTGTCATAGCAATGGTCATGTGACTGATTGTAATGTATTAGCTAAATAGGAAGGAATGGTTCTTGATAGATGTATGAGTATCAACATCCATCAATGAACCCTGCATGACACTAGGTGGAGCCACATGGATGGAATTGGTTATAAGGGGTGGGGTCTTTTGTAACTGATGAATCCAGTACATCGCAGTTTGCCAATGTCACAATAAAAATTATGTGCGTGACCTCCATCAAGCCTTGCTATGCCAACATTTTCACATGTAATATATATGTGCATTACATTACTAGAGCGGTATGACACCTTTCTTCTATGCAATTCTCACTTCAACAACTTCGTCTAATGTTTTTGTCATAAAAACTTTTGGGGCCAGAATTTCAACAAAAGCTACGATGGAATGTCCAAACCCTCCATGTATTCGACATCCATTTGTGTACAGCTTGGTGGACCTTACACTTTGCAACAGAGATTGAAGAGGTCAATTGACCCATCCATCACATGTTGCCTAGCAGAAACTCTGTCAAGCCATCCAAAAATGGATGCCAAACATGTGGTGGTTTCGGACATTCCATTGTACAATTTGTTGAAATTCTGGTTCCAAGTGTTTCTTTATGACAAAATCATAGGGAAAAGTTTTTAACGAGACAACTGTATGCATGATTGTTTGATATATGAGGTATCATGCCGCAACAGTAAAGTAATTCACGTATATAACCATTATCAACATTGTGGCAAAGGCCATACTTGTCGGAGGTCACATGCAAAATTGTGATTGTGACGTACAAACACCACAACATCCCCGATATATCAACTGTAATCACGTAACTATTTACAATACAGTGACACAGAAATTAGATAATGACATGTTCATAAGTGTAATTCCAAATACTATATCACATTATTTCAGCTATATATGCCATGTAACTACTATTGCGGTAATCTCTATCACTGAGAGGCAACCTTATGGGGCAAGAACCAAGATGTGTAAGTAGAGAGAGAGAAACATGTAGAAATAGGAGCAAGTAGAGAGAGAAACAAGCAGAGAACAGAAGCAAGCAGAGACAGAAATCATAGCAGCAAGCAGAGGCAGAAGCCTGCTCTATCCACTAGTCTGTTGGTGAGATCTTGGAGCTCGTTGTTGCTTTCTCCAAGAAGATCTATATAGTCTGCACATCGCAGGTTGCTGACAGGTCTGCCTCCCACAGAGATGGAGGTGTTGAAGTTGTGGAGGGTTTCTCTCATGATGTTCTCTAGGCACATGTTGAAGAGAACTGGCGACAGCAAGCAACCTTGATGGACTCCGACTGTGGTCCTTGAAGTACTCCCCTATTTGGCTGTTGAAAAGGACCGCACTGCTGGCATTGTTATACAGTGCGCTGATGACTTGAGTGATGCCTTCTTCAATGTTGAAGCACCTAAGCACTTGCCACAGACCTTCGTGCCACACCCTGTCGAGAGCCTTCTTGAAGTCTATACACTTGTGGAGCAGGCTCTTCTGGTGTTGCAGGTGCTTTTCGATCAGAATTCTGCAGTTACAGATTTGTTCTGTGGTACTTCTTCCGGGTCTAAATCCGGCCTGCTCTTCTGCTAGTAGTTCTTCTCATTGCTTTTTAAACCGGTTCAAAATGATGCGTAGCAGGATCTTGCCTGGGTGGCTAATGGTTCGGTAGTTTTGGCACTTCCGGAGATTTCCTTTCTTAGGTAATGGGATGATGAATGACTGTGTCCATTCCTTTGTAGAGAGTAGAAACATCTACAACTGAAGCAAGCAGAGAGAATGACTACTTGGAGTGTGTGGCACAAGTGTAGACACTACTCACTACCTCCCATGGCGCCGTAGCTCTGTACGATCTGCAGGAGGAGCCAGACGAATAGTCCGTACCAGGCGAGTCTCACCAGCCTCCGTACCCAGAGACTCGCTCCGTCCACCTCCTTCTTGTCATGCGCTGTGTAACCCTCCGCAAACGCAACCTGCAAGCACAAATGTCAACGGCACGATATAAACATGTCATCCAATAAAACACACTCAAATTGACAGATCTAATACATCTTGTTTTGTTTAGCAACCAGGTCAGACAAGCCTATTAACCCATTTTATAAATAAATTTACATCGAAATGTTAACAAAATTCGTTACTTTAGAAACGAAACACAAAAATAGATATCATTGACAACGATATTAAAAAAATTTGCATAAATCCGCTCAGTGACGCCAAAATATGCCGTTCTGTTCATTCACGTACGGGTGTTACTACAGAATTGTACATAACGAGACAATTATCCAAAATACGTGAACAAGTTTTATACCATTGTTTTCATTTCAAAATTCATTTAGAAATAATAAATCTGTCTATTTAAAACAAAGTCCTGTTACTTTCTGATGCTGACAAAATGATTTCTTGGATATGGTCAGGAACTGGCTGCAACTTGTCTGCACTAGCTTCATGATGAAATGGGTTAAAATGGTCGCCTCACATGAAAAGTTGCCAGACATACATTCGTGTTATTTTGCTGAATCAGCCATCAAGAATCGATGCTGAACATATGGAGCGTTAGGACATTCTACTGCATATTTTGTTGAAATTCTGAACCCAAATGTTTTCCTTTATGACAAAAACATAAGGCAAAGTTGCTTAATTAAGATTCACTGCACTCGAGGCTGATTTTGAAATGTAAGTAATGTGAGGTCATTTAACTAATTTAGTAGCTGAACGGCATAAACTGCACGGTAATATGGCGAAGGCATGTCAGCACATCATTCACTTTAAATCACCTCAACCTATGGCTACCTTTTGCAAAAAATCTCAAGACTTATTTATTTGAAATTGCATTACCACCTTAACCCGGTCACTTGCTCTAATGACGACTCTTGCTCATTCCATTTCACAATTCTACTTAATGATTCTTGAGCTTAGATTCCTGGGGATTTAGGTGCTATAGAAATGTATTATTATTATATGATTTCGACCAGTTGGTCAGGGACCACTGGGGTGAAGTTGATGATGTCACCACCTTAAGTTTCTCCTGTGTCTCTGGTGATTCGTTGTAATCAGCCAGCATCATCTTGAACCGGTCGCTCTGTCGCCCGGCCGACTTCTGACTCAACGACACCCGACCCAGGAGCTGAAGCAAACAACCCCAGTCAGACCTCAAACTAATCACCCTCTGGGTAAACACTCTCAGATCCAAGGAGCAAGTTTTTGCTAGGACATGAAATTTATGTGGACAGGTTGATAGTTAATGCAAAAATTGTTTCCATCTGAATAAAACTAGCAGAATTAGTTGGTAATGCTTATCACACTCAGAAGGTCAGAGATACTCTTTCTCTCCACACACACCCCATCTTGGGGATTTAAACAAGGTTATATGCCCTCCAAGAAAAAAAACAATATATCCTACAGGTGCCTGGGTGAACTACACAAAAATGTCTTCAAATTGTCTAAATGCCCCCCCCCCATCCCATATAACTGATGCTGGTAAGTGGATTACTGTCAAAAATTTGTTACATTTGATCTCTTCCCCAAAACAAGCGACTCAGAAATAAAACAAACAATTTAGTGATGGTGCTGTGAAAATATCGACTGCTAATGCAGCAGAGTTCAAGTAACAATGACAACTAGACGAGAGAGTACATACTGCATCCTTAATGCCACGCAGGGGCATGTACTTGTTAGCTGATGAACCGATGCCAGTCGATGACGAGGAACGTTTTGTCTTGAAACCACGGATTTGTTGTGAGACTACCAAAGAAACAACACAGTGCATGAGATGATGGCATCAATGTAAGAGCCATCAGTGCATGAGATGATGGCATCAATGTAAGAGCCATCAGTGCATGCGATGATGGCATCAATGTAAGAGCCAGTGCATGAGATGATGGCATCAATGTAAGAGCCATCAGTGTATGAGATGATGGCATCAATGTAAGAGCCATCAGTGCATGAGATGATGGCATCAATGTAAGAGCCATCAGTGCATGAGATGATGGCATCAATGTAAGAGCCATCAGTGCATGAGATGATGGCATCAATGTAAGAGCCATCAGTGCATGAGATGATGGCATCAATGTAAGAGCCATCAGTGCATGAGATGATGGCATCAATGCAAGAGCCATCAGTGTATGAGATGATGGCATCAATGTAAGAGCCATCAGTGCATGAGATGATGGCATCAATGTAAGAGCCATCAGTGAATGCGATGATGGCATCAATGTAAGAGCCAGTGCATGAGATGATGGCATCAATGTAAGAGCCATCAGTGTATGAGATGATGGCATCAATGTAAGAGCCATCAGTGCATGAGATGATGGCATCAATGTAAGAGCCATCAGTGCATGAGATGTTGGCATCAATGTACGAGCCATCAGTGCATGAGATGATGGCATCAATGTAAGAGCCATCAGTGCATGAGATGATGGCATCAATGTAAGAGCCATCAGTGCATGAGATGATGGCATCAATGCAAGAGCCATCAGTGCATGAGATGATGGCATCAATGCAAGAGCCATCAGTGCATGAGATGATGGCATCAATGCAAGAGCTATCAGTGCATGAGATGATGGCATCAATGCAAGAGCCATCAGTGTATGAGATGATGGCATCAATGCAAGAGCCATCAGTGCATGAGATGATGGCATCAATGTAAGAGCCATCAGTGCATGAGATGATGACATCAATGTAAGAGCCATCAGTGCATGAGATGATGGCATCAATGTAAGAGCCATCAGTGCATGAGATGATGACATCATTGTAAGAGCCATCAGTGCATGAGATGATGGCATCAATGTAAGAGCCATCAGTGCATGAGATGATGACATCATTGTAAGAGCCATCAGTGCATGAGATGATGGCATCAATGTAAGAGCCATCAGTGCATGAGATGATGGCATCAATGTAAGAGCCATCAGTGCATGAGATGATGACATCAATGTAAGAGCCATCAGTGCATGAGATGATGACATCATTGTAAGAGCCATCAGTGCATGAGATCCTCCATCCAACCCACAACTCATGGTTATCTAGGAAATAAATCCTTAAATAGAAATTCCTAGGAAACCTATTAATTTCAATCAATTTCTATTTTGTCACTCTTAGTGTTCACCTACACGACATAATCTTGAATATTGTATTAAAATTAAATATTTAAACCATAAATGTTGTGTACATAAAACAAAGAAGTTGTAATATAAGATTAATAAAAAAAAATTTAATAATAATTACTACATTTGTTTCCAAATGTTTTCATATACTGACACTAGAAAGTAAAGCAGTGGTGGCACTGCTAAGGGATCATCTCAAAACATGACCGATAACAGATGCAATTACTTTCATATGGGCGGGGAGGGGGGTGTTTTTCATCTGGCGTCAGACATTGATATTTTGTTTCTGACCAATATTGTTAATATATGGATATCATCATATCAATGTTTACAACCTTTCATCCGAGGAGAGAGGGTGGGGGGCTGAGGGCCTGAGGCCAGATAAAAGTAATTTTGTTTTATATTGGACATCAGCATTCTGAGATGATCTCTTATTGCGCAGCTTTACTAATAAATAGTTGTATGAAAGTGAGCAACTGACATAGCAGAGGATTACTCACATGCCCTTGACAGCCAGTTCCCTCCTGGAATCCCTCCCAAGTGTTGTAGCGTCACGCGAAACTGTTGTTGTGTTGGCCGAACTCCATACGTCGCATCCCACAATTCACTCTCACTGAAACCTGCAATGAAGTTGTCTTTTAATGAGCATGCCTTTAATTAGATCAAAACCGTTACATCAATTCACAATCCATTTTCAAAATGTGTTAATGGAAGGTTTACAATTATAGTAGTTATTTTTAGTTTGATGTGGAAATGAAAACTGAATAAAGAAATATGTGTGATATGGCTGCAGTTAATGAGCTTGTAAATCAAACCTCCATATGCTAACATGTTCTGCACTGAAAATTAAACATTTCATTTTGGATCGGACTGGTGCATTTATTATTTGGTTATCTACAGTATGACGGCAATATGGTTGATGTCCATGAGCCGTTACCCTACAAACAACTGAACATCTATAGAGAGTAGTCAATCAGATATCAAAATGTTAAACTCACCATTTTTGTTCTTAAAGAAGCTGTCTGATGACAAGTATGCAGTGCTGCCCCTGTGGCCAGCCTCCACATTAGGCAGCAGTGAGTCGATACGCCTTGTGTCCAACAGTGGGGCTAATGTCTCAACTTGGATGTCTCTCACTAGTTCATCCAATCCCAGCTCCTGTAGACTTGTTTCAATCTAAAACCGTCATCAATATCACAGTTACACAGATACTAATATTTCACCCAGACACTCACTAATCTATTTCTTGATGATCTTAAACAAACAACCTGTACAAAATGCCTGTTTGTGATGCATAGCATTGCATGGTAATAATGGTATTGATCTAAAAAAAAGTATTCACGTGAAAGATAGTACATTAATTTGATGTTATTCCAAGTGTTGGTGTTGCATGTACACCAACATTGTCGTGGCAATCTGGCAGATTTGAGTTGATCACAGTCAACACAACCACTACATAATAGTACATTCTAAACAAGTTCCCAAAACTGATGACAGCATTCTTTTCTATGCTTACCTTTTCTGTGACATCGTTTGACGTGATAGGACGTTCAGTGGCTGCTGTCACAATGATTGCTTGGTTGACTCTCTGTTGTGTTGAAGGCAGATGTTGTGTTGCCAGCGCCCGCAGTACGCTACAGGCAGTGCCAAGCTGAGCCAGCGGCAGAACCAGCTACAGAGAATAATTAGTCAATTCACTGTTTTGGAAGCACAGCAAACAATCACAATGGTGGCTATTGAAATTAGGCGCATTGTTAGGATGCAGTGTCATAAAACACAATCTGATAATAATATCTTCCCTTTGTCTAGATCTCAAATCAAACGGTGTGACGACTGAACATTTGGGACAGATAAAAGACCTGGTAACATGGTCTTTGTATGTGCGCAAGATCTTCCGAAAGCACCTCATTTCCATGACTTGTATCCTCTTCTGTAGATCTGCTGAGAGGGTCCATGTTTCAGAAGCATATAGAAAGGTGGACATGACAAGGGAAGCATCAGCCTTATTTCTGAACTCACATTGATGTTACTCTTATTCCATATGATGTTTAACCTTGTAAGTGCTGCTGTTGTCTGTGCAATCCTGGCAAGTATCTCAGGTTTGGAGCCCTCGTCTGTGATGATTGATCCCAAGTACATGAAGCTTGTTACTGCTTAAAGTGCTTCTTTATAAATGTTGTAGTCTTCATCATTTCCGGTACGTCTATATGACTTCCACATCATTTGTTTGTACTTAATTTTTCTAAGGGCTTCTTTCGATAAGTGTTTCTTTCTGACCGTTTCCCTTGTTATTTCAAGGGAACAAATTTATCAACGATGCACTCAATTTCCAGCAGTCTGGTGCTGTCCAATTCTTCTGTGTGTTATTCCAGTCTATCTTTGCTAAATATGTCCTCATATATTCCTTTGTGGAAATATCTCCATTACTATTTTTACTAGTCCTTTGTGATTTTATTTAGATGGTAAACTGTATCTGGTTGTGATCACTATTCACTATCTTGACAAATGTAGTCAACTAATTCATTCTGTGAGGATGAAACTATGTCTAACACATTCTCACGCCTGGTTGGTTCTAGCATATGTCGAGAAAGGAAACTATGTTGTACTAAAACTAAAAGCTTGTGGTCCTTACTCCCCATACTCTGTAGAGATTTCCATTGTACATGCCCATGATTAAAATCCCCCATTATAATCTTAAAATCATCTGAGACTATAAAAACCTTCCGTAAAAAACCAGACTTATTTATTTGAAATTGCATTCCCACCCCAACCTTCAGCAGTCCCATGCTCTAATGACGACTCTTGCTTGTCCCTGTTAACGAGTTTGCCCAATGATTCTCGGTATGTTGAGCCTGTGAGCTCAGATTCCTGGGGATTTAGGCGCTATAGAAGTTTGTCATTATTATTATTATAGCGTTCTGTACTTTTTCATTCTATTCTATGCTTATGTTTATACTTCGATAAACTAACCTAACCGTTAACGTTGAGTTTCCTGTAACTATGTTACACCAAACAGCTTCTGCTTCGCTTTCTAATTTAATTTCATAAGGCCGGACAGATTCTTTAATATATAAAATAACTATGTTACACCAAACAGCTTCTTCGCAATCTGCTTCGCTTTCTAATTTTATTTCATAAGGCTGGACAGATTCTTTAATATATAAAATAACTACACCTCCCGTTCTTCCTATTCTATCTTTCCTAAACATTACATAGCCTGTCAGTCCCAATTCAGCATCTGATATATCGGTGGTGGCTCATGATTCAGTTATACCTATTATGTGAGGGTCAATATCTTTGCTAAATATTTCCTCATGTCCTTATATCTTCCTTAGAGGAAATTTCTCCTGTACTGCTTTTTACTATTCCTTTCTGATTTTACTTTGACTGTAAAATGTATCTGGTTGTGATTACTACTCCCTAGTGGCTCACATATCTTGACATTGTCAACTAATTCATTCTGTGTGGACAAAACTATGTCTAACACATTCTCACCCCCGTTTGGTTCTAGCGCATCATCATCACAAGGAAACTAACTTGTACTAAAAACGTGTGGTCGTCACTCCCCGTACTTTGTAGAAATTTCCATTATATATGACCATGGTTAATTAAAATTCCCCATAATTATAGTCCTGTTTGCTCATTTCCCTTATAGGGTTTTGTACTTTTTCATTCTCTTCTATGTGTAAGTTTGGACTTTAGTATAGACCCTCCCTTGCCATGCCCCAATACCTTCTCTACCCTTTCAGTCACATGTTCTATCCTAGTCCCGGTAAACAAACAATGATGTCCCCCCCTTCGCTTGTGTCTTATCTGCCTTTCCCAGAATAGAGTCGCCCATGAACGTGCCCTCTCTTTTCTTATTGCCCCTTCAAGCACTGCCTCAGAGCCTTCTCCGGTTGGCATCTGTCTGGGTGGTTGTTGTCTTTTCCTCCTGTATTCTTCTCTCCTGTCATATTCTCTTCCGTTCTATTCTTTGCTGTCACTTTTTCTCTTGTCACCTTTCCTACTGTCATCATCCCTTTTATCGACTTCTCTTCTGTCACATTTACTCTCACTTCCTTTCATCCAGTCAACTTTCCTCCCATCGCATTTTTTTCTCTTCTCTCCCATCTCATTCTCTACGGTCACTTTCTCCTCTGTCACCTTCATGCCTGTCACGTTTCCTGCCGTCGACTCCAATTTCTTCCACTCCAATCACCTTCCCTCCTCTCAGTCTCCTTGCCACTACTCTGCACCTTCAGTCTCACAGTATTCCCAACTCTCTCCCTGTCGTCTCTCTCCATTCCACCTGACTCCTTGCTAATTCTCAACTCCACCCCCTTCACAATATCTGTCAACATAATTACATCCTTTTGCAGACATTCCACCTTCCAACACCCTATGCACTGAAAGGTGAATCCTCTTCCTTAGTATCTGCCCATGACTTCCCACAGCCGGATAAGGCAAAATCCGCCCAGCTGTGGCAGTCATCGCACACCAACTTCACCAAGTGTCGCTTTGCCTTGACTTGCCGCTTGCAAGGCACCATATCAGAATTTATTTAATAATAATAATCTAATTATCTATTCAAAATAGTTTAGTCAACTATGTTTACATTAATCACTATACAGTCTTTAAGAAGACTGTTTACATTTCACAAACATTACATTTTTGCCTTGTTTATTTCGGTTATTCAGCGGCCTAGCGAATACACGGGACACTAGCCACAACAACAAACTTGATTTCCCTTGACTATCATCCATAGAACCTTCGGCTATGGCTTACGATTAACTCCCTCAAATACACACTCTCTGACTATCGATTACCTACAGATGTTTCTTAATATATGTCTATGGATAGTTTACAAATAATATTTATGTAATAACAATACTTCAATCCTTTCACATATTTTCCGAAATTTCTGCACCGATATCCACAATGAACCGAACCCAAGATTTCCCACCAATATATTGCCCTTATACACAAGTGCCATGGTTTCCAATAAAATTGATAATTAAATTGCAAGTAAACTAGTGTGCATCAATCATTACATCAAATTCTTGACTTCGAACAATCTGTCACCCCCGGCCCCAGGAACTAATCCGTGTATTATGAACCAGTATTAAGCGTAGACGTAACATGGAAATACTTGAAATATGCTCGTTAATCAGCTATAGGAAGCATCCGCATTTATTTTACAACAACGTTATGATTGTTACATAAGACAGACGTTTACCCTTACACATGTCGTACGGCTCCGAAACTTGTGCGTGACACCGACACCGTCACCCTGTTTTAACCAGCTTTAATGTAAAGAAACGAGCGTCAACTCACCTGTGGCGGTATACTATTTAGAGAAAACATATTTATTGGTGTTATTCAGTTTTTTTCTAGATGTTTGTTATGGCTGTGAAATGCGCACACACGTTAGATGTTGTAAATATCACGCCATTCGTTTAGTCAACGTGCGCCATTTCCGTCCATCTAGCCTCACGAAGTCACGGAGGTCATAATTGCTGTAAAGCCATCAGCCATTGGCCAACTATCCATACGTAGTCAACAATAACCAATCACCATGAGTGTAACATATGCTCACGGCATTTGAACATCCGGGTTTTAAAAATGCGGAACATGCGATGGTGCTGACCCCAAACGAATAGCCTAAAATTACTTACTACATTATGGTATCAAAGGAATCCAACAGGGGGCATTTTCTACTTCCAACACACGCCTAGCGTCAACATGATGAGGATACAGGCGGTATGTGGCATGGCAGGCGAACGGGAAAAGTTTGTTTTTACAGTGCAACATACAGTGTACATGTACACAATTTTCGTGTAAATAAACATAAATACGTGCAGAAGAACTAGTTAACGTCTAAAATATGGGGTAGTGCAAAGTCTGGATGTTGCTTTTAAACGCATCCAGGCTGTTCTGATTAACAATAAATAATAATATTATATTGTCATTGATCGAGGGAGATAATTCCAAAGTCAAGACTAAGTCGAATGGTATTGGGGAAAAAAGAATACACGTGGTAGTTGCATCTGGAGTGAGGGATAAGGTAAAATAAGGAATGCTGTTTTCTAGTGACTATATTTACAGGAAAAATCTAGTTTCGATTATCCAGGTTCGATGATCTGGCGCCACTTGATCTAGTTCTAATTGTTTTCAGCGCTCGGCAACGTTCTATTAGGGTTATTATCGAAACATTCATATTGCAGATATATGTTGTTTTATATTTTCATCATATGGCGGAACCCAGGAGAAAGTCAAAAATGAAAACAATATCAACATCGGTAAAGCAGTTTTCGAGATATGATTTTTTGAAGATTGTAAGCCTATCTCTTATGTACAGTACCAACGAAGTGGAAAATGGCACAACAAATCGTGCATGTTTTTATTAAAACTATAATAAAACAATTTTATTCAATGTTTATCGATGCAATTTAGCACACTGATAGATTTGTAGTCCTTATTGTCAATTATGTCAAAAAGTAATATTTTACTCATTTGTATTGGCATAATTTGCATAAATTAGCATGATTTTTCAGTGAAATTTTGTAATTAAATTATATTTTATCATTATTTTGTTGCACAAATCATGTTTAATCTAACAAATGTAAGCTGGGAAGCTCAGCAACGAAAGTGTAACTGTTAGTTGACAAGACACAATATTAATTAATTTAAATATTAATATTAATTCATTCATTAACAGAACAATATAGCATTTTTGTAGTGACCAGTGTGTAATATGGCAAATTAAAGCTGCATAGCTCAGCATTTAATATATGTGTAGAACAATATGTTTATTAATTAATTAATATAAAACATTAATTAAAAACAAGACGGATGTTTTAGTGATTACTGCGTGTAATACAGCAAATAAAAGCTGAAGCACTCAGCAATCATTATATACCTACAACTCGAGTAGACAGAAAAATAAATAAATAAATAAATAAAACAATATTAATTAATTTAACAGAAAAAAACACATTTTGTAGTGATCGGTGTATTATAGCAAATTAAATCTGCGTGGTTCAGCATTCAATGTATGTATACCATTTGTGTAGACAGAACAATACAATAGTTAATTAATTAATCAATTAATTAATATAACAAGATTAATTAATTACTAACAAGGTGGATTATTTTACAACAGTTATAGTGTGTAATATAACAATCGAAAGCTGAGGATTTCCTCAATTAGTATGTGTTCTATTTTGTAGATAATACAACTATTTATTAACTGATTACAAAAATAATCAGTTAATGAATTGACTAAGGTGAACATTACAGGTAATTTGATCAAATGAAAGATAAGTAGCCCAGTAATCAAATGTGCATTACAGTTTAGTAGATGGAACAATAAGGTAATACAACAATTTTAAATAGTTAATAGAACGAGACGAATTATTTTGAAGTGATTCTTGTGTTTTATTAAAAAAATATAATTATTATATCTGAAAAACGTCCGTCCTTCATTGGCATTCATTGATATATTACGCCATTGTTCTAAGCTGAACAGTAACGTGTTAAATTAATATAATCATACTCTGTTGCAAGAGTACTGAGTAATATGTATTATGATGTAAATACGAGAAATTGCAGTACAGGTCTACTATACCTGTATAAATGTATAAATGATTCTGCTAAAACATGACATGTCAGAACACATTTATTATATTATTTTATAATGTTACAAGAAACTGCTAGCAATGCAATTCAGGATGTAATAAATATATTAAATTAGCTTTAACTTGTATGTAACAAAAGTGTATGGGGTGTTGGTCTCACGTAAAAAAATTTGGGGAAATGCGTACCCCTAAACAAAAAAAACCAGTGATATGGTGTTGTCCTCTGCTGATCGTAATGTAATACTGACAACAATAGCCGACTGATATTGCCGAAACCGCTCACGGAAACACCCGAACGTTCGAAATTGGAGGGTGGGTGTCTTCTAAGCTCTAGGGGCACATGAGCTGGACCAACAATAGATTATCTTGGCAAAACTTTAATCAAACTTACATTTTCACAAGTATGGGAACGAAACAACAGTTGTTTTCGTTATAATTTTTCACAACGTTATACTAAACTCCCTACAATGAAGTTCTAGATATAAACAGTTTATTATTGATGCATCACATTAATATGTTAGATATCGAGCTCATGTGCCCATTTTTTGTTGAAGTGACTGCCCCTAAACGCGAAGCCGGGCCGCGTCAAAACGATCGGACTCAAATCACCCGACGGGTAGCAGCTTCAAAGCACGCTTGTGTAATAACCGTTTCAAGTTGCAGCGAAACCAATAATTCTAAGAATACTAATTATGTTAATGTAATTTCATTAAAAATAAGCAAAATGTATGATCAATCCGTTGTTACGTGAAAACAAGTTGAAAATCGGCAAAATCTTAACGGATTCTCGTCCGACTGAATTAGCGGCGCCGTCTGTCGACACCTCTAGTTCTATTAACTAACTAGTCTGTATATATTGTGGTTACAATCTTATGATCTTATTCGGTTTCATTCAACTAGTCAACCTTTTTCAGAACATTTTCGGCGCCAAACGGCGCACACTAAAAGACGAACCACGAACGGGCGGACCCGGCGGACCACATTCACAAGGATGCGCACGATCTTTGTCCCGTCTTTACATGCGTTGTTGTTGTTTGCACGTGCGTTTGTAAATATTGGAGTGTCTTTTATTACATTTGCAATTTTAAAATAATATCTGGATGGTGTAACTTGCATTTAAAAAATCTTAAGATAATAATAAATTAACAGTTTACTTACTATAAAAGAATACTAACTTATGCCCTTTGCTCCATGCGCAGCTTAGGCCACCGACGACGACTCTGCAGAGCACATGACTTTGGGCAATCTCTCTATTTCTTTCCAGGTGTAGCCACTCCTTTGTCCTTCTGTAGCCGTATCTCTTTGTCATGTGTTTCTTGGCCTTCCTCGCCTTATTTCTCCTTGAGGATTCCACGTCAGAGACTGTCTTTTGGTGTTTGTTGTTGGCTTTATCAGTGTGTGTCCAATCCAACCCCACTTTCTCCTCAGGATCTGCTTGGCGACGGGTTCTTAGCTAGTCCTTTCCCATAGTTCCTCGTTTCTGATTTTGTCTTGCCATTTTGTGCGTCGAATTCTTCGCAGACATCGGAAAGTCTGGATTTTGCCTAGTGTTGTTTTTGTCATTCTCCATGTTTCAGAGCCATACAACAATACTGATTTTACATTGGAGTTAAACATCTAGATTTTTGTTGTTTTTTATTTTTGTGGAATTCCATATGTTTTTTAGTATCAGGAATGCTGTCCGTGCCTTGTCCACTCTTGTAGCAACATCTGCCTCTGTACCACCTTGTTTGTCTATCACGCTCCCTGCTCTCTGCCTGCTATACCTGGGTAGTCGTTCCTATTGTGTATTTTCAAGACCTTGGTTTTTGCTTCTGTTGATCTTCAGACCTGTCTTTGCTGATGTTGATTCAACAAATTTCATTTTGTCATGAATCTGTTTGTGGGTGTGTGATAATAATGTGTTCTCATAGTCAATGAAATTGACATACAGTGGGGAGTTCCATTCCAAAGATTGTTCTAATATGATGCGCATAGTAGCTATATGATATGTGCAATATATATCCTGTCGGAAACCTGCTTGGTGTTCTCGAAGCTTTGCACCACTGCTTCTTTTATCCTCTCTAATATCACTCTGCTCAGCACTTTTCCCATGACTGATAGTAACATCATTCCTTTATAGTTCTTGCAGTCTCTGAGATCTCCTTTCTTGGGGAGCTTGATTACGAGTCCCATTCTCCATTCCTCTTGAACTCCTTTGTCTTCCCAGACTTTCTCGAAGAGGCTGTGCAGTATTTCCGTGGATGTGTTAATATCTGCCTTTATCGCCCCTTCTGGTATTTCATCCGGCCCTGCTGCTTTTCCATTCTTCAGTTTCTTGACAGCGTTCTTGATTTCTGTTCTGCCTGGTTTATTACCGTTTATGGGTAGACCTGTCTGCTGGTGGGGGGGGGGGGGGGTGACTGGAGGATCTTCTGGAGTATGTCGGTTTAATAGTTTAACAAGATTTAACAAGACAAGATTGCCATCAAGAGAATTAACTCTAGATGGCAGGTGGACAAGGAAGCCCTTTGGCTTATCGAGAGTCCAACCCTTTTATCTACATATATCCAGCCCTTCTGAGGTATGTGTCGATTTTATTTTTAAACATATTCACACTACTAGCATCCACACAATCATCAGATAATCTGTTCCATTCATTCACAGTCCTTTGTGAAAATGAGAACTTTCTTACGTCTAATCTACACAGCTCCTTTACTAATGTAACTTCATGTCCTCTAGTCTTTCTATCTTCCTTAACTAAAAAAACATATTTCTATCAACATTTTCATAACCATTCAACATTTTAAACATTTCTATTTGATCTCTCAATCTCCTGGTCTCTAGTGTTGTTAAACCACATTCTTTTAGGCGTTTTTCATAACTAAGATCCCTCAGTTTTGTTATCATTTTAGTCGCTCTCCTCTGTACTCTTTCTAGCATATCGATGTCCTTCTTGGGGTATGGCCTCCACGCTTGTATGCAGTATTTTAAATGAGGCCTAACTATTGTTTTGTACAGCAGTATTATTAGTTCTTTTTCTTTATATGCTATATTTGATTTCCTTTTGAAGCTGCAATTCCACACTGCTCTGAATCTTCCTGTCAGCACTAATTGTCAGCCCTAAGTCTTTTTCTTTTACAGTAGTATTTAGTACAGTTCCTTCCATTGTATATTCTACATATTCGTTCCCATGTCCTGTGTGAAGGCATTTACATTTCCCAAAATTGAACAACATTTGCCACTTTTCAGACCATTTGATCAACCTATCAAGATCATCTTGTAAATGCTGTCTATCTCCATCACTTTTAATCCTTCTAAACACTTTTGCATCATCTGCAAATTTCAACACCTTGCTAGCTATATCATCGTCCAGATCGTTTCAGACCTGCTTACCCCAAAAACTTCCTCTCAGTAATCCATCTTCCCATTTACACTGATTTTCAGGAATATAGGCTTCCTGTCAGTAATTCAGAACTGTGTAAGATATTGGTCGCCGGGGGGTGTGTGTGTGTAGCGAAGGGTCAAACCCATTAGTTATGCTGTCACCAACATCACCTACACTCTAGCCTAATAAACTCTAGTATGATAAATGATAGGTGGGGGGGGGGGGGGGTAGCGACAGGTCAAAGCCATTATACTTACGCTGTCACCAACATCAGACAACACTCTCTATCTAACCTACTCAACTCTAGAATGATAAATGATAGACGGGGGGGGGGGGGGGGGGTAGCGACCGACCAAAACCATTACATCACACTGTCATCGACATCGCCTACACTCTAGACTAGTGACTGTATGATAGGCTGTCACTGATAGACTAAACTCATAAATAAATACACTAACTTAGTCTTAGTACAGTCAGTTGGCCTAACACTACAAGTACAACACTCACTACATTTTTGCATTACACGTTTCTTTTCGGTTGGCGGTGGCGTTGTTTCGCTGTCATCCACCATTTCGTGCAGCGTGACTTCGTTTTGTTTGATCGCGGAAATGGCAATTTGTCATAACGTTGTTTCCTATTGGTTAGATTACGACCAGACTCAGCGAATGAAAAGCCATGTCACAACATGCTGCATACATATGCTGCCACCTGTTGAATATAGTAGAAACAAATTTTTGTGATTGGCAAACATGGTGACAGTCCGTAATATTTTCATCCCTCGCCGTAATACCGTAATTTGAGGTGACTTTCCGGAATGATTCCGGACAATCCGGAATGGTAGGCAGGTCTGTCATTTATATATATTAAGAATAATATAGGTCCCAGTACTGATCCATGTGGAAACCCACTCAAAACTGATTTCCAGTTTGAAGCCTCCCCATCAACAACTACCCGTTGTCTTCTGTCAATCAGCCATTGTTCTATCCAGTTAATTATACCATTTCCTATGCCATGGGCCTTTAGTTTAAGCAGTAATCTTTGATGTGGCACTTTGTCGAAAGCTTTTTGAAAATAAAATCTAAGTAGATGATATTTACTGGTGATCAATCATCTACCCACTTAGTGATATCTTCCAAAAAACATAATATATTTGTTAAGCATGACCTCGCTTTTAGAAACCCATGTTGAGATGGATTTATCAAGTTATGTTTAACAAGAAAATCCTCTATGTGATCTTTAATTAGTCTTTCTAATATTTTACAAATCACCGATGTTAAACTAACTGGTCTATAATTATTTGACTTGTTTCTCGAACCTTTATTGAATAACGGTATAATATTTGCTTCTTTCCATTCTAAAGGAACCACTCCCTCTTCTAATGACAAGTTGAAAACTGTTGCAAGCGGTATGCTAATTTGTTGTACAATTTCCAATAGTAGTTTGGGTGGAATGCTATCCACTCCAGGTGATTTATTATTCTTCATATCCCCAATTTTCTTAGCTACCATTTCTGGGGTTACAATTAACTGTCTTAAATAGTCTGATTCTGCCCCCTTGAACTTAGCCTTTGGTACTGGCAGTGAACTAGTGTCTTCTCTGGTAAACACTGAACTAAAATACTCATTCAGGTCTTCTGCCATTAAGAATCCCTCTGATATTATATTTCCAGCAGTATCTCCTAGAGGACCGACCTTATCCTGAACTTTCTGTTTGCTTCGAACATACGCATAAAAACTCTTGCTGTCATGTTTTATATTACGAGCTAATTTATGTTCATAGCTTCTCTTTGAATTTCTAATTTCAGCTGTAGCTTGGTTTAGTGCTTCTTTATAAATATTGTAGTCTTCGTCATTTCCAGTACGTCTATATGACTTCCACATCATTTGTTTATACTTAATTTTTATAATGGCTTCTTTCGATAAGTGTTTCTTTTTGGACCGTTTCCCGTGTTTTTTAAGATATTCCAGCATTCTGTTGCTGTCTTATTCATCAGTGTGTTATTCCAGTGTATCTTTGCTAAATATTTCCTTATGTCCTTATATTTTCCTTTGTGGAAATTTCTCCTGTACTGCTTTTTACTATTCCTTTCTGATTTTACTTTGATGATAAAATGTATCTGGTTGTGATCACTATTCCCCAGTGGCTCACATATCCTGACATTGTCAACTAATTCATTCTGTGAGGACAAAACTATGTCTAACACATTCTCTCCCCTGGTTGGTTCTAGCACATGTTGAGAAAGGAAACTATCTTGTACTAAAACTAAAAACTTGTGGTCCTCATTACCCATACTCTGTAGAGATTTCCATTTTATATGCCCATGGTTGAAATCCCCCATAATAACACAGTCCCGTTTGCTCACTTCCCTTATAGCGTTTTGTATTTTTTCATTCTCTTCTATGCTTATGTTTGTACTTCGATAAACTAATCCAACCGTTAACGTTGAGTTTCCTGTAACTATGTTACACCAAACAGCTTCTTCGCAATCTGCTTCTCTGTCTAATTTTATTTCATCAGCCTGGATAGATTCTTTAATATATAAAATAACTCCACCTCCCCTTCTTCCGATTCTATCTTTCCTAAACATTACATATCCTGTCAGTCCCAATTTGGCATCTGATACATCGGTGGTTGCCAATGATTCGGTTATACCTATTATGCGAGGGTCAATATCTTTTAACATAATGTTTAGTTCATTTCTTTTGTTTACTATACTCCTTGCATTTAAACAGACACATTTATATCCAGCTTCAGAACAGTTTTCCAGACTGTTCTTTGCTGAATTATGTTTGCTGTCTTTATCTATGCCTCCAGTTTCAGGCTTCTCTGCGAATCCCCCCTGTGAAGTTAGTTTAAATAGATGCAACCTGTCTCACTGTCAACAGATCTCAGCAGATTCTCTGAGAATACTGCTGCCACCTTTCCACTTAGATGGAGGCCATCTCTCATGTACATATCTTCTCACCCAACAAAGTACCCCCATAAATCTATGAATCCCACGCCCTCTTTCCACACATCTGCTCAACTAGTGCGTTGATCGCCATCCTCTTACAGTTTCTTAACAACCTGTTCCACTATTCTTAACAACCTGTTCCACTATTGTCTTCTTTAGCTTCCTTACTAGATGTCTGTACTTCTGAACTATCCCAGTTGTTCCCTCCTTGTCTGCATTGTCTGTCCCTACGTGTACTAGTATAGACCCTCCCTTGCCATGCCCCAATAGCTTCTCTACCCTTTCGGTCACATGCTCTATCCTAGCCCCCGGTAGACATACAACAACGTCCTTCCCTTCGCATATAGTCTTGTCTGTTTTTCTCAGAATTGAATCGCCCATAAACACTCTCTCTTTTCTCCTTGGCCCCTCAATCACTGCCTCGGAGTAGCTCCTCCGGTTTGCATATGTCTGGTTGTTGTCTTTTCCTCTTGCCGTCTTCTCTCCTGTCACATTCCATTTCCTTCTTTCCTGTCGCGTTTTCTCTTTTCCCCTTTCCTCCTGTCATGTTTTCTTCTAGCACATTTACTCTCACTTCCTTTCGTCCCTTCATCTTTCCTCCCATCACATTTTCTTCTCTCCTCTCCCGTCCCTTTTCCCCGGCTACCTCCTTCACTACGGTCACTTTCTCCCCTGTCAACTTCACGCCTGTCGTGTTTTCTGTTTTTTGCTGAACACTCTGTCTTCTTCCATCAGTCTTCTGTCTCACAGTCTTACCAACTGCCTCTGTGGTATCTACCTCTTCACCACCTGTATCGCTGTCGCGTCTCTCCTCGTTCTCTACAGTCTGACTACCTGTTGATCTATTCCCACTGATCCGTTTTCTTTTCCTCTGCCGAACACTTTTCCTCCGTTCCTCTGTCTTGTCAATTTCTTGTTCCTTCACATCGGTCACCTTCCCTCCTCCCAGTCTCCTTTCTTCAGTCTCCGTGTCACAACTTTGCTCCTTCTGTGTTGTAGAATTCTCAACTCTCCGCGTCATCCCTCTCTGCTCCATCTATTTCTATGTTGAGTCTCACCTCCATCTCCTTCACTATATCCGTCAACTTACACACCTCCTTCATCAGACATTCCACCCTCAACCACCCCATATACCGAAAGGTGAATCCGTCATCTTTGGTCTCTGCCCATGATTTTGGACAGCCAGACAACGCAAAATCCACCCAGCTCTGGCAGTCGTTGCAAACTAAGTGTCGTTTTGCCCTGAGTTGCCGCTTGCAAGGTGCCATATCAGAATTTATTTAAGTTCAAAATAGTTTTTATGTAGTCTTTGAAAAGACTTTTCTGTGTACAATTTACACCAGATTGTTTAGGTTATAGTTAGTTATATTTGTTAACACACAGTGACACACCGTGCCTTACCTAGTTACGATGTCGATGACAATGTATTCAAGTTAGGCTTAGATACAAGGTAGTCTTTACAAAGACTGTTTCCTTTGTACTAATATACACTTTAAAAGGTTGCTATTTCAGGTTTTAATTACTCATCTAACTACATCGATTATCTCAAATAACGCTATTCTATTGTCGTTCGCGTTACGTTAACTTCGCCAGTGACCTACTTTGTAAACAACGTTCCGATTACATTAACGTCCCCAATTATCGCTCGCAAATCGCCTACTTTTAACCTACCCTAGATTACTCCCTCTAGCTAACGTTTAACCAAAAACATTGCTTAATATATATCTATAATTACGTTATATAATGCTATACACTCAATAATATCACTTATCTTGATCAAATATCCTTATATTTTCGCAAGTTTTCTGCACCAAATTCAAACCAATTCACCACCGGAAGTTCCCCTAGTTCTGTGAAGTGCTCCGCCCATCTCTTTAATTAGCCGTCTACCGTGGTGAGGGCTTTTCCTTGCTTATCTTTAATTGTTTTCCCTTGGTTGATACTTGCCTGCCAGCTTCTTTAGTATGTTATATAGATCTTTCATGTTTCTTTTTGCTGCTGCCGCCTCTGCATGTGGTGCCAGGTTGTCCACCAAGCTTCTCTTGTCTCTTCTGATGCTCTTCTTTACCTCCTTCTGAGCTTGTGTGTACTGTGCTTGGGCTTCTGCTTTCGTTGCTCTAGTTGTTCTGCTGTTCAGTATCGCCTTCGTTTCCTTTCGCAATTGTAGCTTGAGTAATGTGTCAGCTGTCATCCAGTTTTTGTGCTTTGTTTTCTTTCTGCCTACTGTCTCTTCACAAGCACCAGTCCACATCTGCTTGGTTTGTTGCCACTTCGGTTCTAATTCAGTGTTGTTATCGTATAGTTCTTGCAGCACCTGGTATATGTTCGAGAGGCTGATCCGGTATTTTTCTGTTGTTCCCTTGTCCTTCAGTAGATCTATGTTGTAACGTGTTCTTGTGCTGCTGCCATGTGCTGTGTGCCTCTTAAGGTGAAGCTTGGGTGAACTTATGTCCAACACATACAGGATATATTTGATTTTCAGTAATGTGGTTAGGTGATCTCCAGGTTTCCTTTTATGTGGGAATACACTTCATCCTGTGACCAGGCTGTTCATGACACATAAGTCTACGAACTGTTCTCCATTTTCATTCATCTGTCCTAATCCATGCTTGCCCATGACTTGCTCACAACATGTGTTGCTATTTCCTATAGTTGTGTTGAAGTCCTCCATGAGAATGGTAACGTCCTTCGGCCCTTGTTCTTCAAGTACATTGTGCAGTCTGTTGTAGAAGTCGTTTTTCCTTTCCTCAATCGTCCGCTTCGTTTGTGTTAGCATAGCACTGTATCATGTTAATCGTTATATTCTTCTTTTTCGTTATGAATTTGGCAGTAATCATTCTGGAATTGATCGCGTCCCAGCTAATGAGTGCTCTTTGAGCATTAAGACTACACACTCAGTGTGCAGGGCATTCTCGTTGTCATGTCCCGAGTACAGCACCATCTCTCCTGTTGTAAGTCTCACTTGGCCAGACTGTAACCATCTGGTCTCACACTGTCCAAGCAGGTCTATCTTGTAGTTATTCATCTCCACTGCTGCCTGTGCTGCTTTCCCTGCTTCATACAGTGTTCTGATGTTCCAGCTATTTTTGTAATTTTCTTGGTTTTCAATAGGGCAGTCGGTCGCACAGCTTCCTCTCGACTTTCACTGCACTACGTCATATTGCTTCTGTTTGAAGGCCCAACCTCTCCCAAGCCATGTTGCTCTCTTGAATTTGTCGTAAGTGTTTAGGTAACAGTTTTTTCTTTTACAGTTGTGGTTGTTTGCCCCAAACAAACCTCTTAGCCTCGAGGAGAGGGTGGTCCCTATTTTCTGGCCTCTACCCTTCGACCTGTCCAGCGTGGCTAACGCTGTCAGGAGCCAAAGCTCCGGCTAGCTTAGCTCTCCAGGTCACTGAGACACACAAGCCGTCTCACCGCTGCAAGGTTTGGACCATGATACAGAACTAGTTAACGTCTAAAATATGGGGTAGTGCAAAGTCTGGATTTTGCTTTTAAACGCATCCAGGCTATTCTGATTAACAATATATTGAGGGAGGGAATTCTAAAGTCGAATGGTACTGGGAAAAAAAGAATACAAGTGGTAGTTGCATCTGGAGTGAGGGATAAGGTAAGATGAGGAGTGCTGTTTTCTAGTGACTATATTTACAGGAATAATCTAGCTTCGATTATCCAGGTTCTGGGTTGCACTCTAGGCGGTCAAAGACCGCTTAGCGGTTCAAACCAGGCCAAAACCGGTCCAAATTGGTCAAAACCCGGTCAAAATCTATTAATACTATTGAAAAGTCTAAAAACTAACCCCAAATACACCAAACGTCTCCTAGCTTATATTTAGCTCATACACTAATTTTACTTAGTGATAGAATATAAATATATATTTGCTTAAAATAAGCATAGCTGCAGAATATGAAACATCAATGCTGAATTATCGTGCAATTACTCTGAAGCAGTCCTTGTTCCTGCACAACTGAAACTGAATTGAGACACATGCTTACTAAATCAAAACAAGTGCATAACACTTACTGATTATTGTAAAGTATTCACCAGTTACAAAGTTCTTTATATGCACAACTATTCTAGAAACTATTTTGGCAGAAAAAAAAGGTGGCCATGTTCTTGAATAATTCACATAGACCGCGGCCTAGCCCTAAATCTACGTTACGGAAATGGCCTGGCTACGCCGAATTCGAATATGTTGCCTGGTGTCAATTTTCACTATGTCATTAATTATCACTTAATGTAAATAAAACTAGTTAATTATATAATAATATAATAAAGGTAAATGTTCCATGTATCTGTAATCATCAATCATAAGAACATAGGTATGCTATCTTTTGAAAACACAATTTCAATTGTTTAATCTAAAGAATAAAACAGGACCAACAACTGAGCATGGACCATGAAATACTTTTCGGATATGTTTACACGTATTGTTGAAAATTACGGTCTACTTTTTGTGTGAGCTTGATTTTAATACAATGAGCAATTATGCCTCAAGATATTCTAGTTCTAATTGTTTCCAGCGCTTCTGCAACGTTCTATTAACTAACTATATAGTCTGTATATATTGTGGTTACAATGTTCCGATCTTATTCAATCTCATTTAACTAGTCAGCCTTTTTGAAAACATTATCGGCGCCAAACGGCGCACATTAAAAGGCGGACCACCAACACGCGTTGTTGCTGTTTGCGCGTGCTTTCAGAAATATTGGAGTGTCTTTTATTATTGATTTATATTAGCAATTGTAAATGTAATACCTGGATGGTGTAACTTGCATTTAGAAAATCTTAACATAATAATAAATTAACAGTTTACTTACTATAAAAAGAATACTCAGTAGTAAACTGAAGTTCCACGTAGTCAGTTTATTTAAATTGTTTGATGTAACCACTCGCCTACACGGCTAACACATCAGGGATCCAGCCTTCTCCTACTTGTACACCGACTACATGTCGTATGCGGCAGACAACTTCTCTATCACCGGGGCCACCGCCGTTTTCATCTTTTCCGTCACCACTCCCTCTTCAGTAGCTATTATCGCCACACGCCAGGCGATACCTGAGCGTTCTAACGTTTCTGCCACCACTTGTCCATCCTTTTCTCTCAACTCCTTCCCTCCACTACTGAGGCAATCGTCTCTGGAGCTTAAACCTCCCTCGAAGTCTCATTCTTTCCTACCTGTCTCCAGACCACGGGTGGATCGCACCATAATTCATAGACTAACCCCTTCGCCCACTCCTGCAAAGCGATTCTCTACTGTGCCCTCCATACATAGAAGCACAAGGTGCAAGGAACCCATCTGGAAGTTACCGATAATCTCAAAACGTGTCGCTATTCTGGGTGACTCGAACGTTTCTAGGATTACAGAATCGAAGGAACGAGACATCCAAGTGGAAAGCTACCCTGGAGCTAAAATTAGGAATCTCGAACAAATGATGGTGTATCCCACAGAGACAGACATCCAGAGATTGTGATCCTATCGGTGGGAATCAACGACAGAGCGAACAAACCAAGTGTGACGACCATCCCTAATTTGCGAAGGATGGCTGTTCGAGCAGGCAAATGTTTTCCTCACTAAATTATTGCCATACCCGAAATAAACTTTTCCGACAGATTACCTCGGGTAGAACTAGAATACATTATGAGAACTTCGAAGAGCCTACTAGACATTAAGAGCAATGTTGTAATACCTAAATTCGAGGAGTCATCGTTCAAGACAGACACATCAGACAACATTCATTGAACACCAGAAACAGCGAACAAAATGCTAACACATTGGTTCTGCCATTTAAACTAAGAAACACTGGGGGCATCCATACCGCACAAAACAAGTCCAATGATCTGCGCAATCCCACGATTATCATCTAGTGTTATCTGAAACACAGGCGGAAGTCCTAAATTTTGGAATACAATATATACCAACACCACATACAAATGATGTAGAAGACACGCAGGAGTCTATCGGACGTTTTGTTAGAAATATCCAACTACGATAATTTTTACGAAACGAAATCAACCAAATTAAAAGAGAACTTTACAACAAAATCAACTTGGAACCCGCCCTGCCACAACGAGGACATTAACTGTAAATTGGAACAACTGAAAGATTTTAGCTCGATAACTAACAAACACCGGAAGAGTGGTGGTAATTGTTCAGAGTCGCACTTGGCGTCGATTTCGGCACTCAATAGAAACCCAGCTATTATTATTATTAAACCTGCTCATAAATGCACGGCCATAGTTATCATGTCCAAAGAGAACTATGTCACAGAGGCGAATCGACAGCTTGCAAACAAAAAACATCATGCTAAACTAGACACACCGGTGTATCCACAAGCCGTATTCCACATGTCGGCAACAGACTACCACAAACAGGCTACATATCCAACAAGCAACGATATTATTTAGAGCCACCGGATACACCTCGATCACGTCTGCTCTATCTATTGCCCAAGATTCATAAGGCTAAAGATAAATGGCCTCAGTCTCAAATGCCTCCATGACGACCGATCATATCCGATGGCAACAGCGAATCGTATAAAACAGCTGAGTATGTTAAAACACCACAGACTTCATTGATAAAGTGACTAGAATCGAAATTCACAGTGATGCGCTACTGTTCTCCATGGATATAGCAAGCCTGTACACCAATATTGACAATATTTCGGGGACTGAAGAAAGACAAGTATTTTTTACGAAACCCGGATTTTGACCGCCCAGACGCAGAGATTTTAGAAATTCTTAAAATTTCCTTCAAACACAACGGCTTTTTATTCGAATCCAACAAATTACATTTAAGATATTTGGACGATATTTTCGGAATCTGAACGCATGGGAATGATGCATTCCAAGTTTTCTTGGACAAACTAAATAGTCATCAAAATTTCGTAATATTAACGACAGCTACGAGTAAAGACTCAATAGACTTCTTGGACGTTACGATCTTTAAAGGTGAATGCGTTAATTCAACCTTGACAGCAAGGTTTACTTTAAATCAACAGATACACATCAACTACTGTACAAAGGTTCGTTCCATCCGAAACATACCTTCTCTGGTATCCTCAAGTCGCAACTATTACGGTTCACAGGATTTGCAACAATAAATCAGACTTCGAGGAAGCCGTACAAACACTTTTTGATAGCCTGAGGCAAAGGAATTACACATCGCGTTTTTAAGACACATTAAAAGCACTATCCTAGCGAACATTAAACATCATAACAGGAACGAACAAGCCGTGAAATTTAATTGAAATACATTTATTGTCCCTCATGGGGAAATTCTCTTGTGGTGTTCGCTATTAAGAAAGCAATAAATTGTAAATCAAAATGGATTACAAGATTTTAAACTACGCAGCCAGGGAGACTGAATGTTAGAGCGGACTCTTTTGATATTATACCTTTGGTTAAACGCTTCTCCCACCAGGGACGGGCAATTGCTAAACTGGCTAAAGCCACCTATAATTAAACTGGAAGCAACCTATCATATCATATCTAAACTTATAATGGAACGGAAGAGAATGTGACAGGAGAGAAGATGGCAGGGGGAAAGACAACAACCAAACAGGAGAAGGAGCTACTCTGGGGCAGTGATTGAGGGGGCAATGAGAAAAGAGAGGGTGTTCATGGGCGACTCTATTTTGAGAAAGACATAAAACACTAAGCGAGGGGGAGGACGTCGTTGTTTATCTACCGGGGCTAGTATAGAGCATGTGACTGAAAGGGTAGAGAAGATATCGGGGCATGGCAAGGGAGGGTAAATACTAGTACACGTAGGGAGAAATAATGCAGACATGGAGGGAACAATTGGGATAGTACAGAAGTATAGACAGTTAGTGAGGAAGCTAAAGAAGACAAGAGTTGAACAGATTATTCTCTCAGGAATTTTGCCAGTAATGAGAGGGAGGGGGCAACATATAGAAACTGCAAGAGGATGGCGATCAACGGACTAGTTGAGCAGATGTGTGAAGAAGAGGGGGTGGGATTCACAGATTTATGGGGATACTTTTGTGACAATACGTATATGAGGCAGATGTCGGGGGATCAATTCCCTGGTTACTCAGCACCGATGGCATCAGGTTCAGTACTCAATAAAAATGTGATTTATTACAAATACAAACAGCGAGTTTCGTTACATGATGGCAGCGGTGTTTTTTTAATCGAGTCATTGTTGAACTGTGTACTCGGTTATTTAGAACAAAACGCCGTAACAAAGACAATAAAGTCGCATGTTGAGTGAAGTGGGCGATAATGGCAGCGAGTTTCGCATTACCGCCGCCGCAGTCGTTAGAAATAAATGACGTCAATGCGGCTGAAAAATGGCGAAAATTCCACAGTGCATGGTCGAACTATGCCCTAGCCACTGAACTGGCTAACAAACCAGAGCCGGTGCAGGTCGCCACCCTTCTAACAGTCATTGGGGAAGATGCGCGGGAGGTGTTCTCTACGTTCAGGGAGTGGACAACAGACGGCGACGAACAGCGGATTGGGCCAGTATTGGAGAAGTTTGCCCAGTACTGTCAACCGACGAAAAATGTACCGTTTGAGAGATTCGTTTTCAACAAGCGAAAACAGGAACCCGGCGAGCCATACGAACGCTACAGAACGGCACTACGAAAGTTGTCAGAATCCTGCCAATTTGATGTGATTACCCCAAAAGAAATCCTCAGGGACAGTTGCTCTTCGGTATCACAGACAATAAAGTTAGAGAGCGGTTGCTGAGGGAAACTAACCTGACGTTAGAGAAAACGGATGAAATCTGCAGGGCAGCCGAAAGCATGGCCACTCAGATGAAGATAATGGCAGACGGCGATCAGGCAGTGCACGCTGTGAAATCAGAGAGCAAGCGGCAACAACGAGGGCCGGCTGTTAGAGGCAGAAACGGCGCCTCAGCCGGTTACTGCGGGAAGTGCGGGCGGAGACATGACTTGACGGAAGAGACAAACTGCCCCGCATTCGATAAAAAGTGTTTCAAATGTCAGCAGAACGGACATTTTTCGAACAGATGCAGGCATACGACTAAGACTCGATCAGATAGAATACCACGACAATGATGAACTCAACCAACCAGAAACGCAAGCATCGCCTGTGTACTCTGTGAGCAAAGATGATACGCAGATAAATCGTGAGTCGTTGATCAAGCGATTCCCAAAAGTGTTCGGCGATGGTGTCGGCTGTATGGAAGGTGAATACCACATCAAGGTGGACGAGAGTGTAGATCCGGTGCAACATGCCCCACGACGCGTGCCCGTGGCAATCCGTGCGCGGTTGCAAGACTCGTTGGATGATCTACAGAGACAGCAGATAATCGCTCCAGTGACACAGCCCACCAAGTGGATAAGCAGTATGGTCGTGGTGCCGAAAAGAGACTCGCAAAGTCTAAGGATCTGTTTGGATCCCAAAGATCTGAATCGCGCCATAGAACGAGAGCATTATCCTCTGCCAACCATTGAGGACGTAGCAACGCGGCTACACGGAGCGAAAGTGTTTTCGCTATTCGACGTTCGCAGCGGGTTCTGGCACGTCATGCTGGATGAACCGTCCTCGTTTCTTACGACATTCAACACTCCATTCGGCCGGTACAGATGGAAAAGGCTCCCATTTGGCATATGCTCAGCTCCGGAGGTGTTCCAGCTGAAAATGCACCAACTCGTGGAAGGACTGTCAGGAATCGAAGTCATTGCAGACGATTTTGCAGTCGTTGGTTTCGGAGATAACATTGCGGAGGCACATCGCAGTCATGATACAAATATGATGGCTTTCGTTCAACGGTGCGAGGATAGAGGTGTGAAACTAAACACAAACAAAATGCAACTGCGCATACCTGAGATTCCTTTTATCGGTCACGTCATGACTAGCGAGGGGTTGAAAGTGGATCCCAGAAAAGTGCGGGCAATCTTAGAGATGCCAAGACCCACGGATGTTCCGGCAGTGCAGCGTCTCTTAGGAATGACTCAGTACCTGGCGAAATTCTTGCCGCACTTGTCAGACACAACGAAGGCGTTGCGTGAGCTGACATTGAAGGAGACAGACTTCCAGTGGGACGAACCACAACAGAAGGCGTTTGAGGCGATCAAATCGGCAGTAACGAGCACACCGGTACTCAGGTACTATAACCTAGACGAGGAAGTGACACTGCAGTGCGATGCATCGCAATCGAGTTTAGGAGCGGCGCTGTTGCAGGCGGGTCAACCGGTGGCTTATGCGTCTAGGGCCCTAACGCCAACAGAAGAGCGTTACGCGCAGATAGAGAAAGAACTGTTGGCTGTTGTGTTTGCATGCCAACGGTTCGACGCTTACGTTTATGGTCGAGCAAATGTGAACGTCGAAAGTGATCATAAGCCTCTCGAAATCATCATGCGGAAAAAACTCGATTCGGCACCCAAAAGACTGCAGCGGATGCTTCTTGCTATCCAGAAGTACGACATCAACCTGAAATACAAGCGTGGCGACACCATGTATTTGGCGGACACCCTGAGCCGAGCTTATCTACCAGAAGTGTGCGCGTGTGAGATAGCGAAGGAGTGCGAGACGATAGACCACAGAACGACTCTGCCTGTGACAGACAAGAGATGGCAGTTGCAGTTGGCTTCGGAGCAGGATAGGGTCTTGCAGAAGCTGCGAGATGTCATTCGGCGAGGATGGCCGTCGACGAAGTCGGGGGTACCCGATTGTGTGCGGCCGTATTTCGATTCACGAGATGAACTAACGGTACAGGATGCGCTAGTGTTCAAGCGCGATCTACTGGTGGTGTCGACGTCAATGCGCAGAGAGTTGATGACGGTGGCCCATACGACTCATATGGGTATAGAGGGTTGTTTGCGCCGAATGCGCGACACGCTCTACTGGCCACGTATGGCGGCAGAGGTTAGAGCCTACGTGTCGGCGTGTGAGATCTGCCTGTCGATGCGAGACGCGCCGGGCAAGGAACCTCTGATGCAACACGAAGTCATTGCGAGACCTTGGTCGAAAGTCGCGGTCGATCTGTGTGAAAGCAATGTGCGTACACTCCTCGTTATCGTCGACTACTACAGCAATTTCGTCGAGGTTGCGCGGCAGTGTCATCCATGAGATGGCGCAGCAATTCGCACGTCACGGCATACCGGATATGGTGATGAGCGACAACGGGCCGCAATTCGCATCTGCTGAGTTTGCGGTATTCGCAGCAAAGTGGCGTTTCGAGCATGTTACGTCATCACCGCGATATCCGACTTCAAATGGAAAAGCCGAAAATGCGGTGAAAACGGTCAAACGACTGTTCGCGAAATGTCGTGACTCCAACGAATCCGAGTTTCTGGCGCTGTTAGACTTGAGGAACACACCTACTGAGGGTGTCGGCACCAGCCCTGCGCAACGTTTGATGGGACGTCGGTGTAAGACGTTACTACCAACGGCGGGCACGCTACTGATGCCGCGACACTCTACCGAGGACGAGACGCGGGGGCTGATGGGCGCAAAACGACGACAGAAATTCTACGCAGACCAACACGCGAAGCCGCTGTCATCGCTTGAGCCTGGTGACACCGTTCGTATGCGGTTACCGGGCCAGAAGCGATGGAGTGTCGGCACCTGCATACGCCAAGTAGCTCCAAGGAGTTACAAAGTCGACGTGGATGGCGTTACGTATCGGCGAAATCGTCGTCAGCTCGTGTCTGCTAGCGAACCACCAGTGAGGGACCCGATGGAATATAATGGGTCTCCTCATGATGACAAGCCAACGGTCGAGGGCAACGGTGCAGCTAAGTCAGTGCAGTGTGATGCGCAGGTGAATGATCAACCACCTCAGCCGGCAGTGTGGCAAAGCCCTCGGCAGTGTGATGCGCAGGTGAATGGTCAAGCACCTCAGCCTGCAGTGGTGCACAGCCCTCGGCGATCAGGTCGGGCCACACGCAGGCCCAGCCATCTACATGATTACGTGTGACTACATCATGCGACTGTTGCCATGTTCTAGTTTTGACTGTTCTAGTTGTGTTCACTGTTCAAGTTTTTTTAGAGGAGAGATGTGACAATACGTATATGAGGCAGATGTCGGGGGATCAATTCCCTGGTTACTCAGCACCGATGGCATCAGGTTCAGTACTCAATAAAAATGTGATTTATTACAAATACAAACAGCGAGTTTCGTTACAACTTTGTTGGGAGAGAAGTGATGAATATGATAGATTGCCTCCTTTCTCAGAGAACCTGCTGCGATCTGTTGACAGTGGTATAGGTTGCATCTATTTAAACTAGATTCGCAGGGGGGACTCACAGAAAAGCCTGAAAATGGAGGCATAGATAATGACAGCACAAATAAATCAGCAAAGAACAGTCTGGAAAACTGCTCTGAAGCTGGATATAAATGTGTTTGTTTAAATGCAAAGAGCATAGTAAACAAAAGAAATGAACTAAACATTATGGTAGACGATATTGACCCTCACATAATAGGTATAACCAAATCATGGGCCACCACCGATATATCAGATGCCGAATTGGGACTGACAGGATATGTAATGTTTAGGAAAGATAGCTGTTTGGTGTAACATAGTTATAGGAAACTCAACGTTAACGGTTAGGTTAGTTTATCGAAGTCTAAACATAAGCATAGAATAGAATGAAAAAGTACAGAACGCTATAATAATAATAATGACAAACTTCTATAGCGCCTAAATCCCCAGGAATCTGAGCTCACAGGCTCAACAAACCAAGAATTATTGGGCAAACTCGTTAACAGGGACAAGCAAGAGTCGTCATATAGGCATGGGACCGCCGAAGGTTGGGGTGGGAATGCAATTTCAATTAAATAAGTCTTTGGTTTTTTACGGAAGGTATTTATAGTCTCAGATGATTTTAAGATTATAATGGGGGATTTTAATCATGGGCATATACAATGGAAATCTCTACAGAGTATGGGGAGTGAGGACCACAAGCTTTTAGTTTTAGTACAACATAGTTTCCTTTCTCGACATGTGCTAGAACCAACCAGGCGTGAGAATGTGTTAGACATAGTTTTGTCCTCACAAAATGAAGTACAATGTCAAGATATGTGAGCCACTTGGGATTAGTGATCACAACCAGATACATTTTACAATCCAAGTAAAATCATGAAGCAATAGTAAAAAGCAATACAGGAGAAATTTCCACAAAGGAAAATATAAGGAAATATTTAGCAAAGATAGACTGGAATAACACACTGATGAATAAGACAGCAACACAATGCTGGACTATCTTAAAGAGTGAAATTTAGTGCATCGTCGATCAATTTGTTCCCTTGAAAAAAACATGATCCAAAAAGAAACACTTATTGAAAGAAGCCATTAGAAAAATAAAGTACAAACAAATATTGTGGAAGTCATATAAACGTACTGGAAATGATGAAGACTGCAACATTTATAAAGAAGCACTTAACCAAGCTACAACTGAAATTAGAAATTTAAAGAGAAGTTATGAACAAAAATTTGCTTGCAATATAAAACATGACAGCAAGAGTTTTTACGCGTAAGTTCGAAGCAAACAGAAAGTTCAGAATAAGGTCGGTCCTCTAGAAGATAGTGCTGGAAATATAATATCATAGGGATTCTTAATGGCAGAAGACCTGAATGAGTATTTCAGTTCGGTGTTTACCAAGGAAGATATTAGTTCACTGCCAGTACCAGAGGCTAAGTTCAAGGGGGCAGAATCAGATTATTTAGGACAGTTAATTGTAACCCAGGAAATGGTAGCTAAGAAAATAAGGTCTATGAAGGATAATAAATCACCTGGAGTGGATGGGATTCCGCCCAAAGTACAATTGGAAATTGTAGAACAAATTAGCATTCATTTAGAATGGAAAGAAGCAAACATTATACCGTTATTTTAAAATAGGTTCGAGAAACAAGTCAGAGAAATATACACCAGTGAGTTTAACATCAGTGATTTACAAATTATTAGAAAGACTAATTAAAGATCACATGGTGGATTTTTTTGTTAAACATAACTTGATCAACCCATCTCAACTTTGGTTTCTAAATACGAGGTCATGGTTAACAAATATGTTATGTTTTTTGAAGACATCTCTAAGCGGATAGACAAACGATCACCAGTAGATAAACTTTCGACAAAATGCCACATCAAAGATCACTGCTTAAACTACAAGCCCATAGCATAGGAAATGGTATAATTAAATGGATAGAAAAATGAATGATTGACAGAACGCAACGGGTAGTAGTTGATGGGGAGGCTTCAAACTGGATATCAGTTTTGAGTGGGGTATCACAGGGATCAGTACTCGCACCTATATTATTCTTAATATATATCAACGATTTGGCTTATGATATAACAATCAAGATGTTGAAATTTTTGGATGATACAAAGACGTTTAGAAGGATTAAAAGTGATGGAGATAGACAGCATTTACATGATGATCTTGACAGTTTGATCAAATGGTCTGACAAGTGGCAAATATTGCTAAATTTTAGGAAATGTAAATTTCTCCACACAGGACATGGGAACGAAGATGTACACTATACAATGGGGGTTCTGTACTAAGTACTACCGTAAAAGGAAATGACTTAGGGTTAACTATTAGTGCTGATATGAAGGTTTCAGAGCTGTGCCGAATTGCAGCGTCAAAGGGAAATCAAATCCTTGGATTAATTAGGCGAAATATAGCGTATAAGGAAAAATAACTAATAATACTGCTGTACAAAACAATAGTTAGGCCTCATTTAGAATATTGTATACAAGCGTGGAGGCCATATCGCAAGAAAGACATAGAGTACAGAGGAGAGCGACTAAAATGTTACCAAAACTGAGGGATCTTAGTTATGAAATACGCCTAAAAGAATATGGTTTAACAACACTAAAGACCAAGAGTTTGAGAGGAGACTAGACAGATGTGTTTAAAATATTGAATGGTTATGAAAATATTGATATAGATATTTTTTCTCATTTAAGAAAGATAGAAGGACTAGAGGACATGAAGTTACATTAGTAAAGGAGCAGTGTAGATTAGATATAAGAAAGTTCTCATTTTCACAAAGAACTATATATGAATGGAACAGATTATATGGTGATTGTGTGGGTGTTAGTAGCGTGAATATGTTTAAAAATAAAATCGACACATACCTCAGAAGGGCGGGATACACGTAGATAAAAGGGTTGGACTCTCGATAAGCCAAAGGACTTCCTTGTCCACCTGCTATCTAGAGCTAATTCTCTGGGTGACAATCTTGCTAAATCTTGTTAAATCATAACTAGGAAGACAATCGATGGTGCCACCCGGCGATCAAATGGCAGTTGCCGGTACACGCCGGATAACCGCATACCACCGCACTTCGATTCATTCGACCTGATCTCCTAGATCGAGGCCCTCTCGGTTGATCTCATCGGCCACACGCCGGATGAAACTGTGCCCCAGAATGAAAAATGTCTTAATTCTACAATATATATTATGAACACCATTCATCACGTATCTAGTTCATTGGACACCCACACCCCTTTAAAAAATATGTATTCATATACATATATTAACACAGGACAGAGGAGGGTAACCCCCTGTTACTATCCTCAGCCTTGTCCAATTGGTTTAATGTCCATTGGCATGGGAATGTAACGGCTGAATGCATCCCTGTGCCATGACTGGATAACCACGCATTCTCGTCACCGTTGTAGACCAATAGTCGTTAATTGGACGTACCATTAATCATACAAGTTTTCCTTTTTTAAGTTTAATTTATACTTTTTTGGACAAAAGAAAGGACTTAACTGATTTTATCAGATGTCAGGGTTTAGGGTTCGCCACCTATACTCCGTTGCCAGTGCATTAGGGTCTTCGTTCATTTTCCAAATCCTTAATAGAGGATACTTGAACCTACTATACATACATACATTTATACATACATATGTAGAGAATTTATAATGATAACGCACATAGTATCAATCTTCTTAATTGCTGAATGTTGTACAGGCTCCGAAAAGTCTATTTATATGCAAATGACTATAGCTGGGGTGGGGGATTTGTTTACATTTGAGGCCATCTGGTTTTGGGGAGGCAAGAACCCTATACAGGGGAGGGGGCCTTTGTTCAGAAGGTTACTGTAAGTTCACTGGCACCCTGCCAAGATTTATAGAAAACCCTAGAATTTGAAAATTACATAATCAAGGGACAGCGTCTGTCCGAAGGCTACATATTTAGTTGTATATAAGGAGGGCTTTAATGAGGGTCAGGGCTGGCTGTCAGGAGATGCAGCCAGACACTTCGAAGGCTGGCTGTTGGGGGATACAGCCAGACACTGCGAGGGAGCTGTTTGTTAGAACAGGCCCGAAGATGCATGCTGGAGTTGTGTGTATATAGCACAGGCCAGTGATGTATCATGGCGACTACTGGGGCATGTTAGACATAGTTTTGTCCTCACAGAATGAATTAGTTGACAATGTCAAGATATGTGAGCCACTGGGGAGTAGCGATCACAACCAGATACATTTTACCATCAAAGTAAAATCAGAAAGGAATAGCAAAAAGCAGTATAGGAGAAATTTCCACAAAGGAAGGTATAAGGACATGAGGAAATATTTAGCAAAGATAGACTGGAATAAGACACTGAAAAATAAGACGGCAACAGAATGCTGGAATATATTAAAGAGTGAAATTAAGTGCATAATCGATAAATTTGTACCCTTCAAAAAACAAGGAAAACGGTCCAAAAAGAAACACTTATCGAAAGAAGCCATTAGAAAAATTAAGTATAAACAAATGATGTGGAAGTCATATAGATGTACTGGAAATGATGAAGACTACAACAATTATAAAGAAGCACTTAACCAAGCTACAGCTGAAATTAGAAATTCAAAGAGAAGCTATGAACAACAATTAGCTAGTAATATAAAACATGACAGCAAGAGTTTTTATGCGTATGTTCGAAGCAAACAGAAAGTTCAAGATAAGGTCGGTCCTCTAGAAGATAGTGCTGGAAATATAATATCAGAGGGATTCATAATGGCAGAAGACCTGAATGAGTACTTTAGTTCAGTGTTTACCAGGGAAGATATTAGTTCACTGCCAATACCAGAGGCTAAGTTCAAGGGGGCAGATTCAGACTATTTAGGACAATTAATTGTAACCCCGGAAATGGTAGCTAAGAAAATAAGGGCTATGAAGGATAATAAATCACCTGGAGTGGTTGGTATTCCACCCAAACTACTATTGGAAATTGTAGAACAAATTAGCATACCACTTGCAACAGTTTTCAACTTGTCATTAGAAGAGGGAGTGGTTCCTTTAGAATGGAAAGAAGCAAACATTATACCGTTATTCAAAAAAGGTTCGAGAAACAAGTCAGAGAACTATAGACCAGTGAGTTTAACATCAGTGATTTGTAAATTATTAGAAAGACTAATTAAAGATCACATGGTGGATTTTCTTGTTAAACAAAACTTGATAAACCCATCTCAACATGGTTTTTTTAAAGCGAGGTCATGCTTAACAAATATGTTATGTTTTTTGGAAGACATCACTAAATGGGTAGATGAGGGATCACCAGTAGATATCGTCTACTTAGATTTTCAAAAAGCTTTTGACAAAGTACCACATCAAAGATTACTGCTTAAACTAAAGGCCCATGGCATAGGAAATTGTATAATAAACTGGATAGAACAATGGCTGATTGACAGAAGACAACGTGTAGTAGTTGATGGGGAGGCTTCAAACTGGAAATCGGTATTGAGTGGGGTACCACAGGGATCAGTATTAGGTCCTATATTATTCTTAATATACATCAACGATTTGGATGATGAAATAACAAGCAAGGTGTTGAAATTTGCGGATGATACAAAAGTGTTTAGAAGGATTAAAAGTGATGGAGATAGACAGCATTTACAAGATGATCTTGACAGGTTGATCAAATGGTCTGAAAAGTGGCAAATGATGTTCAATTTTGGGAAATGTAAATGCCTCCACATAGGACATGGGAACGAAGAGGTAGAATATACAATGGGGGGTACTGTACTAAGTACTACTGTAAAAGAAAAGGACTTAGGGTTAACCGTTAGTGCTGATATGAAGATTTCAGAGCAGTGCGGAATTGCAGCTTCAAAGGGAAATCAAATCCTTGGATTAATTAGACGAAACATAACGTATAAGGAAAAAGAGCTAATAATACCGCTGTACAAAACAATAGTTAGGCCTCATATAGAATATTGTATTCAAGCGTGGAGGCCATATCGCAGGAAGGACATAGATATGCTAGAAAGAGTGCAGAGGAGAGCAACTAAAATGATACCAAATCTGAGGGATCTTAGTTAAAAAATACGCCTAAAAAAATGCGGTTTAACAACACTAGAGACCAGGAGATTGAGACGAGATCAGATAGAAGTGTTTAAAATATTGAAGGGTTATGAAAATATTGATATAGATATTTTTTCTCAGTTAAGAAAGATAGAAGGACTAGAGGACATGATCTTGCATTAGCAAAGGAGCAGAGTAGATTGGATATAAGAAAGTTTTCATTTTCACAAAGGACTGTAAATGAATGGAACAGATTACCTGCTGATTGTGTGGGTGCTAGTAGCGTGAATATGTTTAAAAATAAAATCGACACATACGTCAGACGCGCGGGATACACATAGATAAAAAGGCCGGACTCTCAATAAGCCAAGGGCTTCCTTGTCCACCTGCTACCTAGAGTTAATTCTCTGGGTGGCAATCTTGTTAAATCTTGTTAAATCTTGTTAAACCGAATTGTTCCACAACCTCATATACCGGCGTCGAGTTATTCTCGGCGTTATCAAACCCCAAAGGGTGTGGACGGGATGTTATCGGGTCACGAGACGCGCGGTGCAGGAAATGACCAGCCGATGTTTAGCGCCTACCGTCCTGTGTATGACACGGGCCGGAGGGAGGCTCATTATGGCCAGTGCGGGAGCTCCAACCAGACGGCTGGGGTAGTAGACAGGATTATGCAACTAACAACACGGCAGGTCAAGTGGTGTCACATCTACCTAGCGTTAGGTTCTCCGTGCCAACTACTCAGGTCAACGCACCAAAACCAAAGAGCCCGGCGTTGTATGATGGCAAGAGTAGCTGTCGTGATTACCTGATTCAATTCGAAATGGTTTCGGATTTGAACAGGTGGGACGAAGCTACTCGTGCTTTGGAGCTAGCCACCAGCTTACGTGGGCAGGCTCAGGGTGTGTTGAGTGACCTGGAGGCCCCGGACAGGGTGAACTACGAAACATTAGTACGGGCCCTGTTAAACCGTTTCGAGCCAGAACACCAGTCAAAGGCGTTTCGGGCTCAAATGAAGGCTCGGCAACTCCGGAGAGGTGAACCACTTGCCGAATTAACTCAAGATATAAAGCGTTTGGTGCGAAAGGCGTACCCTGATGCCAGCGCCGATGTGAAAGAGGCGTTGGCGTGTGACGCATTCACAGATGCTGTGTGTGACGCGGACATGGAGTGGACGATTTTCCTGGGAAAACAAAAGGGGGTTGACCACGCGTTAAGACTGGCACTCGAATATGAGGCTTTCCAAATGGGTCGGTCTCGGAGAGTGGGCCCAAAATACGCGTTGCGTTCCACACGCCACAATAAAGGGGATGATTGTGAACTTATAGCAGTCATTCCGGCAGCCATGACGTTGCAATGATGTTGCAAAATATAGCTGAACGACTTTCTCTGGTAGAGACAAGGATAGATCGCACACATATGCCAGAGGGGCGAGGAACCCATGCTGCTAATCCGACTGAGTGACACAAAGTGAGAAATTGTTACAGTTGCGGTGATTCTGGGCATTGGTAACACAGTCTAAACTGTCTCAGTAGAAAGCAGGCCATGCCTGGGAGGCCTGAGAAAGGTTTCTCCAGCCGATAGCATGATAGACGTTCCGAAGAGATCTATTATATCAAATGCTTCTATGATTACAATAAGCGTTTCTTTAGTTGTTTCCTTTCAAGGAATTAGAGTAAAATGTTTGGTGGATGTTGGATTCGCTATGACTGATTTTACAGTAAAAGTATTATGATTCGCTGTTCGAAGACAGCGCTGTCCGTATGTGTGCCCACATGTCACGACTGACTGTGAATGACAGTCGGTAATGAAGAATCTTGTTGTAACAAATCCACAACAAACGAGGTCTGCTGAATTGCAGAACCGGGCAGAACAAATGTCACGGTGTAATCGTTCCATAACATTGTCTGTGGCAGGTCCACAATAAACGAGGTCTGCTGAATTGCAGAACCGGGCAGAACAAATGGCACAGTGTAATCGTTCCATAACATTGTCTGTGGCAGCTCCACAATAAACGAGGTCTGCTGAATTGCAGAACCGGGCAGAACAAATGTCACGGTGTAATCGTTCCATAACATTGTCTGTGACAGGTCCACAATAAACGAGGTCTGCTGAATTGCAGAACCGGGCATAACAAATGTCACGGTGTAATCGTTCCAAAACATTGTCTGTGGCAGATCCACAACACACGAGGTCTGCTGAATTGCAGAACCGGGCAGAACAAATGTCACGGTGTAATCTTTCCATAATATTGTTTGTGGCAAGTCCACAACACACGAGATCTGTTGTATTGCAGAACCGAACATGGCAAATGTCACGGTGTAATCGTGCACGTCCTATATCGTTGTGACAATTTTCACAACACACAACAGTTTAGTTTCAAGAATTGGCTGAAATAAAGTGATTATTCAAGCACTTTCTGGCAGAAAGTTGGTGCACTTATTTATCCAGTCAAAGTGGTCGTAACCACATGTTGACTCTGATACTTTTATTAGGGTTGTAGGGAATAATCCAGTCTACAACACAAGTTTGACCAGCCAGTGAACTGGTCAGTTTGGTTGATTCTGACAGAGAGGCCATCTGGTTAACTTAGGTCAGTTTGTGTTGATAAACATTGCAAGTGCAGCCTTGGGAGGTTGATTACTGACCCAAGTGTGTAATGAGAGGGATTAATTAGTATCCAGTGGTGTTGCCCATCCAGTTCTGTCCTGGGCAGCTTCTGGCTTAATAGATATTTAATTGCCAGAGGGTGTGATCTGTTAGAACAGAGGGCAGAGTTAAATAGAAGAGAAAGAGTCACAGTTACCATTTGATAGCCCGGATTGGTCTGTAGATTTCTTGGAAAATGATATCGTATTAGGTAAACAGTACCACCGTGCTAAGAGCAGGTGGTTGTTCACAGGGACGATTAGTACTGAGAGCGGTATTTAATTTGGAGATGTACAGTTGGCCACTAAAACCCTGTATCAGTCAGGCAGCTCATCAAGAAACTATAGTCTCCACGAGTTTAAGTCCCCGAGGTACAGACGCTGTCTGAGGACAGAGATACTGGTTACCCTGGGCTAGGCCAGGCCAAGCCAGTGGACCTAAGATGGGTTCTTAATGGGGGTATCGATGCCACACTCAGTGCGTGAGGACAAGGCATGCATGATGTGTTCAGAGAGATCAGTGTAAATGTGGCAGTGGTTTTCACTAATTCCCCTAGCAATTGTCCTGTTGGTTGATATGAATATCACAACTGGCACCCTGCATATATTAGATTACGCAATCTAGCCTGTTGAATCTGGTGCCAGTCAGATATTGAGAACGTGAAAGAGAAGTTGTAATACGTTGCAATGCGCTGCAGTGTATTCCGACGGAAGTTGTACGTGTTGTCTCATGGATCTCTTATACAATCGGACGCATTATTACGATATATGACCGAAACAGGTCATATGGCACAAATTATGGCAACCACCACAACAGTGCAGATTACAAAATATGAGTAATCTGAAAGAAAATGGCGGTTGCAAACACCAGATTTCAATCTGGACCTAACCTGCTGCGCTGTTTGCAAAGAAGATGGAAGATGACGAAGACAACAATGAGCTGAGCGTCCACTACAAGCGGTGAACTGACGTCCCGGACGTGACACGCGAGGACCCATCCGGCCGTTGTGCGATGACGCGAGTTACGACGAAGGATACAGCCAACATGACGGATTCGACCGGCCATCGCGCAAGACAGACGCCCATCATCGGACGTGAACATTTTAGAAAAATGAACTTTCAGTTATTCAGAGCCTGATTTATTATTATGTTTTATTTTAGCATTACTATTGACAGCTGTATATTATGCATGTGTGTTATCTATTACGATTTCGGGACGAAATTTTAAATGGCGGGGGTAGTGTAAATAATTTAGAATGATAACGCACATAGTATCAATCTTCTTAATTGCTTAATGTTGTACAGGCTCCGAAAAGCCAATTTATATGCAAATGACTATAGCTGAGGTGGGGGATTTGTTTACATTTGAGGCCATCTGGTTTTGTTCAGAAGGTTACTGTAAGTTCACTGGCACCCTGCCAAGATTTCTAGAGAACCCTAGACTTTGGAAATGACATAATCAAGGGACAGCGTCTGTCCCAAGGCTACATATTTAGCTGTATATAAGGAGGGCTTTAATGAGCGTCAGGGCTAGCTGTCAGGAGATGCAGCCAGACACTTCGAAGGCTGGCTGTTGGGGGATACAGCCAGACACTGCGAGGGAGCTGTTTGTTAGAACAGGCCCGAAGATGCATGCTGGAGCTGTGTGTAACACAGGCCAGTGATGTATCATGGCGACTACTGGGGCACACTGCCGGAGGAACGTTTCTCGTGAAGCACTGTCACCGAGCGCCCTGCGAGAAGTACTAAAAGACTCTCGCAGTACACCCGTGACAATCAGTTATTCCCAGACTCGGTGAGTAACTCGGTTGCTGTAATAGCCGCCGCCGTCTGAACCTATTGTTCGGACTTTTAGGATATAACGGTTACAATTCGGTTGCTGTATAAGCCGCCGCCGCCTGAACCTATCGTTCTGACCTTTATAACTGGGTAGTATTTAGCAGACATAGCCGTATACTGTGTACTAGATCTTGTATTGGTAGGGTTTTCCGCATATAATAAACTGTGAAAACGTATAACCTGACTTATCATTAGTACGACTGAGTGAGTGAACGTGTGCCCGTATGCTTCCCTGCCGACCGCTCGCCGCAAACGCTACACATACATACATACATGCATTCATACATACATACATACATACATACATACATACATACATATATACACACATTTATCACAGAAATCAAGTCAAATATAAAAAACGAAAAAACGAAATCTCAGTGTGACGGGGCCAATTTGTACAACAACAAGTCTGCTCCAATCTTTTCGATCAAGTTCTTTATTTGTGGTCTTACTTCCGGATACAAAAAGAAACCTAAACAAAGTAAACAGTTTGTCAATACAGTACTAACAATACAAATATACGTACGTAGATATATTAATGATTATGATGCGTGGACACATGTCACACAGCACGCACGCGCAATATAATGAATCCAGTATAATGTAAAGTAACCTAAAGATCTATAATTGTCGTACAAGTTATACTAGGAATGCAAATGTATGCAAATCAACAACACAAGTATAAGCATCTAACAGATGCAATAATTACATAATCTACCATGACTGTAATGACCATGCTCACCCCAACACTGCTCTGGAGGCTCATTAATGAATCTCACATCATTCATTCGAGGCCTGGCTCCCTCCTGCAATGGCATGGTGCAACATGTCATTTATAGCAGAACACAGATAATTATTTAAACAAGTATTTCAATTCCATATTCCTATACTACTTTGTGTTACCATATTCTGTTCCAATTTACTACAGAGTATACCTATTCTATGACTTGTTAAATGACTGAACCAAACACTTGGCCAGTGCTTACCATCTAGCTACACTATCCAGGGTGGCTCCCAACTTGTTTTCAAGTGTTAGTCTCTAGGGAATATGCTCCACATCCTACCCAGCCAACCCCATAGGGTGATTAATCATGAGGACATTAGTGGCCACTGGGCAGTTTCTGATACTGACTGCATAGCTTCATAGAACACACTTTGTTGCTAAATGCATAATGTGGCCGTATATTAACCTAATAGCACATAGATTAAGCATCATAATACAAAACACAGTACCTGATTAAACATGATTAAAACTGTATATTCTGCAAGTTATATCACCAGCAGGATGCAAGTATTCTAAAACTCATTAAGACCACTACTGTTTACAACCAGCCAGTGGGGGTCAACCACAGCATCCTGGGGTGTCCACTCAAAGCAATTTTCCATATAGTGAAAACCCTTATAACTAAATAATTGCTTTAAAACATCCAAGCAAGTTTATGTCTAATGATGGACAATCTTTCACTTCATGATGTGGTATAATCAGAAAAGGGAAATAATACCTTAAAAGTATTATTGAACAAGTTGACACTCACCAAAAATAAATGTCTCCTCCTTGTTGTGTGAAACCTGAGCCAGCCTAGCCCACAGCTGCTGTACCAATGCTTGGTGAATACACACGTGACCAGTGTCTCTGGGGTTTATCTCATACCATTCAAGCAACTGGTTACTCATAGTAATTAATTACCTAAATATAATTATAATCAACATCTTAGCAATTAAATCATGAAAATGTAGAAATAAAGAATGTAACAATACCCGCCATCTACTTAGCATATGGTGCTGCCATATTGTGGCTGGTAGCGACATTAGAATGAAAATTAAGATGTATTCCATCTCTTAATTAGCACGTTACAACATAACTATGAACATGTGTAGGTGTCCAAACTGCTACCTTACAATCTTCCGAGCTAAATGTTTGCCGTCTCGGTAGACACTAATTCTACTCATCGTTTCTTCAGTGATTGTGCAATAGCTGCTTCTGTAGATCTTTTTTCAAGGAAGCAATTAGTGCTTTTGACAGAGAGGTAACTGCCCTGTCTATGGAATCTTCCATATCAGTGAATTTACAAACATTGACAGTCTGCACAGCAGCAGAGCTTGGTAGACGATGTAGGTTGGTATGTTTTCCTGCAGTGGTTCGTACCGAACGTCGAATTATTTGTCGCCCATTATCTGCGTTCCTAACTCCTGCTCGTCTAACATCCATCTCAACGGCATCTGGCAGTTGTCCTCTATCCTCATTTTGGTTTAAGGCATCATCTACGACACCTGTGGGCATACCTGGCACAACTTCTTGACGTAAGCTGTCAATTGTTATAACATCCAGCTCCTCTTCTGAATCCGATGACCCTGGAGGGTTGGAATCAGTAGGTGGTGCGATTGTTTCCTGGTTGTCATTACTTCGCAACTCAGTGTACTCATTGTCGGGCACTAATTCTTTGCTATCCAACAACTCAGCTCGATGGATTGCTTTTGTGGCTCCAAAACCATCAGCTGGTTGAATAATATATACATTGCCACCATCAAGACAAGACAACACTTTGTATGGAGTCGGTTTCCATGCGTCCTGAATCTTGGCACGACCAATGGGATGGTTACGCAAGAAGACCCTTGATCCAATCCTGATGCCTTGATCATTTGCTTTCTTCTCCTGCCGTCTCTTTCGTGCGTGTACTCCTCGATCAGTATTGCGACGAACTCGCTCTAGTACATGGTTCAGCCTATGACAATGGCTCTCCAACCAATCATCCACCGACCCAGTCCTGGCATCTTCCTGTGTCAACCCCAGGAACGATTCAGCAGGCAGTCTTGGATCTCATCCAAACATAACGAAGAATGGCGAATATCCCGTTGAAGCATGTGGTGTGGCATTGTATGCAAATGTCAGCTCTGGCAAATGTTTCGGCCATCGTCGTTTCTCATCTGCTGATAGGGTTCGGAGTAAGTTGTGCATCGTTCTGTTATATCGTTCACATTGAGCGTTTCGTTGCGGTCTGTACGGTGTTGTCTTTGTCTTCTTGATGTCGTACATACGGCACAATTCTCTAATCACAGTACCATCAAAGTTGCGACCTTGATCACTGTGAATTCGTCTCGGTACGCCAAACTGGACAAACCAGTTATTTACCAACACGGTGGCAACTGTCTTTGCCTTTTGGTCTTTCGTTGGAATCGCTTGTGTGAATTTTGTGAAGATATCTGTGATGACAAGCACATTCTCACGTCCATCTGATGCAGGCTCCAAAACCGTAAAGTCAATCGCCAACACATCGAGTGGTGCAGTAGCCACGAGACTACCCATATGTGTTTGCAGCTTGGGTTGTTTGTCTTTAGCCAGACAACAACGCTCACACTTGGCCAATAACAGCGCATCTTTATTAATGCTAATGTGCGTTCTGAACCTTGATGTCCAGCAGCATCGTGCATTCCGATTAGTACTCTGTTGCGTAACTGAGTGGGTAAAACCAGTTGATTGATTTCCACTCCTTCGATCTCGATTTTCCTTGTCAATACTCCGTCCTTGAAAGAAAGCTTAGTTTGTTGACCAATGATTTTCCTCGCTGGCTTGCTCAGTGTCATTATCCGTCTTCATGTTGGTTTGTGGTTTGATTTGAGATATGGCAACACTTGCCTAATATCTTCATCCTGTTCCTGCATGGTTATCATCTCAGTCTTTGGGATGGTAGATAGCATGGAGGCTGTTGCAGTTGTTATCTCATTAACAAACACGTCTCGTGCTCTCGGGTTTTGTAAAGACAGGATGACGTTTGTTTCATGAATCTTTGATCTAAGTTCGGTTGAGAGGATTGTACCACCAACAGTCTCCTGAATTATAGTAGATACGGCAAATGGTGTCATTTCTCGTTCGGATTCTTCTCTATCACTTGGCGGTCTCCTGCTCAAGGAATCAGCATTCCTATTTGCACGGCCAGATCGGTACTTCAAACTGAAATCGAATGATGCCAGTTGTGAAGCCCACCGCAGCTCTGTGGCTCCAAGCTTGGACGTTTGCAGGTAACTCAACGGGTTGTTGTCTGTGAAGACGACAAATTTCGACCCGAGTAGGTAGTCCCGAAACCTTTCAGTAACAGCCCACTTCAGTGCTAGACATTCAAGCTTCATGCTACTGTAGTTCTCCATATTTCTCTCTGTTGGCTTGGGGCTTCTACTCGCATAGCAGATCACTCTACGTCCCTCTTCAAAGTCTTGGGAGAGTAGAGCTCCCAGTGCTTGGTACGACGCATCCACCTCCACAACAAACGGTCGAGAGAAATCGGGGTATGCAAGCACTCTACCAGAAGTGAGTTTTTTTTTTAGCTGCTCAAATGATTCTTGACAATCTGCAGACCATCGGTTTGCGAAAGGAACGAAAATAGATGCAGAACTGTCAAGAGTCTTCCTTTGTCTGGTATTCTTCTTGCGATGTTTCGTTTTAGTACCACCGAGCAAAGCGTTAAGCGAAGCTGCAATCTTGGAGAATCCAGGTACCATACGTCTGTAGTACCCAGCAAGTCCCAAGAAACTCCTAAGCTCTGTCTCAGAGGTTGGTGTTGGCCAACTGTCTATGGCCTCAGTCTTTTCATGGTCACATGACACACCATCTTCCGACACAATGTGACCTAGATAGTTTATCTTTCGCTTGAAGAGATGACACTTTGATGGCTTGAGCTTCAAACCTTGCTCTTCTAAGCGTGTCAAAACAACTTCATGATTGGTGATCATCTCCTGAATGCTCTTTGCATACAGCAAAATGTCGTCGAGGTATATTAGCAGATTCTCGTAGTTGAAATCAGCTAACATGCTTTCCATGAGACGCTGATACGTGGCAGGAGCATTGCAAAGACCAAACGGCATTCTCGTGAACTCGAAGAGTCCCCCTGTTCCTACGCGAAAAACGGTCTTCGGTATGTCGTTTTCTTCCATGGCACATTGCATGTATCCTTGGGCGGCATCCAAGGTGCAGAAATATACGGCTCCTCGGAGTGCTTCCAACGCCTCATCAATTCTTGGCAGGGGGTATGCGTCTTTCCGAGTCCTTAGATTTAAAGGACGGTAGTCGACACACACTCTCAGCTCTCCAGTCTTCTTCCTCACTAGAACTTCCTGAAACGCCCACGGGCTGTTGCTCTTTCGGATAATGCCTTGCCGCATCCAATTTTCTAGATGTTGTCGCACTTCCTGCTGTAGATTGGGCGGCACTCGACGATGTGGAATCCTTATGGGCGTTTCATCAGTTAGTGGTATCCCATGTTTCACATTGTCAATGTAGCCTAGGTCGTCATCACCGAGACTGAAAGCTCTCACATGCCTGAGTTGCATGGCGTGTAGCAACTTCTTCTGTTCTTCACTGATGTTGTTCTCCTCTATATCTAAACGGAATGGAAGTTCAGGTAGATCTTCAGTCTTCGGTGTGATGTCTTCTTGTAGTGGGCCTAACACTACTTTGTCTTCTTCCACCTGATGGATCTGACAGTCGCGTTCCAGTTGACCATCTACTACTGTTACTTTGGTCATCAGTCCGAGTCGCGTTCGTGGGTTTAGCCAAATGTCCTGTTCGGTTTCATTGGCGACACACAGAACAACTCTTCCCTTCTCAAGAATGGACAAGGTATCATGTACCTTGATCCCTTGAGGTAGATGCATTTCAACCCCAACTCGCTCCACCAACACCTCGCCTGATATTTTCTTATTATCAATACACGGTACTGACGTCACTGTCCGTGCAGGTAGAAGCACAGGCATCTTACCTGCTACCTTGGCAAGACCAACGTGGTATTTTGGAGTTGTTTCCTCTGTTTTAGTTGCGTGCAGAGGCAGTTCGCTAAGCCAATCTGGTCCATCTGGGTGTTTCTGAAATTCCTCACTTCCCGTTGTATTCAACACATGTTTTGAGATTCGCCGCAACACATTGCATCCTAGAAAGCCAGGAACCGATTCATTTGCTGCTCGCTGGACAGGATTTGGAGAATCTCGCACTACGAGCATTCCTACTCCACTGTATCTATTGTCAAGTGCGACAATATCTGGCTCGAAGTAACCGACATATGGAACGCTGAGCCCATTTGCTGCTGTTAGAACTGTGTCTATCTGGATGAGCCGATATCCCTCTGGTTCTAAGAATCGACGATAGAATGATTCTGTCACCATTGATACCTCTGACCCAGAGTCCAATAAACACCTACATTCTACATCTCCAATCTTGATGGTTGCTTATGGACAATGACCTATTGCCCTAGAGTAAATCTTCTCCGAATCGATGCCATCCAGCAAGCCAAAGTCACACCCTTCCACCACTTGGCTTTCAGTGATGGAGGGAATCAGTTTCACACCTGCGTCTTGCTTGAGGGGTGTTCTTGCATTTGCGGTCGTCTACCTTGTTTCTGTTGATTTGCCGACTTCTTGGCTGGACACTCCCTGATCATGTGATCAGGTGATCCACAGCCATAACACACCCGTGTACCGTTCTCGTTTCTTCCACTGTTGTTACGCTTGGTGTGTTTCCTAGGTGTACAGAGGAGCAAATCGAGTTTCTTCTCAATGGCATCAATCTATGCCTGCTGCTTTCCCATTTTCTCCTCGAGGGTGCTTGTTGTCGGTGTGCGACTCACCTCATGAACCGTGGCATTCCTAGCTTTCCTGCTGTTGTCATCGCCCAGCCACTTCATTGCTCTGGCTCTGAATGACCAGAATGTCAGCTCTGGTTCGTCCATATTCAGTCGTCGCAGCTCTCGACGGAAATGGTTGTCAACTACGCCTTCTGTCAATCGCTCTTTCAACTCTTTATTGATGCTTTCGTCTTCCCGGTTGTCTCTTTGAACAATCCGATCGGCGACCTTAACCAAAGCTAAAGAATAATCTTCGAAAGACTCTTTCTCTCCCTGGTCCCGCCAATAAAATTCCTTCTTCAGACATGTTGCCGAGTCCACATAACCATAGGACTCCTCTATGGCATCCAGCAGTCGAGTCACGACTCGCTCGCCACGAAACCGAAGTCGCATCTCAGACTTCGCTTCACCAACCAGATGTTGCATTATGAAGTCAACCTGTTCATCTGGCGACATCCTTCTGGCACTTATGCTTGATCTGATGTCCTCCAGCCAGTCTGTGACATCTACATCCTGCTGATCGCGAGGGCGACCACGTAGCTTAGGAAGTTTCTTTTCCCTCGACACATATACTACACTGTCTACTGCCCCTGCAGATGCCTCTGCTCTAGCAGTCCTCTCCTCTGCCACTGTCGCTGCATGTTCTGCCTGTTGCAGACGCCTGGCCAAAACACGCTGATCTTCTAGCTCTTTTTTCAATGTGTCTAGCTCCTCTCGCGCACGACGCAACTGTGCCATGCTACATACATACATACATACATGCATTCATACATACATACATACATACATACATACATACATACATACATACATACATACATATACACACACATTTATCACAAAAATCAAGTCAAATATAAAAAACGAAAAAACGAAATCTCAGTATTATGTATACTGATTGTAAATGAAAATCAAAATCGACCAAAAAATGTGTGGCAAATTCTGAGGCTGGCTCATCGTCAAAATGTAAAACCAAACCTAAACGTATTAGTCTGAACTTTGAAAATGAAGTGTGCTTTGATAAACGAAAGGTCGCGGAATATTTTTATGATTGTTTTACTTATATTGCTTTATCGTTCGTTGAGAAGCTACCATCATGGTCTGGTCGATTTGGTCAAGCTCACGTTGTTGATTTTTATCATAAACAAAACGTGTCTGATAATATGTTTGGTCTAGTCAGTGTAATTGTAGAACAAGTGTCCACTATATTAAATAACATAAGCGCTAGTAAGGCAACAGGTTTAGATGAACTCCCTGCTAGATTTGTCAAAAATGGTTCTTCTGTCAGATCAAAACTGTCTTTTCTACAGCATCGCCAGAAAGTCCACTACCGTTGAAACATAAGCATTGTTGGAATTCTAGCACCGGTCACGCCTAGCGAAATCAATTAAGATAAGAAACGCTGTATTGTTTTATTTTTTTGATAATATTTTGTTGATTAATTAATTAATTAATTAAAAAAATTGCATATGTCAGCAAACGCAAAATGTCAGCTGATGCACTGTCAGCAAAAAACGCCAAATCCGTTGATCTTTTGACTCATTTGGGGTGCTAGTACCACACTATTACTACTAGTATAACAATTTTATTCTCAGTTCGGTGGATATGCTGCTAATTAGAATTTTGTTACCTAAATAAACTTCCGTGTAGTTTATAGAAATAAAGTAATTCATCGTAGTATTAATACAGCACTTCCCACAACAACTAGAGCAAACGTGTGGGCACATTTTATGCGGGTTGTTTTAGATGCGTTTCTCAACTAACGTATTTCTTTGTCATGCTTGTGGAATAAAAACCAAATTGTTGTACCAAGAAAACCAGCATATGAACACCTAGGTAAGCTTATTTTATCTCTGGATTCCAATCCATCTGGTAGGCATTTAGCTGCTTTTCAGTTTTTATTATTCGAAACCGCGCTTAGTGTATCCATTCTGCTGACATTTTTAGCATTAGATTGCGCGGGATTACTGGATCACACAGCGTCTGTGTTGTATTTTTAGAGACAGCAATGTGTTATCCGAGAAAGATTACACAGTTCTCGTAGGCGTTCCCCCGAGGTTGCGATCACGCTAACACCGGATGACAGTAATGCGCAGTTCTGATACATCACGACTGTTCGTCCTCAGTAGACGTCTGTTGTACGGACAAAAATATCGACACGTCATAATCGGCGACATATGTCACAATCGGTGCATATGTCACAATCGGCGACATATGTCACACAACACTGCCACTAAATGTCGCAATCATCCACAAATTAATTAACAATCATTTACCTGACTACTTCAATGTTATTCCAAAACACACATTTATGATTTCATCAGCACTACACACAACAATTTGTACATGTTCAGAATAATACATGAATATGCAAAAAAATGCATTACGTAGTAGAGGTAGTAAACAATAAACCAAGTATTATCATTAACAATATTTACAACCCGTCTATGAGTTTTTTCGACATACACAAAAAACAACTTTATTTTAAATTATGAATCCTGTTGTCTTATTCGTATGTTTATAATTCATATCGCATATTGATATGCATGTGTGTGCGTGCGTGTGCGTGTGCGCGCGCGCGTGTGCGTGTGCGCGTGTGCGCGTGTGCGCGTGTGCGCGTGTGCGCGTGTGTGTGCGTGTGTGTGCGTGTGTGTACGTGTGTGTGTGCCTGTGTGTGTGTGCGTGTGTGTGTGTGTGTGTGTGTGCCTGTGTGTGTGCCTGTGTGTGTGTGTGTGCGTGTGTGTGTGTGTGCGTGTGTGTGTGTGTGTGTCTGTGTGTGTGTGTGTGTGTGCGTGAGTGTGTGTGTGTGTGTGTGTGTGTGTGCGTGTGTGTGTGTGTCTGTGTGTGTGTGTGTGTGTGCGTGTGCGTGTGCGTGTGTGTGCGTGCGTGCGTGCGCGTGCGTGCGCGCGCGTGTGTGTGTGTGTGCGTGTGCGTGCGCGTGTGCGTCTGTGTGTGTGTGTGTGTGTGTGTGTGTGTGCGTGCGTGTGTGCGTGTGTGCGTGTGCGTGTGTGCGTGTGTGCGTGTGTGCGTGTGTGCGTGTGTGCGTGTGTGCGTGTCTGCGTGTGTGTGCGTGCGTGCGTGCGTGCGTGTGTGCGTGTGTGCGTGTGTGCGTGTCTGTGTGTGTGTGTGTGTGTGTGTGTGTGTGTGTGTGTGTGTGTGTGTGTGTGTGTGTGTGTGTGTGTGTGTGTGTGTGTGTGTGTGTGTGTGTGTGTGTGTGTGTGTGTGTGTGTGTGTGTGTGTGTGTGTGTGTAATGTAACAACGACCAATGTCATACCATGCTAACAACAAATGTAACAACGACCAATGTCATACCATGCTATCAACAAATGTAACAACGACCAATGTCATACCATGCTAACAACAAATGTAACAACGACCAATGTCATACCATGCTATCAACAAATGTAACAACGACCAATGTTATACCATGCTAACCACAAATGTAACAACGACCAATGTCATACCATGCTATCAACAAATGTAACAACGACCAATGTCATACCATGCTAACAACAAATGTAACAACGACCAATGTCATACCATGCTATCAACAAATGTAACAACGACCAATGTCATACCATGCTAACCACAAATGTAACAACGACCAATGTCATACCATGCTATCAACAAATGTAACAACGACCAATGTTATACCATGCTAACAACAAATGTAACAACGACCAATGTCATACCATGCTATCAACAAATGTAACAACGACCAATGTTATACCATGCTATCAACAAATGTAACAACGACCAATGTTATACCATGCTAACAACAAATGCAACAACGACCAATGTCATACCATGCTAACAACAAATGTAACAACGACCAATGTCTTACCATGCTAACAACAAATGTAACAACGACCAATGTCATACCATGCTATCAACAAATGTAACAACGACCAATGTTATACCATGCTAACAACAAATATAACAACGACCAATGTCATACCATGCTATCAACAAATGTAACAACGACCAATGTCATACCATGCTATCAACAAATGTAACAACGACCAATGTTATACCATGCTAACAACAAATGTAACAACGACCAATGTTATACCATGCTAACAACAAATGTAATTACGATCAATGTTATACCATGCTATCAACAAATGACACGTTTTTAAATGACGACGGAATTTTGTAAAATGTTCAACTGATCTAACACTAATAGGAAGCATATTCCAAAGAGTTGGTGCAGCAACAGAAAAAGCCCTAGTTCCAATGTTAGTGTTGACTCTAGGAACAAAATGTAGGTCAGAACTAGATGATCGAAGCTGGATAGGTTTTCTTACAGGAGTAAGCAATAAATGCAAATAAGATGGTTGATTATTGGACAGTGCCAGGTACAGATCTTAAATATTATACGATATCGTACAGGAAGCCAATGCAAAGACTTCAAAAGTGGCACAGAGCGAGAAAAACGAGGAGATCTTGTAACTACTCTTGCTAGACAATTTTGGACACGCTGAAGTTTTGTGATATCCTTGCTAGCGATATTATAAAGGAGGGAATTGCAATAGTCAAGTCTGCTGCTAACAAGCGCTGTTGCAAAAGTCTTAGCAACAGAAAATGACATATACCGGCGAATATGGCGAAGATCACGAATATGATAAAACAGCAGCGACATGTTTGAGATATGTGTTGTCGGAAATTGAAGTTACTATCAAAGATCACTCCTAGATTCCGTACCGAGGTTGCTGGCGTGATATACTGATTCAAAATACGCGTAGGGAAAAAACCATCCACTTTACAACGTTGCATTGGAGTACCAATAATGATCAATTCAGTTTTATTTGTATTTAATTTCAACTTGCTGTCAGTCATCCAGTGGAAGATATCTTGAAGGCAATCACTAAATTGGTTATGGGAGCGATTTGTATCCGGGGTAGCCAACGAAATGTAGATCTGAGTATCATCAGCATAAAGATGATGATCTAAGTTATGTATTTGTATAACAGAGCTTAGTGGCGTGGTGTAAAGAGTAAAAAGCAAAGGCCAAGAACAGAACCCTAGGGAACACCAAATAAAGCCGACAGTGCAACTGAGAAGCAGTTCCCAATCTTTATAGTTTGGTATCTATCAGTTAGATACGAAGAAAACCAGCTTAGAGCTGTGCTAGATATGCCGTACCACTTTAATAGGCGTTCAATGAGAATGCTGTGATCAATCGTGTCAAACGCGGCCGAGAGATCTAGTAAGGTAAGTGCAGTCACTTTACCATTATTAATGTTCAAGTTAATGTCATTATGAACCTTTAAGAGGACAGTCTCTGTTGAATGAAACTGTATATATGCTGATTGTGACACATTAGTTAAGACATTTGTGCTAATGTGAGACCTTAGACGACTTGCTACAACCTTTTCTAGTATTTTGGAAATGAAGCTGAGATTAGAAATAGGTATATAACCTTTTAGGTCTTGTTTAGGCAGAGATGACTTCTTAAGAAGTGGTGTGACATGGGCGTATTTAAAATCATCAGGAAAACAGCCAGAGCAAAGTGATGCATTTATAATATTTGTTATAGGTCCAATTAGTGTATCGAGAGATGCTTTTAGCAGTATTGTTGGGAATGGATCAAGTGCACAAGATTTATTTGGGGGGGACATAATTATTTTCCTAACTTCATAAACTTTTCCAGGTTCAAATGATACAAGTTGAGAATTTACTTGTGGAAAGTCCACACTGACATTACTTATATTATGACGTGGGAAAGCAGAACGAATAATACTGATTTTATTCTTGAAGTGACTAGAGAACGAATCACATAGAGACTTAATTGACACATGGTCAGGTAGCGATGGAGTAGGCCGTCTGTGTAGAATGTTGTTGATGCAGTTCCATAACTGACGCGGATTATCAGACTTATTTATGACCATATTTGTAAAATAATCTGATTTAGCTTTAGCCATTTGTCTGTTACAGAGGTGACATTGCTTAGAATAGCGCGATATATCTAATGCCGAGCGTGGTTTGCGCCATACACGCTCTAAATAACGACGACGCCTTTTAGATAGTATAATTTCGGAAGTCATCCATGGAGCCGGTGGTCTTTCTGACACCCATTATAGTTATCAGTCATCATGTATACGTTTACAATCGACGATGCCCCCAAATAAGTCTCTATGTCTACGTTTTTAGTCTACCACGACCACGTGTCAGTCTTCAGTGTCCAAGTTTCCTGTCGACAACCACCACATATCAATCTTCAATGTCAGCAAACGATTTGAGTGGAGTTGTCATCTTCAAATGCTCTAATCGAATCCCTGCACTGAAGACAACAAGCAATCATACTTTATATTATGCTATAACTGCCTTCCCTTTCCACGTGTCAATGGATCTTCGTAGAACTAGCGATAAGGTTAATCAAGTCGGTTATCAGTTGCACCGCTCCGAGACGCTGTTGCGATAGCATACTGCCAAGACTGTCTTATTTTAGAGTCAGTGTTTGACGCAACTTGATTCCTTTTCTACAAAACATTCACCTAGGCGCCAAGACACTAAGACAGGACCTGTGTGTAATCTGTTTTCACATATCCACGTGACTTACTTGTCTCAAAAAGGTCGGCTGTCGCAAACTAAAAACGTCACACTCTGAAACTAAAGCATTCGCCGCGCTCGCGTGGTACCTGTGATTGTTAAGTTACGTTTTACGTGCACGTTACGTTACACGTTCCGAATAAATTATTTACCCCATTAAATGTAATAATCCTAAGAGGAAAACGTTAACACACCTGCAAACATCAGTACTGTACATTAAAGCTCGATTGTAGTATAATTGGTTACGAAAACCCATTCGCCAGGAAGATAGCAGTATTACATGTACAGGTGCCAAGCTTAAAATGAATACCTATATATGTTGACTATGTTCTCCTGGCATGACTGGTGTAGCCTCCTTTTCCACAATTGCAAATATTCGTTGGTGACGTTATTTGTACGCGATTGACCTGCATCGTGTCTGCCCCACGTTGAACACGGTGCATTGGCAGTTACACAACTATGTAGCTCCATGTATAGGCCTTATAATCTACGTTATAACAAACGGCTATCAGTATCACCCTGTCGCTCTGGGATGTGACTTAGCATCACTCGTGTCCTGTACACTATGTAGCGGTCGATGCCCAAATTCGATTACCTTTGTTGACCAGCAGATTTTCACGCTGAGTTTCGGTTCTTCCTCCTTGTTGCATGTACAGGGGTGAGGGTCATTAGCGCTGTCGAACCACTCGCTATGTTCGTTCTCTCCATAACATCCTGTCAGCAGTCCTTCTTCATCTTCCATCCTCACCCGGCGTCCTTGGTGTTGTTCCGCTTCTGCTCTCTTTGCAAGTTTGCCTGCATCCATTGTTGCCAAGTGGCCTGCCTATCTCATCCGGTTCCTCACTAGTCTTCCTGTTAGACTGCATTCCATCCCAACCTCTTTCCTGAGGTCGGTCATCCTATGTTTGCTTTGCTTTATATGCGAACTCGACATAATTATGTTTGTAGTACACCTTCGATGCAGCCCTGCCAATCATAAACTCCGATGACCTATTCTTTGTCTATAGAATCTGTGATATCCTATTCCACACACCTTGACGTCATTCAGAAAAGACACTTTTGATTATGTGTTGTCAACTCCGTGGTCAATGTACCGGGGGGTCCACTTACTGCGGCATTGTATATGGACCCCCTTTTGAAAAATGAAACTGTTTAGTTAGTGATTTAAAAATTATAAACGTTCATTAGTGTCTGTAAATTAAAAAATACTGTTCTGAAAAGCAAAATTGTGCCAACAAAATTAAATTGTGAAACAATGTTAATAACCATAAAATATATTGAAATTGCAATTGTTGATTTATATCAGTAAGGTTTGGCAACATATACATAGTGTAATGTTTGTTATAACACGTAGGCTTACACCAAAGAAACATTTCTAACTCACCCTACACTTCAAAAAGTCTAATTCCCATTGGGAGGTTCCACGCCGTGGTAAATTGATGCTTATAGTTGATTGGATTTATAGTTATGAAACAAATATAATATTACCCGCCGAATTACATTTCAGAACATCTGTCTTATAATAAATGCATGAAATGTCACTTGAACAAAATGTTTAGACCCACTGCGTAAACATATAGACGTCAACCATACAGATACGAATGATTAGTTCACTGGCGCGACGCGTATGGATTTAATTAAACGTCGTCGAAATTTGATGCCAAATCATTTCTTGCATCAGCGAAAAAAACATCATCATCTGCACACGTGATCTTTCCCAAATAGATCTTGTCCAAAATACGAGCATCGTGTTCCTGCAGCCATGGCAACGCGAATGCAGTCAATTTCACTAATGCAAAGCGACTTGCGCTAGCTTTGGGTGCCAACGCATGTCGGCCAAAACACGGATTAGGTTGCGCCAAGTAAATTGTAGCCCCGGTGTCTGAGGCCATATAATGTAACCTCAATCTGAGCGGACGTTCGGACAGCGCGCGTTCTTGGACGACGTCGCGCTCTAAAAACAAACGCCGGAGGTACGTGTTCGATGTTGACCGGGTTTTAAAATTTAAACTATAGGATATAATATATTATCATTGCATGCATGCAATCCAAGTCAACAAAGGCGATGTTAAATCATTTAGTTTAGCCAAGTCATATAGATGAGAGCCAGTGAGGCCGTCAGAGTATGTCCGCTGGCCCCAATCGTTGATCGACATGACGAATGATTAATCTTACTTGCAATATACACGCACTCTTTGAGTAATGCGACAACTGAGGTGATAATATCTCAATCACGCTCACCTTTTCACTCCGAAAAGCAGTTACTTTGCACTAATTATGACCCTTCGTGAATGATGGTTCAGCTTTACATCTCACGTCTCACGTGCTAACTATTGACCTGTAGACCCCTAAATTATTGAGTGTTTCCAAGTGGTAAGTGTGCATACGGGTTACGTTGCAATGCCAATGCGACAGGCGGGCATTGTGCTTGTACAATCATACAATCATACCATTGTGTCCAGTGTTTCTCCGCCAGAGGATATTCATGACTACTGTCTTTTGTGTTTCTACCTTGAAACTTAATTGACATGGAGCACCCAGAATAGGCACTTTAATTCTTGAGAATCCGAGCTCAAAGCACAACAAGCCAGACAGTGTCCATTTTGCTCGAGGTAATGACTTCGTATTTAACTTCTCTCGGACTCTTAATGTGAGCGGAAAGGCTGTTTTAAAACAAACTTAATGTTTGCAACATTAAGTTACTACTGCAACTGAATGGAATATATAAATAACATGTCGGCTACTGTTGCTGCGTCGTTTATATTGGCGTATCGATCAGTGATCACGAAGCTACGGAAAATAGGCTTTGGAATTACAATTCTGCGAAGTACTGTTGCCAATGAAAGCATGTACAAACTAAGCGCGCCTGGTGTGCTACAGGTGCCTCAGTACTCATTCCGTTAGTACTTGACGACCGGTGATTATGGCATGGTTCAGGGGCTGCGTGACTTAGGCTAATATTTCACATAACGTGTTGTAAGCACGTTTTCTTGTTGGATGGAGGCCTCGCCACGTTCTCCGTGCTTATCTGTCTCCCTCTCTCTCCGTCGCTCCGTCCGTCTTTCCTTCGCTCTGTCTCACAGTCGCTATCTCTGTCGTTTTCCATCTCCAATGTCCTCTTCTCCTGTTATATTTCTTTAGAGAGAACAATTCTTCTAACGTTATTTTACAACCGATCAATATCTGAAAAAAACTCCCAATCTCCGTGTTTGCATGATTACTAAACCACATATATGCCTATAGGCAATTTTCATAACGAAGATCTCTAAGTATCTGGATAAGTCTAATTGCTTAATACTTCCGAATTATGTCTACTCCTGTCATAAACCGCATATGGTACAAGTAATATTGACTAAGTATAGTGGACAAACTTCAACACAATTCACGAAGTTGTCGACACTATAGGCTCGTACGTGGTCGCTGGGGAATTGACACAAAATTAGGGCACGTGGAATTTAAAGTTGATTTTCCCACTGGTCATTGTCCAAAACCACATACCACCAGCTCTTTTAAAACCACTTCATATACGTTGCACTTACAACGATAGCTATTTGTTATAAATAAAGTGAATCGCTTTCGTCCTGTAAAATCCCTAAAGACGATTTACTATGCATTAGTATATCCATATTTGACATATGGAATAATCCTTTGGGGATCTACACATAAAAGCTACACAAAGAAATTATTCATTATGCAAAACAAATTGTTCGTAGTATTCTTCGAACTGGTTTCCGAGATTATGCAGTGAGCTGATATATGGAATAATATTTCGCCTGATATTCAAACTAAACCTAATATTACCAGCTTTGTATCTTCTCTAAAGTCATGTGTCTTAAAACACTGTGTCTATGAAGATACTACACCGTATTAAATGTGTTATCACTCTTGTGTTTTTATTATTTGATTAGTCTTAAACGGTTTATGAAAAAACTACTACATATTACATTGTTATTACTGGATTGTTCTTCTGCAATCTAGCACTAGTGTTGTATATATGTGAAAAGAATTTGTGTGTGTGTTCATTTTGGGGTCTATCAACGACGTCACTACTGTTACTTATTATTTAAGGTAGTCTATTAACTGTCTGCTTGTAGTTATAGATTGCACGTTGTATCTACAACAATGCTACATTACCGTTATCAGTGGTTGGCAGCGACCAGTGATTCAAGTTATATTATTTCCTGTTATAACATTGTATATCTATTAGTAACAGGCTTGGCTCTGCTGCCAACCAGGAATTGTAAAGTCTGTATACGCTTTGTGTTTCATTTATCTTCTGTATTATACAATTCCGAAATAAACCTACCTACCTATATGTAATACTGCGCCCGCATGTGTTTGCTACCGTAGAATAATTGCCAAACATCCTTGCGCTTACTAAACTCTTTAAAAAGGCATTATTGCATTAGCTGCCAATACTAATTGCATTCCTAATGTCTACCAAACACACCTGCTAATATGTCCGCTCAATTGCATTTAGCTAATACCAAACGTAGGGGAACTGCGTGAAAAACGGGCACCTTCAGCGAGATTTGTCATCATGTTGACATTTTTATTATAATAAATTGTTCTCTACGGGATCATCTTCTCTACTTTTCTGACTACATATGTGATAAAATGTAGCGTATTTCTATTAAAATGACTGTATCTACGGGGTGTTTCAGAACACCACCCGATTTTGACGAACTAAAAAAATGCTCACAAAACGGACCCTCTGCACATCCACTTGTGTAATTTAGCCATCATCTCACATTTTGCAAACACTTTGTGCATACTCGGACCCTGGTCAGTCATGGTGTGCCCATGGCGCATATTAGTCACAGTTTATCCTTTCTTTCCCGTCCTTACTGTCCGAAAACAGTCAGTGCGTCATTGTTTCTGCACCCAGTTGTCTCGCTTGTTTTCGAAGCTTCGAGACATCGCAGTGGCATGGCGAACGACCTCTTCCCTCCCTTTGTAATTCCACTCGTCTTGGTTTCAGTCTTTTTATGTCTTTTAGGATTTTTGTCAGATTTTGTTCTTAATCGAAGTTGCCGTTTGTATGGACTGGGAGTGGTGATGCGTGTTTTTTCTCAGTTACTCGACTTTCACTTTGTTTATTGATCTCTTTTCAATATAGGTGAGACATTCACTACGGGGTTTATTATCATAGTTTTGGTGATACATGCAACTTGATAATATACTTATATATTACACTACTTGATAAGTTAATAATATAATATGTATATACGTTATATATAAAATATATTAGTAATATTATTGTTTTGTTAATAATTTTTAAAATATTACTATTATTATCATTATTATTATGTAACTGGGTAATGTGTAATACCCTATGTAAACATGTAATACCATAAAACCTTACAAATGCAAGTGTGTCTATTGTACCAACAGCATATCGACGATAGCGAACCCTTGTTAACATAGCGGACCACTTAGGGGCCCGTTTTAGGCGCATTTCACGGCCTCGTGTTGATTATCAATTTGAATACAAACTCTCCATGTTTTTATAAATCTAATAGACATATATCAGAGCATATACGTTTGGCTTATCAGTTATGCATACCACAGTTTCCGTTGTTCTCAATGCGCACAAAACGGAACTATGATATTTTGACAATAGTGTTAACATTTAAAGAAAAGTGTGAAAAACAATATTTTTGAGCTCACCTCTTTGAATGTGCGTGTCGCACTTCCGACCAATTTTCACTAGGGCCCATTCATGAGTTACTTAGCAGTGCTACCATAAATTGTGCTGTATATAGTACAATAAAACAAAACGGCTGGGGGCTCGTTTTGGGCAGGGGGCCCGTTTTATAGTGCAGTGTAACTGATTCTAATTTCGCAGATCATAGACTACCCTATCCTACTACATTCGTAACAGGGATCATAAGGGGAAGGTCAACTGTGTTCTGATGTCATTAGTTACTGTGTATCCTTGCGCGGAGGTCAAACCACATGTAGCACTTCGCGTTGTTTACCAAGCCATACGAATGTAGGACACGGTAAGTCATGATGGATATGGTATGTGACCAGTTTACTTGACATCACAAAAGTGCACTTGTGCATGTGTATTGTCAGGTTTGGTAGCAGAAGCTATTGACGGGGAAGGGATACATTCTAAACAAGTTTAATAGGCGGGTGGATGTGTGGCGGTACTTCTTCCGCTAAACACGTGGTTGCAGAACTACACGGCTCTATTGTAAACATTGGCAGGCACCGCACAAGCAGGCGTTTTAAAAGGTGTATGCTTTTGAATAAACTTGTTCAGCATGTCAACTAGGTGACATCAGAGGCGGTGAAGAATTTTCAGAAAGTTTGATCGACCGGTTTCCCTGTAAACAGACAAAACGTTAACGAGGTTATCAAAGTAATGATCTGACCTCTACGTGTACGCTCAGTGGAGATTCTGTGTCAGTAGTTCTCGTTGGGGTGTCAGGGCCTATTTATACCACGGCGGTCAAGGATGATTGATTACGAAGCGTGACTGATTCGTGCCGAGGGAGTTTGCTATAACAGACGGTGTCGAATACACTAAGGGGACAACGTAAGTAGGCCTATAGCGAATTCTAGTGCTTCGATCGCAGTGAATGCAATGTAACTGTTACTATACAGCGCTCACCAAAGGTTCAAACGACGCACTCGTAAATCGCAAGTGACGAAGTTCGTTGCGTTGGACAATGACAACACTGGGGTGTACTTACGATGGTGACGGGAACATAAACAAAACGTAGCCCGGTATAGAGCCTACGTGAGAACGACAATGATAATAATAATGTCGTCTATTGCGCAGCAGACTACACGTAAGTATAGGCTAAAGGTTTTACCTGTCATCTTTAGTAGTGACGCAGTGGAGCAATAATCAATCGCACGTATCACTAAACCCTTGCGTAATAACGTCACAGCACTGAGCATCATTTCGGTTAATGGTTTTGGGTCAGGAGTAACCTCTTTCATAGCCTATGCTTCCCATTCAGTAGCGATTGTTACAGTTCGTTAAGTCAACTAGAAAACATTGTGAATACACTATTATTTTGTTTGTACAATGTCGGTGATATGTCTCCGTAGCCATAGGCAGTCAGTACTTTGCACGACTTGTTGTTGAGCCAACTATTATATTTCATGTCACGCCTCCGCTTCGGTTGGCTTTCATGTTGACACTAGGGGATCGATTTACACCGCGCGGCAATGATGAACCATCTTATATGCTCGTGCTTTCATCGAATGTTTTTGATGTTGTAACGCGGTTATGTCATTCTGTAAGCGTCACTTAACGGGGAGAGGGTTGGTACATATCGTTTATTCAATACCTTTTCCGTATGCCCTTGCTACGAAATTGTCAGTGGAGTTTATTAATAGGTGTTGGCTACTGTAATTTCAATAAAAATATGATCAACATTTACATATTACACAACATATCGGGGTAATGGCTGTCTGATGCCAACACCGTCAACACTTATTTTTGTTGTGTGTAGTAATAATAGATTATAGTACACTAATAACCCAATCAAAAATCACCACACCAACGCACCTGGATTCGGGCCAATAGAACAGAAACATCCAGAAACTCACGAACAGACTTTGTTGAAGTCGATACAATTAAAAGTACTTTTTATGGCATAAAACAACTGCATATATATTTAAAAGAAATAATTATCTAAGTTACCTACATTGTCATAAGTATGATAAATCGTTAAACAATAACGATTCCTGTAAATGATCACAGTAAATACAATGTCTTGTTAAATGTGATCTATTGATACCGAAATGAACAAACGACACTCGGTATTCTCACCAAATTCCAAATGAGACATCACCAGCGTCAAAGAACAACAGGTTGATTTTATTCGGACGTTTACGGTATTGCTCAACGCAGCAAATGGAAAAACAATCGTTGCTTCAGACATTTATGTCTGACTGAAAGCTTTGTGCCGGCGGGGGCGAGCTGTCATGGACACATAGAGCAGGCCGTGTAAACCGTGTGAGAACTATTTAGTTATATTATGAGCGACATGCCCAATGCGCAGGACTGGGCCTAGGGCTAGTGTAATCGATTCACGATTCCTCCCTGAAGCAGTGGAGGGGTTTCGTTTCCTTCGAGTTAAAACAAAGTCGATTGAAATAGCTTGTTATCATTCCGTGCGTCAATATGGCTGTGGCATCACCATAACATTGTTAGCATTGATGAGTTCACGCCAGATGGTTGAGTATTTATCAATCCACCGATGTACCACAGAACACTTAGCCCACCCGCAAAGTTATCCACAGTCTCCCCTCGGCAACAACCAGCCTTCTAATGAGCGCGCGCTGTTCGGCTTCACGAAACATTGCAGCCTCGAGTACTACAAGAACAAGCTCGTCCTTGACATCAACAGTGTCGACGATTCCTGGAACTAACCACGAACAATACGTCAATAGTTGTAGCATTCAATCGTCAAAGGGCGACCAAAAATTTCTGACGCAGTGACGGTAAGGCGAAGCAGTAACTGGTTTTGCAGTCGTTCAGCTGTGAAATCGTAGCTATTTTCTAGTTCTATGTTATGACTACGTCTATGTCTATGACTATGACTATGTCTATGTCTATGATGTCTATGACTATGTCTATGAAATTATATTGCCTTCGGCGACACCGACTTTTATTTTTTATTAATATCTGAAATGAGTTATGCCTTATGGCGTTGTCTGTATGAGAGTTTTCCTGAGTTGTAAAACCAACAATGTGACTTGAAGCCCACGTGTTATAATGTTTCTTGGGTTTCTTGCGTTTGTGGTTTTGCCGGATCTTTAGAAATCGAGGATATGTTGGCAGGTAGTTAAAGAAAGCGAGCCACCGGCGAACGCGCGCGCACTCACTCAACTCGGCATTCAAATATTCGGACTGGGACCCGGAATACACAAACTGGCGCTGACCGACGCTGGAATAATGGGCAATGTGGACAGGTGCAAATGATTCATTTATGAAATAGGAAAATCATATTTACAGAAATGTTTCCGCGGCCGAGAACTGGCCTTTGTCCAACATCGAGGACAGCAACAATGAGTATTTTTGCATATTTTGAATTATTAATAACTTTTTCAATAATACGATAATATGTGTTCCGCCTAAATATTGATAACCAACTTCAGAGGTGACCTTTTTATGCTGGTTTACAAAACTATAATTTGATTCATAACAGCAAGCAAACTAATTCATCGAATGTTGTCGCACGCGGGTTATCATATAGTGTAACATTACTATAAAACGAAATAATATATTATAATAATCGGTGCCGGATTTCATCGGTGGTTGACTGCATTCCTCCAGCAGCGATATACCATATTATTAATTAGCCCTCCAGCCCGTCGTATAATAGCACACAGCTGGAATTGGCGTAAAGTTGGCGATAGTCCAAGCTTTGTAGCTTTTGGAGAGCGCCTTGTACGCGTTGTCACCAAGTGAAGCAGCTTTCAAGAACACCTTGTTTATGTACTGGACTTTGTTTATTTGACTTCAAAATAGTCGTTCATACAATCGACCGGCGTATAGACGTGTCTACAGCGCATGTTTATTACACTGTTTTATGATGCGGTTATGTAGAGTGGCTATTTTCTTTGAAATTCTATATTTACGTTTAAGGTGCGTTTATTGCAATAGTTTAGTTTATTGGTTAGACTCGATGTTCATGTCTGTCTATCTATCGCTCTTTCTCTTATTTTACTGGTATATAAATTAATTAAAATTATATTTTTAATGGGAATAGTCTCAGTTTCCGCATGAATTGTGGAATACACACGTTTGGGAATTACTAAAGTGACTTAAATTTAATCATGTTTAGTGATAAATGGTTCAATGTGGTACAGTTATGCATTACAAACTACACTAAACGAATGTTGACCAATGGCCATATAATTTAGCAATCAAATTTCATTAAACAACCTTCCGATATCGAAAGAGTACTAAGGAGACTGATCTTGGATGAAACAGGCGTGCCGCCTGTTGGGAATGACTGTGTTAGCTAATACTAATGATTGACAATCGCATTTGTAGATCTTCCAGTCTTGACCTTGTCCGAGGCCGCGGCGGCAATTCATTTATGACCATCGATTGACGTCGAACCGCGCTGAGCGTGACAGCTCGTCAACACTGCTGACCAGTGGCGATTACGCGGCTACTTCGGTGTGTATGCCTCTCCGTGCGTGGTCACTCTTGAACTGCGGCAACAAACAGGCGGTGTGTGCAGAGTGCAAGATGTCGGCCAGGTTGGCCCCGGTCTGCGTCGACCAACATAGCCTCAAGGACTGGGTCAATACTGTAGGTTGACGTAGGTACGCCGTCCGGGAGTTGGCGTGTCCACTCGAGTGCTCGTTCTCATAGCGACCGGAGAAAGTGGGTTATTCCGGATTGTTTACAGTGCTGGCAATCTCAACCGAGGGCAAACCTAATTACACACGCATCGAGTTACCATTGGTCGGTTTCCGCGTACGCCACGAACTGACCGATCGCTGTGCCGAACTTTGTCCGGGCTGTCACTTTATTGCCGATTTGTTTTGTGGTGATACTAGAAAGTGCTGTGTACAAAACAGGGAGGATTGATCGAGTCCGGTGATTGTCGGTCGTTGTAACTGCGCCTGCTGGGAGACGCTGCTACCGCCACCGCCACCGTCATCGCCGCGGCTGTATTATCCAACAGCGCCGCTCAATGTTTTTTGACGTCCGCGGTGGTGGCCGCGCAGCGCCGGCTTCTTTTGCGGCGATACACACGTACACACGCACGCAAATACGCCAAGGGGCCGGCGCCGACCGAACACAATAACACCGACAGATGAGCGCGCCGATTTCGCCGCAGTCGGGTCCGGCGACCGACAGAGTTGGCCGAATGATTTGGCGATCGTATCGCGCACCTATGCCGGCATAGAGAGAGAGCGAGAGAGAGAGAGAGTCGCCCATCGACGTCCATATCGCCCCGATCGACTCGCTCCAGTAGCCCAACGACCCACGAACGAGGTGGGCCTGTCGACGACATATCAGTGCTGTCGACGTTCAAGTGTCGCAGGATTAGTACGCGGCACCACTGTATCGCTACTCCTTCTCAAACGGAGTTTGGTGTTTGATCACGTGTGTTGTGGAACGCGCTTCGGATTAATGCCTGCTCGAGCTGGTGTTTTAAATTGTTCAGTAAACATGCTGACTAGTTCGTTCTCATGTCATTGAGCCCGGATTAAATGGTTATTGTCAATAGACCGAACGGCGCATGACGAAGCTTTGTTCGCAAGAACGGCGCGGCTGTTCTGAGTAAGCCACTGGCACAGTTGGGCACTTGGCGACCTAGTGGTCGCTGGACGAGCCGGTGTTGTTTTGAAAGTCGTTCAACAACAGAGAGCGTTGCAGTTTGAACCACTTGGCGCACACTCGCCGTTGACCTCGCTCAACGTCCCCGCAATCGTGTCGTCTCTTCGGGCACAATTTGGATTACTTAATTACGACAGACTTGACTGGAAAGCGGGACAAGTTGTCCCCATTCTACAACAAACGAGGAAAACAACCGGAAAGATGATGCCGCTAGATGGTGCCACGTCTGTGCCACAGTTCTGGCTGCTGGTGTCTTCCCTTGTCTCCGTACTTTTTTTCACGATATCTTCCGCTGCCGTGTCCGACGAGCGAAAGCCAGGTACGGTGTCATTGCGTTTAACCGACGTCGTTGTGGTTTATATTGATCTTGTTACAATCATGCATGAAATTTAAATTATTTTACAGGTTTCAATACTTATCAACGACGGATACACTACTCCAGTAACATAGACTATGTAGACATGACTAGAATAGCCATTACGTGACAACACACAACTGGCGCGTAAATGAGCTATAATCATAGGAAAACAAGAAGTCAAGAACTAACAGTGTCTTCATTTCTTGTTTGAGGTCGTCTAAACGAAAGTTCGTTCTACGAAGTAGGTTTAGCAGAAGCTAACGCGACTGAGGTAGAACGGACTGACAGTTATCAGCCGCGTTGTCGCCTTCCATAAGCACTTCTCAACCAACACTCGTAGTTCCAGCGCCTACAGCGAGCCACACCCGTTCGTTAGCTATAAGTACAGTGCAGTTTTTTGTCTGCTGCACAGCTGTTGTTGTTTCCACTGCGTCCTAATATATCGCCGGAGGACACCGAACGACGCTATTTTTACAGTAAACTTTCGCCGCCTGTAACGTCTGCGACAAGACCCATCCGCTTACGGAGGTTTGTGGGTTGGCTGCAGTCGCTAACACAGTTGATATTGCTGATCACAGAGACCCACCGCGACCTGGTTACTTACGTGTACTATACATAGGTAAACGTGTTGTGACAGGGTTTATTGCGGAGACGTGTCCGTTTGTTCTTTTACAACGATCGTATATATTTAGACGTATTCGTGGACTTAGTCGTTTACATGGTTACTGAAACATTTGTGATTTACTGTGAGGTATTTTATAGAACTAAATTAGGCACGTACACAGAAGTTAGCCACAAACACCAACCTCGCGTAGACAAGTGTCACCAAAAATAAGCGGTATACGAAACCAAAATTAGGCGACATAATTCATAAGAGCAGATATACAAGGAAACTGTAGCATATAAAAACTTACACGAGATAATATTATGAATTATTGAAAGAAAGACTGCTTTGCGCCACGTGTCTCAGGAACATTTCACCAGCGCTTCTTGTACGACCACGTGCGTGGTACGCATCATTAACCACTACACTGGCCTGTATCCTATTTACAACGTAAACATGTCACGGTGAAGCTTGCATGGCTCGTTACGGCGTCGATGGTAGTTCGTTTAAGCAATCAATGACCTCATTCTTACATTAAATGAGTTTACCTGGGATACTGGTTGCGAGAAATTGTACTTACTCCTCTTAATGTCCACTGGCACATAGGACAGAAACAAGGGTCCTCCACCTCTTCCTGTCTGCAGCTATCTTTGCGGCTTGGGCCCAGCTTAGATGTAGTTCTTTGAGTTCCTTTTCTACAGTCTTCCTCCAGGTTTGTTTTGGTCGTCCACGTTTTCTTTTTCCTCTAGAGGTGGCCATCTAAGTGCTATTTTGGAGATGCTGTCGTCTTTCTTTCTCAGGATACGGCCGATCCATCTCCATCTTCTTGTGGCGAGTATGTTTTTCATATTGTTTTGTCTGGTAATTCTGAGCAGTTGCTTGTTGGAGATTTTTGTGGCTAGAATATTATCATTATATTTCGAAGGCATTTTGTGTGAAGGTAGAAAGGTGTTTGAGGTCAAGTTCTGTCATACGTCGGCATTCTGAGCCAAACAGAAGAGTGGAGAGGACACAGCCTTGGTATAGTCTCAGCTTTGTTCTTCTAGAATATATTGTTGAACTCCAAACTGGTTTCAGTCTGAAGAAAGCATTTCTGGCCTTGTTCATGCCATTCTTGATGTCAACATCGGCCCCTCCATCTTTGCATATTAAGCTTCCCAGATAGGTGAAGGTGTCTGTGGTTTGCAGTTCTTCATGATCGAGATATATCGATACCGGATTTATCTGTTTATTCCAATCACCTTGGATTTCTTTTTGTTTATCTTTAGTGCTAATTTTTGGCTGGCGAGAAATTGGACATAAATCACATTTCAATGGAATGTTCTGCAAATGATCGTTCGTATATGACAAATGCGTAACATATGTTAACAAACCGTTATAATTTATCACCTGAACGCGTACACCACACATATACGTGCTTAGTGAAGAACCGTACTTTATTTTATTAATTATAATGTCCTTAACTGTAATAATGTAATGATCATAGTGTCTCTCCAGAACCACCGCTATATGAATTAAGTAAAACGGTATGTTTTTATTAGTCATAATGCCAACTGAAAACTGGATTCAGTAAGATTTGGTATAGGACGAGACGACGCGACTGCGTGACGTGGCAGGCACAGCCGCTTCCTTTTCCGGGCCCTTGCTGCGGGTCTGCTATATGCTTTACATTACTTTTTGGCGTCGTTTTTCTCCTGCTAGGATAGTTTTTCCAACTTCCTTTTCGGATGTCAGAAGCAAGGTGATACGGATGTTATGCAAGGTGATTTTGTAGCAGGAGATACATGTATCCAAGACTGCCACTCAACTCATGCACGCATGCGCAGTACGAAGTTATACAACGACACTATTTAATTGGCTTAAAGCGTAATGTTGTAGCTTTGTTTTGCTTAGTTTAACTAAGTTGTAACGTAATCTGGCATTCTTGAAGTCAAATGAATCTGACTCATGCAAAATGGAATTCTAGATTAGATACGTATGCTGGTGTTTTGACCCAGCGCCGTGCGGTGGCATGCTGTATACACCGCAGTCACTTGTCGTTTGCACAGACAGTTCCAACCCCTTCTTTAAAAAAAAAACTGATTTTTATGATAACCTCACAAAGACGACGTCAATGTTTACAACGAAGTATAAAAACAGGTCGTTACGTGCCAGGCCAGACCGGATACCACAGTGTGAGTCAACAGCGTAGCCACGGGCGGGCAAGGCATGCCGTAATGAAATTGTGTATTGGAAAGCTTCTTGGTGAAGCGATAACCCTGGTAACTATTTAGATAATAAAGACACACTTGTTTACGTAGCTGCGATGTTGCAATGCCGGAACCGATAAACCACTGCTCGGCAAATCCATGCACAGCAACGGAACAGTACCCAGCGACTATTTGCCATCAGTGTAGTCAAGGGAACCAGCATTAGGTATTGTTTGCAGCAAGGAAACTCGACACTTATAATGCGTTTGTTTTTGTACATGCCACCACACAGTCGAACTATCAGACGGCCAGTCAATAGTGCGACAAGCGTGTCCTTATACCGTACTTTGTTGAAGGGATTATTGTAGGTCATATAAAACAACTGTTGAAATAATTTATTCGAGTCTGCTTAAAACTTCTTCAGTGAAAACCGCGTAAAACATGGTTGTCTAAAACAATGAATGGTATATGATGCTAGGGTGGGCCTGACATTCTCAATCGATCAGAGATACACGCATTTGCAAAATATGAAAGAAATACCTTTGTTGTTTTTTGCTGAATGGAAAAGAGAAGGACATTAAAAATTGCCGAGGCGAACATATGTGAATACAGTTTTATAAAACAGTAAATGCATTCGCAAAGCTTCCAAGAACACATAAACATGCCCTGCTGTCGTGCCGTTGACCCTCTGACACAGTGAAAGTCGACGTGGCAATAACTTAGTTGTATTTTCCGTGGTCTTTGTACGGACGACCAAACACCGGCATTGTTTCGTCGCCCGGCGCAGTTGTTTACGCGTGTTTGTGTCTCCATTTGGCGTTGCTGGTTATTAAAACACACGCTAGCCTACTGCAATGATTTATTCACGACGCGCAGCCTTCGCCGCTATCCCACGTCGCTGCGTTAGCGCCGAGTGCAGACGCTCACGGCTAAAAAACCTATTCGATTCCGTTGCTGATTGCCGAGTTCGTTTTGCCGAATGTGAATGTTGTTCCGGGTCAGCGTTTGCGCCTCACAGGGGCGCTCGCTGCAACATACAAATAACTTGAAAATGTTTGTACACCGGAGGAAGTGGTATATCCGGGGTGGAATTTGATCACAGACGTGTTAGGCATGTTGACATTTATAAGTGGATAAATTTCAATTTTTTCTCTGGAAGTGGCACATCCGGTTGTCATGCTTCTTTAAATTCTTGTTTTTTATCTGTGCTCGGGGGCTAGGTGTTTTGATTACAAATTAACCATACTCTATATTTGGTATTAATTCGTATAACAAATATATCGGCATGCATTTATAGATTTGTCATATCATGTTGACACGCTGCTGCGTGTAGCGAGCTTAACAATACACTAGACGGTCTACATCTCTGACTATGCATGTAACGTATTTACTCTTGGGCAAACAAGGTGGTGGTTTGACCTGAACATAATAGGACTACTGTTGTCGCAGTCGTCGCACAGGCGGCGTCTTATTAAGAGTGTCGCTTGTCAAAAGCCGCTTCTGTCTGATCCGACGAGGTTGAGTTAGACCTTGCATTGGGCCACGGCGGCTTAGCCGGTCCGTCGGGCGCCGTTCATCACGCGCTAGATTGAGCGCTTTTCCAAAAACCCAGAAAAAACTAGAGAATGGGAGGTGTGTTTAGACAAATGTTAACTATACAAAGGAATGACAGTGAATCAAGTTTTGCCATCTGTTCTGTTTACGAAAGAAACCTTGTCGTGTTCTTCGTGTTTCCGGGTCGCTGCATGGTCTGTTTGGACTGCCGATGTACTTGTATATTTTTTATTGACGGGTGGGGATTCTGTGTCATCGTCCTCAAATTTGGGCACGTTCACGCCGGCAGTTATGTGCAAGGAACCGTATAATGACAGCCAAATGTGCCTTTAATGCAGTGCATGGTGGATTCTGTATGGGATTGAAAGCGTCATTTGTGCCACTCATAATAACACGTCATGATCAACAAGCCTGTTCTGCACGACCGTAGTTCGACAGTGCTCGTTCCGACAGGCAGAGTTTCGTTGTTCGGTGAGTCAGCGCTACAATAATTGCATACCCGGCAACCTGGAGGCATTGCCCGAACAAATGGAACGATACGAGCGACCTTGTCGTTTGAACGCTTCAATGAGCAGCGACCTTTCATGCCACATAGCTGTAAAGGAACGGCATCGTGACTCGTTGCACCATTGTGTCAGAGCATAATAAATTATTGTAATTGAAAATTCGTTCGTTTCTCCTTGAAACCTGGTGGGGCGTGTAATTTGGTGTCACGTACGAGCAACGGGTGTCCGTGTGTCATGGTGTATTACGTTGACGTTATAATATAGGCTGTGCACATCTGTGCGACCACTGAACGTCGCTCTGCCTGACTTCTTCCGCGAGCGAGCAATGTCATAAACTGCGGGTGACACGTTGCGCCAGCCGGGACGTGTACGTCTTATCTGAAGTTCCCACACAGTGTCACTGGGGTCGAGGGCAGTATCGAGGACCCGTGGCCGTGGAACTGTTTACAGTGACACGTGCGTGTCGGGTTTCACTCGCGCTGTGTAAATACATGACTGTAGTGTTGACAGTTTTCCCGGTACGACCGTGTGTCGTCGTGCGATGTACGAAGACGTCGTTTCCGCCGCGAGCTGATTTACGATGATCTATAATAGACCGTTGCCACTGTGGCTCCAGCGACGAGTAAGTAACAGTTATTACCGCGTCAATCTCAGTATCGCGCGCCCTCGATTATGTAACCGTAGGGAAAATGTACGTTGCAATCGCGGCCATATTGGAAAAAAACTCATATAATCAATATGGAGTCCTCGTAGACACGCATAGTGGCGAACTTCCCGGGGAAGGCCCACGTAAACAAGGACGTGTTGTCGCGCATGTAATGTCACAATAATCACCACAACTATCGGCAATGTCAACCGTCTCGTAACGACCGGACAATAGAAAGTGCCCCGATCTCGACGCCCATACCTGTGCCGATTGCGATACGCGCACAATTCGATTGTTGGACTTCGGAATAGGGACTAGGGAATGGAGATCGGGACGCTTGCAGACACTCGAATGTCGACAAGCACCCCGATCTCTCTAATGTGTGATGACGTAACGTTATTGTCTGACGTAATTTGCAAACAACTCCATTATGTATACGTACTGTTGATAACCCACCATTATAATAGGCCCTGTATAATCTGGCCTACTTTTGGACTAATGTTATATGTTTTATTACAGCGTCTTTACGAAATCTGTAGTTTGGCTGCGTGGCCCCAGCGGAGCGTGCCGTGCACGCACACACCCACGCATGGACGCTACGTTTACAGGGTGCTATATTGGTTCGGCGCGGCTGTTATTCAACGTAATCTTGCATCGACTCGTAATCACACATGGATGAGAGCATCCCATGCATCAGTTGAGGGCCGCTGCGCCATCGGCGCTCTTCGTTATTTCTCCACGTATGAATTATGCAGCGACAAATATCCGCCTGTTGAGCCGAGTCACCGGGTCCTTGAAGTCCTGCAATGTCTCGTCGGCGACCTTGTGGAACCTGTCACAGTACTTTCATATCGATCAATGTCTATCTGTGCGTTCACGAGACCTGTACTCCCTGTGGACGCTGACCCAGAGATGTCAGCCACAGTCACGGCATTATACAGCTTTCAGAATTTGCCTATATAACATTTCTACTGTGAATTATTATATTTAATATTAAAGAAGACTGGAATAGCTGGACGCCAGCGCTACCTGCCTGCAGAGTGCTGACGTGCGCGGGGTCATGCCGCCGTGCTAAAATTGGAAAAAAGGAGCATCGATTTGGAGGAAGCCAATGACTTTATGACAACAAAATCCTACTAGTCATTGCCGGATATACAGTAATAGCTACCATTTTATGATAGTCTTTTGGGAAGTTGTTTGTCTAGCACAACAAACTAATCTTCTGCTTGCATCCGCCGTGAAACCACGAGAGAGGGCCTGGTGATCAGGCAGTTACTCTCACACATAACTCACTGCCCGTACTGGTTCTGATTGAAACATCTGTACCGCGAATCACAAATTACGCCGGAGCGTCTTGATTAATCATGTTTTATGATTGTTGTTTACTTCTAGTCGGGGCATTATTGCGGAAGTGGCTGCGCGCAAAACGAGATTTGTATCCCGGCTAACAGGCCATAGTGCCTGTCGCTTTGCCGGGGACACGGTCACTTTGACCTGGCATGCCAGATACAGACCGTACACATTTTCTTACTGACGCAACCATGATTGACCGCCACACCCCTGGGCCGCACACGTCGTCTATAAACACCGGCGGCTGACTTGTTTCGTCGCCGTTGAGCTTCCAAAGCCTTGTATGCACCAACCTGTCTCTTATGTCATCATTCAACGTATTTTTAATAACTACGACGCCGCGGCAGTTGTGACGCAGACTCCGTAACCACCATCCTGTTTGTCCTTGATCACTGTTGGTTCTACTCGACGCATGACGTCCGGTCGTAGGTATCGATCCCTTGTGTATTGATTATCTATTATGACGTCTAACGGACAGCTGGCTGATGGACTGCGAATAAATGTCAACAGTACACAGTACCTCATTTTCCCACAGATCAATTCCTAACCAGACACCCATTCATAGTTTCTAGAACCAGACAGTAATTTGCCATGCTAACACCACAAATCACAATGACATCTCTGTCTATACGAAGGAGTGACCGACTGACAGCTGCCATAATGTGACAACACTACCCAGTTGCTCTCATAAATTCACACAAACTGCATATTTAAGCTAATTCCATTAGGGATTCTCTTAGTTAATAATGGTGGACGAATCCTTAATGTGGTCTGGGGATCGTTTCACCTACATTCTCATGAGCTCATAAGCCAAAGTGTGCTCTTTTAAATCAATTTTGAAATTAACTGTTACAATGATCAGGCCTACTAAAAACTGTTAACACCAGGACATTTTAGCCGGGCTGTCACGGTGTCCTCGTTGTGACGGCGGCATATTTTTACATTTTGAAAAAGCTCTAAATTTAACAACGGATTTTGTGTAATGGTGGATTCTCCTTATGAGCCCATTGTCTTGTGAGACGGTCCCCTGAGCCCATGTGTCTGTCGGCATAGTTGGCCAGTTCACATATGCTGGCTAGTAGCGGTCTACCGGCCTGGAAGGAGGTTCCGGTCTGAGAGTAAGTTCCGGTTCCGTTTTGCGTATTGCGCATGCGAGCGTAACGCATTAAATGCGACCCGCGGTGAGCAACGTGACCTCAGCTGACCGATCAACTTTGACACCGTGCCAGAAGTGTGCGGCAACTGAGTTACATCACGGTGAGCAACATGACCTCGGGTGACCGATCAACTTTGACCCTTGCTCGACGCACGCGGCGACTGTGTTACATAATTAATAATTTTTCGTTTGCTGTAGCGACCGTTACTCCACTGACCTACTTGCCCCCCTACGGTGCTGAACAGTGAACGTACATCTGCGCGTGACTATACATTATCTACAGGCACATCTGACTTACAAGTAGATCACACACAAAACTTCAGTTTCATACATGCCAAATTGACAGAGATATGTGTCATTTATAAATTGTTATCGTCTAGGATTCCCACCCCCGACGAATTAAAAAAAATCTAAATCTACGAACCACCTGGAATGGGCCTGTTTGATTACACACATAATTTCAGCTTCATGCATGTCAAACTGACGGAGATATGTGTCATTTAAAATGTGGAGATCTGTGTTTACCACAAAACCCGCTGTGCGTATAAACAGCGCTGAAAACTGCAGCTCTGTGTGACGAAGTCGGAAGATACACAACGCTCTGAGACAATGACATAAAAATAAAACACTTTTTTTGCAAATAATTACAAGTTATGCTAATTATGAGGTTTTGTTATGCATATTAACAGTTACAAAAGTAACCGTATAATTAACATGAACTATAATAATTATAATTGAGTCACGCATAGTTTCGGCAAACACTGTGTTTAAGCTGGCCAAAAACAGGCGCTAACCTTTGACGTGTACAAGCGCAAGCGCATACACAAAACGGAACCGGAACTTACTCTCAGACCGGAACCTCCTTCCAGACCGGTTCAGCGGGGTGCAGTAGGCCGGTGTTCCGTGCCAGAAAACCTCGTCGTGCCACAATACCTCGCTCCATGTTAAACTATAGGGCGCCATGGCCAGTCGCAAGCAATCGGTCATGGCGGTTTTGGCCAGCGAGGCTTTTCAGCACGGCTAAACACCTCCAAATCATCTTTATTTCAGCTACCTCACCACTACAAGGTAACGATCTCGTAAGGGAATATAGCTATAAAGTAAAGTTATATTTCATCTTACCTCACCCCTTAGATATTATAGCATCATAATCAGATTGTTTACATGCCGAATCAACGGCTGATCGTCTTATTCGGAATCTAGTTAATATTCGGACTCGATTATCCATTTGCAAGCATGTTGATAGAATGCCTCGAGGTATCCCCGCACGAGGCATAGAGTCATGCTACACTGGCAGTGGAACGCTGGACTGTTAATTGAGAGGACCGGGATTCGGATTCACCTCTGCTCTTTCGAAACTTTGGCAATATTGCTGCTATAGGCCTGCTGCTGCAAAACAAACCTTCTCTGGTAACGAAGAATGCGTCATGAGCAACTCGTTAGGCGTGGTAGGCTAACGACTTACAGGAGGGAATACGATGCCGAACAAACTAATTGGTTGTCTTCATCTCCTTGTCATCTTCCACATCGTTCCTCACTTGCACGCGCAAGCAGAAGATCGATGCGGAACACGACAGTATTTCAATTCATACTGATGTATTTACGATAAGGCGCGGAAACGTTTTAACATTAGCGACCGCTGCGGCGATAGTGCGGTCTAATCCCACAAGTGCATCTGGTTCTGCCCGGTTCTCATTACGCTGGGTCGGTGTGAACTTCATCTTTGTAAGACGATACGTTCTTGGAGCTGGCGACATCACAGATTGGCACGGAGTAGTGAAGTGAAGTGAAGTGAAGTGAAGTGAAGTGAAGTGAAGTGAAGTGAAGTGAAGTATATTTTTTTAGATCATCATACATACATAGTAAAATAAACAGTCTGTTCTTGAGGTTTGGATGATCCAGGTAGGCCTGCACTAAGACCTGAGAGATCGCTATCGTACAGGCCTCCCTATGTCTCTATGAATACATAGTGATTGTCAACCTGAGAGACGCTAAGTGAAATGTAGGGCCTCAACACTCCGATAATCACATTAGCACTTTGCGCACATCTTTGCGCACAGCATCCGCATGCTTTTATTTCCTTGCGAGAATCGGAGGAAATGCTATTCTTAGGGCAATGATATTACAAGGAGTCATTTGAGTACTCAAAGGAGTTCGATGAACTCTCTCATAACTCTCATTACTATAGGTAATGTGTTGAGTAAGCTGGTGCGGGTGTGGTCCGAGAGAAGAATCTGACGTGGTCCAGACAGATATTGTTGTTGAGCCCTACACTAGACATGCACCAGCTAACAGTGGTCGCAGCCAGCCGTCGTGGGGGGGGGGGGGGGGGGCTAAGGAATCAGGATATATTGTGACAAAAAGAAGAGTACGAAGGTAAGAAAGAAAACCAAAGAACAAAGGAAAGTACGAATGGACAACGAAACCCAGGAACGAAGAAACATGGAGGGAGATGAACAAAGGAACAAATAAATTTTAGAATGGACAGAAGAAAGTTTGAACGAAGGAAAGGGTTGACAAATGAAAGGAGAAAAGAAAGGGCTGAAGAAGGGAACGAATAAATGTGAAAAAAACGAATGAACAAAGGAGAAAAGGACAATAATGCATGTAGATTGCGTGGTTTTGTGCTGGCCGAAGACCCGCGTGGGTGAGTGGGCTCATGTAGCGACGACGGATGGTCAGTTCCACGAAGCGAAGATGGCCGAGAAACGTCATCACCACTACGTGCTGAATTTGGAGAATGTGCATGATGGCAGCAATAACGCATTTGCGCGCTGCGACGATGCAGTGGGTACATTGGAGCGTCGGGGGGTGGGGGTGGAGCGATGGCGCAATGGGTACATTGGAGCGTCGGGGGGTGGGCGTGGAGCGATGGCGCAGTGGGTACAATGGAGCGTCGGGGGGTGGGGGTGGAGCGACGACGCAGTGGGTACATTGGAGCGTCGGGGGGTGGGGGTGGAGCGATGGCGCAGTGGGTACATTGGCGCGTCGGGGGTGGGGGTGGAGCGACGACGCTGTGGGTACATTGGAGCGTCGGGGGGTGGGGGTGGAGCGATGGCGCGATGCGATGGAACGATGCTCTGCCTATGCAGTAATACCACCGTTCCAACGCATTGCACCATCGCGATGCTAACTTTTGCACACACATGCAGCAACGGCTCATCTCGGCCGACATACGCATCGGTCGTTTTGCATGCTGAATGACTTTCTGTCGCACTAAGCACATTTCTTGGCAAGTCGACAATTCCTTAGTTATTCGACAGTGACAAAGTGTTATCATGTTGACATGATAAATGTCCTGCAATGAACAGCACACATTCTGTTAACATAATCGCATGCACGCACGCACGCACGCACGCACGCACGCACGCACGCACGCACGCACACACGGAATATGAGATGATCTGGATTGCAAGCAGGTGTGAAAGAGATTGTTTTCTCCAGCATTACGTTGATAGATGATTTACGGTATATTTGTTTTGCCTAAAAACATCGCTTTTTCTGTCCCGCTTCTCGGAAACGATAACGTGAAATCGATGCGAAAATCGTTGCGTTGTGTCTATTGGCGTCGTTGAGTTGACTGCACTAACCGTTTTCTCGTCATATTATTACACGAGCGTGGTTGACGCCAAATAAAAGACCTGTAAGAGTTCCCTCGACATTTAAATGAAATCACATGGTGTCAGCCAACATATATAATTGTATATATGCGTTTTGAAAAATTTTCACCGTTGTATTCTGTGATAATTATGATCATGTTAGGGATGAGTAAATAAATTATATTTAAATGCTGGGTATGCATTGACGTCGCATTATTAACAAACACATTTATACCATATTGATTAGTCAACCTTTCTGCGAAACACTAATTGGTGTTTTCGCGGAACACCACCCCTGGTGATATACGCTTATATTCCATGGGTATTAAATTCGCCGAAGGAGATTGGCCGACGATTTTATGAAGACATAAAATCTCCGTTCTCGGTGGGTGGCGTACATCAGTTTCAGTGGGTGATTCATCGTAATCGTCGGGTAGTGCACAATTTGCACTGAGTGATACACACAATTCACCAGGTGGTACGTCATTTTCACTGAGTGCTACGTCATCAGCGACACAATCGACAAAAGTCACACTGTCACATGGAACAAAACGTGTATAGACTAAAGAAATAGGCGAGAGAAGCCGTAGTGAACAAAATGTGTCAAGACAAACGCGAGATAAGTCATAGAGAACCAAATATGCATATATGCAAAACGAGAAAAAAGAGGTAGTGAAACAAGTGTGTATAGACAAAGCTACAGAAGCCACAGTGAACCAACCAAAAGTATCCTGACATACGCGAGAGAGGCCACAGTGACGCAATTGTGTCGAATCATTAGCAGAAGAAGCATGCGTAGTGAACCAAATGTTTCAAAACGTAAGCGAGAAAAGCCACACAGTGATCCAATTGTGTCGAGACCTAAGCGAGAGAAGACACAGTGAAGCAGTTGTGTCGAGACCTTGTTGTTGTTCTAATAAAGCACTTCGCTAGTTAGTGCGATGATTAGAAGAGAGGACAGCTACGTGGTTTTATTCGCTCCGGATCATAATGTTGGGTCATAAAATGCCGCCGTGCTATGGTGGACCTTCGTTTACAGAAACTGACGGGAGGAACTAGCGGGCGGCGATAGGATGAAACAAGTGCAACATTTACGATCGTGCCATTACGACTAAGCGTTGTGTCGTGATGACATAGGTGATATTTGGCGACGGTGCGAGGCACACGTCGGCATGGTTTTAACGCTATTTTAATGGTTATCTATGGCCACCATTTGTGATTGTTTATAGCCAGAGTTTTTCCTTAATGTAATGACGTTGTTTTAATGGCCTTACAACATAACGATTGTAACATGTGTGATACATAAATACTGAATAATGTTACTTTGCGAAGAAGGCGTGCTTGCAAAAATCTTTAAGTAATGTCTAAAAATTTGGAAACATTGGTGACCAATGTGTTGAAATAGAAACGCTTGTGACATGTCCCTTGACTCTCGGCGTTACTATAGCCACATACACAAAAATAACATGCATATGGCTATTAATTGGAAGACGAAGATTACCACCATTCTCTAAACTTGGTAAGCGAAGCGTGTACAAATTATGCGAAGTAGAAGCCCGTCTCAACAGTTTCTACATATATCCGATTCCGATGTATCCGGCACATACTTGGCATCATCTGGCAGGAGCAATCGCCAGACAGACAAGGATGTCCTAAACCAAGCTAATAATCCCACTATGTTTGCCCTGCTAAGCCAGCGACGCCTGCGTTGGCTCGGCCGCATGGAAGATGGACGTATTCCAAAGATGAGCTGACCTCTGGCACGTCGGTCGTCCAGCGATACAGGGATACTTGCAAGATATAGAGACTGTCCAGACCACCATCGAGACCTTCTGCATCAGCAGACGGCGACAACTGGCGACCAGTAGATAGAGAAGGAGACACGTACTGCGGACGGAGAGGAGAAAACATCGGAGAGAAAGCCTTCGATTGCGATACCTCTAAAACGAACTGTTTAAACGTGTAGCAAGTTAGCATCTGTAACATAGATTGTAACTGGGCGATTGAACTTTTTTGTCACAGCAGATGTTGTACTGAACACCGACACCCAAGACACAGCTCCATTATCTGTCGAGATAGACGGACGCCAATTGTACGAGTGATCCATCTGATATACGCGCTAGTTCTAATATACAGCAAGCTTGAAAAGTAAGTTAATTATATATGAATATAGACATTGCTGTTCAGCATTCAACGTGAAAAAGACATTTGAGTAGTCTTCATTTAGTAAGTTGACGAGGTTTCATCTGTGATCACATTGTCAGTTGCACACACACAAGTTCCCTTATGTCGCGACCAATCGGTGCCAGTTATTGCTGGCGAACACCATCTTGTCTACTGTCGCTTGACCTGCGATTTCGTATCGGCCCGCTCCGTTACAGAGGACTGTTACTTGGACAAACATCGCATCGTTCCAACAGAAGATGTGCAGTGATGTCGTAATGACTACTAATTAATAATTATCGATGCACGTCGCTGCGTGCCGCGGCTTGACGACTGAAGTCCTTAACTCAGCATTAACGTCTCTTGACTGTTGCAAAAATGGCCGCCTGCAAGTCGCCTTCTCTTTACGACCCTGTCGCGTGTGCTTTACACAATGCCGTCGCTATTTACGACTGAAGACAATAATTCAGTCGTGCGCATTGCGGCGAACACAACAAAGTAAATAATACCAACAGTTAAACGTAAACAAACGTGACATCATGCAGCTAGGGACGGTCGGCGGACAGGTGATTTACCAGTAAAACCTGTTTGTGTACGTTTCAAGAATTCGCTGCCGCATATGTCGGTACGAATTCGATCGATTCGTCAAAGATAGTTCGCTTTGTTTTTATGTAACAGATGATTAGCGTATTTCTTATTAATAAACATAGTTCACATCCACTGTTTCGCCCTTGTGGTTTCTGTCGATACGGACACCCAAACGCCATTTATATTTCAAATGACTATCCAGCGTCGTCGCGGACGCAACGGAAAACAACAACATTATTATTTGATTAATTTATAATTATAAACTAAATGTTGGTTCGCTAATATAGACGCGTTGAAGTCAAATATATACGAGCTCAAAACATCATTAAAATGATAAATCGTATTGAATTACGACAGATATAACCCGCATTTGTTATTTGAAACAACGAAGTGAACAACATTAATTTTGTTAATTAGATGATTAAACACAGGTTCGACTGCGAAAGGTTCCAATTCGTGGAAGTGGCGTGTTTGCGATGTTTCCATGTGCATCCAGGCGACCGATTCACCTAACTTCATGGTAGCAATCACCAATATATATATATATATCAGCTGTTGGTGTAAAAGTGGAACACTTTTATAGTAGCTCTATATACGAGGTTGTAATTATTATACATCGCCTTTAAAGGTTGTTTGTTCCATTTCCCGAAACCCAGAGGTGGTGATTGCTAGCATGAAGTTAGGTGAATCAGTCGCGTGGATGCACGTAGACACATCGCAGACACGCCAAGCCGGCTTCCACGAATGCATGAATTGTCGGATCACGGGGGCACTATTGTAATATTTCCGAATATATACATACATATATATAGATATCCCACCATGAATGGAAACAATTCATGCACAAGACTAAGCAGAATGCCGCCAACACTGTATGAGAGTACTGCATTCACTGCACGGCGGCCTTCGACTTCGCGTAACATCGATTTCACGCTACTTCTTCCGAGAAGCCACGCGTAAAAAGCGGAAGTTGTTCAGCAAATCAAAAACCATAAATCACCTATCAACGTGCAGCGATATTGCAAAACGACCACGTGGTACATTGACGCCCGCTGCCGACATAACTTCTAAACGTTGCGGGTTCTGTAAACTATCATTATCCAGTATAACAATTGTTCGCAGCTGTTTGCTTATGCGCAAGTCAATTAACGAGGTTCATATTGACGGCGGATTTCCTAACAAAATAGCTTTGAACGACGTATATTAGACAACATACGACGCATCGGATTGTTGACAGGTTCCCCGCCTGAGAATCGTTTTAAAGCGATTATTTTAGAATTGTAATCTCTTTGTAACATACGCAATTATTAAGTAATCCTGTTAATATGATTATTTCATGTAATTATATGCCTTTAGTTCATCATGATTTATTAATCACTAATGGCCCTGATAACTCCGCGTATGCGAAGTTTCATTTTTGGCCCCGCCTTCACGATCCGTATAAGGCATGCTCATGAATATTCGGGACTGTCCGTCAGACTTCGATTAGCTACGCCGAGTTAATAGATGCAAGAAAGTCGTCATCAATATGTGTGTGTGTGGATTAGCTACCGCCATGAGGATGCGTCGTGACCGATAAAATTATCAAACGGAAACATGGACCAGCTGCTGTTTATGTCACAGATTCAGCAAAGAAAAGAACAACGAAAAACGGAATAAACGGAGAATGAACATAGCGATAGCTCATGACAGACGGATTGATTTAAAAGAAAAAAACACCAGCTTTATACGCACGAAGCTGCCGTATGACATTTTCATTGATGATATATTGAATGATTGACATTGTTTTTGTTGGAATATAAAAAACATACGAAATCTCACCTATGGTACTATCATGTTCCCTTTTCACTAGATACATCTGGCTATACATTTTAAAGTTTAATTTGAATGAAACGTTTAGTTAGCAGAAACTTATTGAAGCTGAGAAGCATTCAATAATGAAACAATTTTGTTTGCACCATAAATTCAGCTGCTGTTTCCTTACACAATATAAATACAACATTATATATCAAATGAAGTAATGTACAATATAAAAATAGCATAGGTAGTTATCTACTTACTTATCTACATAGGGTCTAATGTTAGTTTCAAAAATGTAGATCTATAAAGAGCATAATAACATTTGTGTCGACAAAATATTAAAACATATTGCATCAGTGTAACAAAGGACACACCTCAGTTATGTTCATGTTTTATTTTGTACTGGCAGTGAAATTTGTCTTGCCCATAATTTGGAGTAAAAGATATTTAATTTGTTTCTGTCGACACCTGTTTCGATGACAACAAATAAAATGGCCATTGCATGATGGAAATAAAGTTTCAAACTTACAACACTTTAAAAGTAACGCATATTTAAAAACACTGCTTTCAGTCTTCATTAGTGCATTTAACCCAATTCTAAGAAGATCCATAACAATTTAGTACATTGTGAAATATTTATATTTTATGAATTTTCAAAATTATTGTAAAAGCAACTTTGTTGACACCTTTTTATACACGTCTCCCAGTATAGTTCACATAATACAAACTTGTTTAAACAAAATTTTGCAACATAATGACGGGATGTTGTTCATTTGTATGCACAAATCGACCGATTACAAAAATCCATTTAAAACAAACACTACTGTGTCAGGTCACATTGTCCAATCAATAGCACTGCTACGCATTTTGATACACAAAGCTGTCAGATGCACACATCCATCTGAAACACTTCCCAGTAGAAGTCGGACAGAACAGAATGGGGCAGAACAAAGTCAGGCACCACCTTATGTCAGGTGACCCATTGTCCAATCAATGGCACTGTTGAGTAGAGCTCTTCAATTTCCTCTTTCCATCAGCTCGGCTATTTTTAAATTGTTGATGGTCAAAATGTTCATGCAAATAAACAAAGTTGAATTTAGGAAACAGCCTAAATATGAGTTAACTAATTCAACACTGTGCAGATTAATTCAGTTTAAATATTAGATTATGGGACTTGTACACCTGGCTAAATGGAAAATAAATACAAGAGATTATTATTATGGCTGATTTATCAGACTAAAATCCCAATCCATTACTTTGGCCAACTTTTAATTTGCTTCTACATAATTACCTGCATGCATTGGTCGTACACAGTGCACTCCAGATGACTCGAAGTTCGAATTATCTGGAGTGCACAATTACGATACTTTCAAATATGTCAATTACACCGTAATTGTAATTAATTACACAATTACGAATTATAATTGATCCCAACCCTGTCTCGATCTCACATAAGTAGATTTTCGCTAAGTTAAATCAATCCTTCTCCTCGGTCCTGAGCGTAGGTCCCAAGAAAGGGACCTTCTGGTAACTTTATAGTTATCAGAAGTTCCACATATCAGTAATGTTATGGGTCCCTGGAGGTTCGACCTTATCCAGAGTGCGCTGCATGTCTTCCTTTAGTATTGCTCTAATAATTAATGTTTTATATATACATAAGGGCCATTCTCGTGAAAAGTGTACAGTAACGGTAAAATAAAATGTCAAAAATAAATGTTTAATAATTTGTATGTTTTTAGTGAGTATTATTAATCTCAAATGTGCTATTCGCATGAAGCAGCACAGCTTGCTCTGATCTATTATTATATATATTTCAAATACATTCATGGGTAAAAACTGATGTATACTTAAGTCCAGATCTGCAAGTGTCCAACATTCGTGCATCGCAAAATTCCGTGGCAACTTTTTAGCAAACCTAAAACTTACATTGAATTATGACATGCCAGCCAGCTGTAGCATTAGAACAACAATCTGTGAACGTATGAATATCACTTGCTTGCAACTACTCACCTCGAAATCAGACTTGTTAACTGTGTGTGACGTCACCAGTCTATGTGTGTTTCACTGCGCGTGCATGAATATTCATCACACTCGGGCTGCATAATTAATCATCCACGTGGATGCAAGCTAAAAATGACTCGCGTAAACACAATTATTTATTGGCTTTTTGCGCAGATAACACCCAAATTATGCATAAACATGCAAGACATAAGTAGTAAAGGAAGTACTTATGGGAAATTATCACGTTTTGATACTGTACATCTCGAATGTTTATTGGCTTACAAAGAATCGCTTTAATGCATTATCGATTTTCGCCATCGTCCTTTGCGCCGTCTTCTGAGTAAACACTCGGGATGTGGGAGATTTTTTAAAGCGCTCTTGTTTTTTTAATGAAGGTTAAGTGCGTCAACGTGATGTCTTCGCTGTTGTTCTATATCAAATATAAAAGTTTTACGATTTTGTTTATGCGTCTGCACCTTGACGCAATGCATGTTTATGTTCGTTTTAATGGTCTTGTTTTGCAAACGTCGCCATTTTATTTCAACGCGTTATCACCGCACATTAGACGCGGACTGTTACGTAATAACACCCGTCGTTTTTAACCCCCATTGACATTTTGTTGTTGATCTTAATTTTCATTTGGCGCTTATGTCTGGGTAGGCCTACAGAGAACACAACGTACGGCGCAGTATGAAGACTGCATTATATTGCAAATCGGCTCATGTCATCCGTTAACTAGTAGAAATACATTAATGCCAATGACCGTAATTAAATATCCGTTGTATTACATTACAAAATGTATGACTCTGTCCTGTAAGCACCGAATCGGGGGGATGGGGTGATAGTATTTAATTATCCGTGGGGATCGACCCGACCAATCATGCAACTGAACATTGCCCCGGCAGTGACGTCATCCAATCGTGAAATTCCACCCGGTAACATCCGGGCAAGTTAGATTCAAGAAACGTAGCTTGCTTTGATGTTTACTATCGCTGTTTATAATACATGCCATATATCTCTTATTGACACAATATTTCATGATCAGTGTACATGTATCACGTGCAATGCGCGTGCGAGAATGCGGCTTGCGTGTATCGTCGAAACAAAAAACATTTCAATTTCGACGCCGTAAGCCGTTACACTGGTTAGTGCAATAAAACGGCCGAGTAATGCGAAGTTTATTAGTGTCCACTTTTTATAGCACACGTACCGGAAGAGTACACACGTACTACGTACGGTACGTGCCGTTTGACACTGTGCGTTTATTATGTTTTACGGTATATTACGTAAGACGCGCCTTTGCGGATGTTCGTACGATAACTGAACACTGAAAATGACCTCATAATATAAACGATTGTCATTGTTGAACCAACGCCAAAGTGGACATGACCTCAGCCGTCACAACAAGCGAGGCATGTATCCATCAACACATACTTTGTACCCATAACACATGGAATATTATACATAAACATCAGCCTGCAGTCCGTAGCTGTTGGCAAAAGTGTAATTGCATTTTAATGGGACATTATGCGTTCAATGATTCCCAATTTTATTTATCTATAAACACCCCCGTCCACGGCTAACATATGAGTGCTTATTTCCCCCGGCATAGACACCAAGCAGAACTGACCATCGGCTAGTTGCCCGAGCTTCGAAACGGTGGCAGGTGTAAAACAGTGTGGCCATGCTAAGGACAGGACATTGAACAAAGACGAGCCATATTGATGATAAACTAACCGGCTAAAAGTACATCCCTGGGTGACGTGCGACATTTTAAGTAGTTTTGAAGTATTGTTGAAGTGTGGTAATTTGAACCCGTATCGTAGCTGCAGGCCGGATACAAATAATATGCTCTAACTTACACTTTCATTACACAGCTGTGAACTATCTGTACCTAGACTGGCGCACCTCGTCGACGTTTGCGGGGTCCAACGAGCGAGGTGCGAGTGAGTTCTGGTTGTCTCGCCGTATATTTCTTAGGTTTTTCGCCAGGTTGGTGGTCTGTGGTTCACCTGTTTAAATGGTTGTCCACTTTACCTGTACTCGCGGCTCTAGGACGTATATACACACCAGGAATCTACTTGCTTCTGTCAACAGTGGGTGGACTCAAAACGGACGAGACAATGCAGCGCTTGGGACCCTACAGTTATGTAACTATGGCGGTGTCTATGACGTCACAGCGATGCCTGTGACTTGCGCTAAATTGCTACTTTATCACTGAGTTCCAATGGTGTATTCGAGAAGAAACCACGATCCCCTCTTTGGATTAAACATAACGTTTTTATGATATTTAATAGTTAATGGTTATGAAAATAGTGAATTTGATAGTCCTATTTTCCTCACGTAAGAAAAAGATAGAAGAATTACACGAGAACGCGAAATAATGTTAGTGAATGAACAGTAGATAAATACATTCATAATATCCATTGTTTTTTTAGAGGACTATAACTTAATTGAACATTATTATCTACTGACTATGTAGGCCCTACACGTGACGTCATATGGCATATATATATATTAAAAACAAAACTAAATTGACAAATACCTGAGAAGGGCGAGTTTCACACCGATACAAAATATAATCTATAAGCGCAAAGGTTCCTTCCCCATTTGACTTCTGGGGTTTACTCTCTGAGTGGCGTCTTGTTAATCTTGATGCCTCACCCGATCTCCGTGTCGGCAGCTAGTCTCTGCAATATAGACAGACCTCCTTCGGGCAATCAGGGGTCGACGTTACGTGACTGTCGTCTCGGCATTTCCTGGCGATTCGGGCTCCATGTTGTCGCTGCCAGTTACGGCGCATTGACGTTACACACACACGCACGCATGTTCACACGCCCACACTGCCATATCACGATCACCTCAGCGACTTGCTAAAATGTCGTCGTGTAAGAAATGACTCAGGTGTTTGAAGAAAGTATTGCGCGACGTCACTTCTATTTTAATTTAGCAGTCATATTCTAATGTCTAACGACAGAGTACTGGATTGTTATAACTGAAATAAACGTGTCCCTTATGGGTCACTTCGTGCATAGGGTCATTGGAACAAGTTATCACATTTCCTAAACCCCTTTCGTTTTTATGCAGGTATATCGCTGTCAAAGCAGAGCTTACACAATCAGATGTGTAATTTAACAAGATTGCCACCCAGAGAATTAACTCTAGGTGGCAGGTGGACAAGGAAGCCATTTGGCTTATCGAGAGTCCGACCCTTTTATCTATGTGTATCCCGCCCGTCTGAGATATGTGTCGATTTTATTTTAAAACATTCACGCTACTAGCACTCACACAATCAGCAGGTAATCTGTTCCATTCATTTACAGTCCTTTGTGAAAATGAATGAACATTTTCTTATATCCAATCTACTCTGCTCCTTTGCTAATGCAAGTTCATGTCCTCTAGTCCTTCTATCTTTCTTAACTGAGAAAAAAATATTTCTATCAATATTTTCATAACCCTTCAATATTTTAAACACTTCTATCTGATCTCCTCTCAGTCTCCTGGTCTCTAGTGTTGTTAAACCACATTTTCTGAGGCGTATTTCGTAACTAAGATCCCTCAGTTTTGGTATCATTTTCGTTGCTCTCCTCTGCACTCTTTCTAGCATATCTATGTCCTTCCTGCGATATGGCCTCCACGCTTGAATACAATATTCTAAATGAGGCCTAACTATTGTTTTGTACAGCGGTATTATTAGCTCTTTTTCCTTATACGTTATGTTTCGCCTAATTAATCCAAGGATTTGATTTCCCTTTGAAGCTGCAATTCCGCACTGCTCTGAAACCTTCATATCAGCACTAATGGTTAACCCTAAGTCCTTTTCTTTTACAGTAGTACTTAGTACAGTACTCCCCATTGTATATTCTACTTCTTCGTCCCCATGTCCTGTGTGGAGGCATTTACATTTCCCAAAATTAAACATCATTTGCCACTTTTCAGACCATTTGATCAACCTGTCAAGATCATCTTGTAAATGCTGTCTATCTCCATCACTTTTAATCCTTCTAAACACTTTTGTATCATCCGCAAATTTCAACACCTTGCTTGTTATTTCATCATCCAAATCGTTGATATATATTAAGAATAATATAGGACCTAATACTGATCCCTGTGGTACCCCACTCAATACCGATTTCCAGTTTGAAGCCTCCCCATCAACTACTACACGTTGTCTTCTGTCAATCAGCCATTGTTCTATCCAGTTTATTATACCATTTCCTATGCCATGGGCCTTTAGTTTAAGCAGTAATCTTTGATGTGGTACTTTGTCGAAAGCTTTTTGAAAATCTAAGTATACGATATCTACTGGTGATCCCTCATCTACCCACTTAGTGATGTCTTCCAAAAAACATAACATATTTGTTAAGCATGACCTCGCTTTAAAAAAACCATGTTGAGATGGGTTTATCAAGTTTTGTTTAACAAGAAAATCCACCATGTGATCTTTAATTAGTCTTTCTAACAATTTACAAATCATTGATGTTAAACTCACTGGTCTATAGTTCTCTGACTTGTTTCTCGAACCTTTTTTGAATAACGGTATAATGTGTGCTTCTTTCCATTCTAAAAGAACCACTCCCTCTTCTAATGACAAGTTGAAAACTGTTGCAAGCGGTATGCTAATTTGTTCTACAATTTCCAATAGTAGTTTGGGTGGAATACCATCCACTCCAGGTGATTTATTATCCTTCATAGCCCTTATTTTCTTAGCTACCATTTCCGGGGTTACAATTAATTGTCCTAAATAGTCTGAATCTGCCCCCTTGAACTTAGCCTCTGGTACTGGCAGTAAACTAATATCTTCCCTGGTAAACACTGAACTAAAGTACTCATTCAGGTCTTCTGCCATTAAGAATCCCTCTGATATTATATTTCCAGCACTATCTTCTAGAGGACCAACTTTATCTTGAACTTTCTGTTTGCTTCGAACATACGCATAAAAACTCTTGCTGTCATGTTTTATATTACTAGCTAATTGTTGTTCATAGCTTCTCTTTGAATTTCTAATTTCAGCTGTAGCTTGGTTAAGTGCTTCTTTATAACTGTTGTTATGACAGTTATACAAAAGCACTTAACTAATGATTTCGAAAGAACTAAGGAAAACGGTGTAAAACAATACAAACTTCAGTTCATTTGCTTTATTTATGTCCATGATCGCTGCATTTTTGTCCCAGGAATTGTGCTAACGGAACGCCATCCGTTCTGGTTATCTCGACGTGAACAGTGCATAGCGGTGGCATAGCGCATGCGCTATGGCAATGCCTTGTAGTAACGTAGAATTTTATTACATCCGGATGCGCGTTAATTGATTCGTCGACAGATTTATTTCACCTTGGCTTTGGCACGTGTCCCGTGAATAAAACGTTTAACAATGCTGAGTGTGCATATAAACAAGACGTGTGTCATTGTCAGTGTTGCGCACCTGAGTGAATAATATACCCATCGCCTTTAGATTCTGACTTGGCCGTGTCTTTTCATCACTGATAGAAACAGTTCTAAAAACAATGGTGAAAAAAGAGGTTGGATGTCTGCGTTCTGTTGAATAAAAGGGACGTACTTCTTTTATTACTGAAGTAAGAAATTGACGAACTTCTTTCCCTGTTGATACAGGAAGTTGCAGTAATAAGTCAAACAGTGTACACTTGATGTTTCAGTTTTGGTCAAAAAACTAAATTTCTTTGATTCATTTCAAATTTATGCACTTGCTCATTCGGCATTAAATTGTATAATTTCATAAGTAATTATTAATTCAATAATAATTTGTCAATATCAATAAACGGTGTACGTGCGTGTGTGTGTGGTGTGTGTGTGTGTGTGTGTGCGTGTGTGCGTGTGTGCGAGTATGTGCGCGTGTGTGTGCTTGTGTGCGCGCGTGTGTGTGCGCTCGTGTGGGCGCTCGTATGCGTGCTCGTGTGCGCGCTCGTGTGTGCGCGCGCAAGCACATTAAAACGAAATCACCAACGTAATCTGCGTTCGTAACGTTGAGTCACTTCGATACGTCTTACGTTGACCAATAATAAGGCCGTTAACTACACCAACTGTACAGTATTATCTGTTTGTCGTTTAACACAGGTTAATTAAACTTAAAATAGCGTCCATGTAAACCTTACGTACTTGCTTTGTTTTGAAAAAGAGCAATAATTACAGGATGTGTAATATCAAATGAAATTCCTAAAGCGTTTAACATGTAAGACATTTTGGAAGGATATATAATTAAATGTCATAGAATATAATATTGATTGTCATTTACTACACACACACGCACGCACGCTCGCACGCACGCACGCACGCACGCACGCACGCACACACACACACACACACACATACTGTTATATAGATACACATACTGTGATATAGATACACACACGCTTTAACTTATCCTCATTGGTTGGTAAGTTAACGCGTTAACTTGTTATTCAACGCAACAAGTGTACCGCGTTTATGACCTTATCGTAGCAGTCTATCACAGTAAGGGGCTACGTTCACTGCAACTCCCTGGTGTCATGATTTTGTTATATCAACGGCAATTGTTCCACTGGAGAACAGAACTCTTGTTACGTATACATGTCAACTTGTTATTACATTTGTCAAGACATCACTGTTAGTGGTGGTGGGTACGTGTGTGGCTTTTTAATGAAGTTTCTAGTAGTAATATCATAATGTTTCCTAGCCTGACATCAGTCGTAGAACACATTGGTTCTGGTTCAGTTTGGACCTTTCATAATTCAGCTGGTTTGCTTTGAAACTGCATTTACAGCCCTGGTGATGTGACAGCGTTGCAGAGCGGGGTGATTACGCGGGTTCTGATATTGTGAATACAAATCAGCAAACACAGCTACTTTTTCCTCTTTCATGGCATCTGCCAAAAATTAATGATTTGTGCTTTTGGACAAGTTTAAAGTAGATGGAAAGGTAGACATGTGACTTATTAGCAACAATTATTCATTACACACGTACTGAACACAGATTTAGCAAGTACGGCTTGTTGCCTGTGACAACGCATAAGCCTTGTATATGCAGTGGCTGAGTCGATGAAATTCATTAGAATCCTTTTTGAATAACTTGTTTTATCTGATTGAAACGGCTTCACACCCGTCACATACGTGGACTCGTGTTATAACATGTCTGATTGAAGCGGCCTCACACCCGTCACACACGTGAACTCGTGTTATAACTTGTCTGATTGGAGCGGCCTCACACCCGTCACACACGTGGACTCGTGTTATAACTTGTCTGATTGAAGCGGCCTCACACCCGTCACACACGTGAACTCGTGTTAGAACTTGTCTGATTGGAGCGGCCTCACACCCGTCACACACGTGGACTCGTGTTATAACTTGTCTGATTGAAGCGGCCTCACACCCGTCACATACGTGGACTCGTGTTATAACTTGTCTGATTGAAGCGTCGTGGTATCTTTATCACTCACATCCTACCTTTTGAATTATTCTGATGCACTCTTTGTGATATTGTGTATGATTGAAACATTCCGATCAGTATCCTGTTGGTTCTTCGTGATGGGCCCAGCGGTGTCGCAAGAAGCATCGCGTGTGTCGAGGGAGAATCATCCTTGGGACACCGTCGTTGACATGACGACGTTTATCTATCAGAGATAACGCGACTGCCTCAAAATTTTGACAACAACCTGCATAGTCGCACTATTATGACGTCTGCTCGACGTAGCTCAGTTGCTTGTCAGTCGTGTCATAGGCGATGATAGTTATAACCACTCGAAAACAATTAGTAGATGCGGGGAGGGAAAGAATAGAAAATGCGTCAGAACGAAATGTTACACATTGTACATACATGAGATGAAGATAAGTGTGTACCACGAAATACGTATTCGTGTTTGTAAGATAACACATCGATATGTGTCCAAACGTCGCACGCCGAACGTTGCAGCAGGCTTCTAAAGGCTCACCGCCATGATTTGATATACAATATTTGTCGCACGACCAAACATGTTATCAATTTGAATGGACCTTGTCTTTCTAGTGCTTCTCAGTGCACAGACGATGTTGCTTTGTATACGCACTTTGGTACATAAAACTGAAGTTTTGTCTCCTGTTCTGCCTATGATAGAAAACAGTCATATTCTATTGTTGGAACTCTAGCGATCCCTTGTAATGTCTGGAATGTTTCCTGATCAATTCCGAGCTTGTTGGGAATGTTTGACTGACGTCAGTGAACGTACTGTTGAGTGTTTGGGTGGAAGACGAATACCGAGTCTTCCAATATACATTGATCTTACATAATTGTCAAACAAAGATAGCAAGTTCCGTTTGGTGATTTCAGACGACCTTTCGTACATGTCTTTTATGGATAACATGGGTGCTTGAGACTGTGGGTTTGATACCCATCGGCATTCCGACATCATAGAGAATGGTTCATCAATACATATTGAATAACGTCATATTGCGAACGCTTCTGACGCAAATGCCAGTGCAGTGTTCAACTTTAAGGGCGTCACCGAAGATAAACCAATGTTAAATGTATATTAATGTAAAAGTTTAAAGTGAGCTTCCATTATGTCTATTTCGCCGAAGTGTAGCATCCGGTTTTTGCGTAAATGCATTCTTCACTGTCCACTGTCTCCCTGTGTGTGATTGTACACACACACACACACACACACGCACGCACGCACGCACGCACGCACGCACGCACGCACGCACACACACACACATCTCTATAAGCGTAACGGCAGCATAGGTCAACCGCTCCATTATGAGAGATAGGATATACAACCTCTGAGAAAACGTCTCTCAAAATCACCAACAGTATTTTTTTGGGTGCAAATAATTATTTATATCATTATACGTCACACACACTTTTCAGCGAATACTCGCACATTTCCAGTTCCAGAAAACTCAAAGTCGTATACAAATCAATAGTATACTGCGTTCATACGATTAAGATATAATCACTTGTTGAGATATACTTGAGAGTGGTCCTACCACCGGATCACTTCCGGCACGGTTAGATATTCCAACTACTGTTACTATATCATTCTTTTCCCACAGTGTGATGTTGCCGATTTCTTGTTTACCGCGATTGAGAAGACGCATGACCTTAGAAAACATTGACTTGAACAGAGCGTACGACAAGAAAAAACAACTACAGAGCTGTGTAATGTCATTGTCCTCAGTGTCGCTAAAGAACAGAGCGTTTCACTCATCATTATACATGTTTTTTGGGCGTAAGCGATCTGGAGACACCAGAGAAAAACAACATGATTGACGTCATTGTTTGACGCAATATGTTTCATTTGCATTCTTTGCAATAAGACTTTGACCCAATGATGTACTGAAATGCGTAGAGGTTGCGTCAACAGCAACTAATTACCATAGACGACCACCATATGTGCTCGTTACGGCTGCCGATGAAGTGTTCCCAGGCACAGCCACAGCCTGTTCGATGACTAGGCCTCGTCAACATTTTAAAACTAAGAGCCGGGCTGCGTCGAAATTCAGGTGTGGGGGTATAATTATTGTCTGCGAAAAAATCGAGTTATGTCATTTCCACGAATTTCATTCGGAAAGTTAATTAACTGAGGTTTAACGTACTGTGACCATGTTAGCAATGGCATCACTCTATGGAATGAGCTAAACAGCTGGCAGTGGAGGAACAAACCAGGAAGAGAAAATGGAGGTGGATGCCCTCAAAACTTCCATCAACTATCATTAGACCATCCCTCACACAGAACCCCAAACGGGAAGGGAAAAAAGGGGAAAGTCCAGAAACACCTGGCCGCGTTACATGGGAACTGAGAGGGTGGCGCCTGGAAGGAACGGGAAAAGATTACTACAAACAGGAAACAGTAGAGGACCTTCGTGGGTGATCAACGCTCTCTGCGACATAATTCCTAAGCCAGATCGTGCCATGAGCCAAAGTAACGATAAATGATGAGCTCCAGCTACAAAACTTTCACACATTTGATCGCCCGAGACGGCGACCGACATTGATTTTTAAGTTAGGCCGACCGAACGTGACAGAGTCTGCGTCGTCATCACCGCATATGATAAGGACACAAATGAAAGGCTGTGAATCACTGAATGCAGCGGGGCTAATCGAGTGAGACGTCTTAATAGATATTGGATAATGTCAGCACTGCCAGTGACATTGGCCTGCTCAACTAACCAAGTAGAACAGTTCTCGTCTAAATCTGTCACAACAAGTCGGCCACTGTACGTGCTCGCTTCTGTCGACGTCACATCAATTACCCTTATGTGAATGACACGAACGCTAGCGCACGCATACACACCCGCACGGCTATTTTGGCTCCCTGGAAAAACGATTGAGCTGTGATTACATCGCGATGTTAACGCGCCAGTTATACTGTAATAAAAAGGCGACATTCGCGACTCTTTACCCGTTACTTTCGCATTATCGTCGCGACATTAACGAACCCATTAATAAGCATTCAGCCGGCCTGTTTCGCAGCAGTTGTCTTTGTAGGAGTTATGTTACAGTCGATCGCCCTCTAATTTGCTTCGTTTAAGCTGCACGATAATGATGTAGTTTCAGCGAAACCAACCAGGTGGCATAGAAGTCGCATCAACAAAGACTTGACGTGGTGGGCCGTCTTATTAGAGATACAGAACGGTTTTAGCTGTATCAGTTGCTTACATTACCTCTGGCTCGGCTTGCATTAGTTTCGATCACGACAACCAGAGTTTATGAAACCTGTTGAGATCCGTTCGATCAACTTACACATATTCGTGGAATGCGCTGTCACGTGAACATGTCGTCGTTATAACCAGCCTTTGCCTTGCGTCTGAAACGATGCAGTCCCCTTAGTGTATATGTTACGCCATTCGCAATAAACTTGATCATTTCAAACATAGGCAGTAGTGTTGTTAGAACTACAGGTGTTCGTTCTATATCTGATAAAACTATTTAAAACTTGGTCAGTGGAAATTAAACATGACAGTGTGTGACGGGCTTATCATTTATTAAAATTTGAATCGGTAATTTTTGACAATTAACGCAATTATGTTTCATTTACTTCAAACTGCACAAGTAATGCTACAGTTGAACCTAGCGCTAACTCTATCTAGCTCCGGGGATCCCGACTCCCGACCGTCGTGTGGTACATCCTCAGTCGACACGCGTATCGTGTGTTTGATTACACGGTTCTGCTGCAGCTGTACGAACGATTGCTATATTCACGTAATTACTTGCAGTAGAAAGTGAAACGAACCGACCACACCACATACATATTTTACAGAGCACGCCTAAAAAGGTCGTGATCGATGAGTGGAGTGGCCTATCTCTTATCGCGACATTATCAGCGGTAAGCTGAACCTGTGGCGGGTCACGTATGAAGGTGTTATGACATTGTTACGAACGACGGTTCGTGAGACGGTCATACTCGTGGGTGTTCCTCTCGTGTTTTTACCCTATGGTACAACCGGGGGGTGGAAATAAAGTCACAGGTAAACAGGTTACCGTTTTGGCTAAAGTAACAGGAAATTATAAAATATTCGAAGACGTATATTCCGAAGAAATTATGTTATAATCTTCCATATTTTATACTGATAATTGTGCACAACAAAGTTTGATGATTTTTTCAAGGATGAATAATATATATATATATATATTATATATATATATATATATATATTTAAAAGAAACACTGTTATACTGAGCAGAACGAAGTTAGACGAGCCAGGTGAGGATCGTGTCGGCGATGAATGTGTTGTTTGAGAGGGCCGCTGCTGACGTTGATTGCTTCATCGATGCAGTCCTTCGCGTCTGGAGAAGACACGCCGCGATCAATTTCCTCTTTGGGCACACATCTCCGCGTCGGGCCTGGCGCTCAATATGCCATTAGCCTTCCCGTCAACCGACATTTTACGAATCTACTTTTTGTCTTCATAATGAACGCTGCGAATATCAGTGCGCAGTTATGTTGAAATGTAATAAGCATAAATGCGCGGAATCAGCATTCTGCTTGTCGTTATATGGCTACCGAAGACAGCGGAACCGTATTTCAGAGGAAAGGTTAATTACAAAAACGATGACGCATTAAGCTGTGTACTTGTGTTTTCGTTTGGTCGATAGATTAAATTATTGATCAATAGCGCGGTCTGTTGACGATGTTTTCTGTGCCAGACGTCGTGTTTGTCTGGCGAATGTGCCCACTGACTTCTCACGTTTCACCCGCTAGCCCTATAGAGCAAAGGATACGGATATAAATGTAAACGGTCTGATGTCTATAGCTTGCACAATTGCTTGTTCTCATTAACGTCACTGCTCGAGAAATGAAAACAGTGTGTGCCTTGAAGTAGTATAGATACAATTGGCATGCTATATAATCCGAACTACGCTAAAAATCCGGTCGGCCTGTTTACGTCTGGAACCGTTTCAGATTGAATACCTTTTGGTTGGAGCCGTTTTAATTGTGGTCGTTTTAACATTGATGTCAAATCAGAGATATTGTGTTGTGGTCCTTCACACCGCGCAATTCCGAGCAATGTTAAACTTCTCTCATCCTTAAACTTCTCTCATGCACCGTTCAACTCCTCTCACTTTTCAACTCCTCTCACTTTTCAACTTCTCTCACCGTTCAGCTCCTTTAACCTTTCAACAGTATTAGCGATGCCTTTGCACGCTATACACCGCACGCATATAATATATTTTTAATAGTAAAAAGCAGACTTGACACCTTGCCTTCCGTGCAGTGTTTATGAACCAATCCATGTACATAACGGTGCTATATCGTGAACTAGAACTGTTTTTGAAGCAACGCCACCACATCTTAAATGCGCCTATCGAACGTCGCAATGTTACTGAGCCGAGACCAAGCCTAATTATGTGGTACAGAACACGTGAAATGCATGTCCTCTTAACCTGCCCGTCCACACATATCGTGTATCTTTTGTGCACTGGGACACAACGCCCACGTGCTCGTTATTCTCTGGGCTAGAACCACGTTACGGTTCTCAGCCGCAGATAGACTATAGTGGAAACAAGACTAGTGTAATTGTCGGGTCAGGAGGATACGTGAGCTCCCTATGACGCAGAAATCGGATGCGACTCCAGAGTGAATGTAGAGATTAAAACGCGATTACCTGTTTTGTTTGCTGAACATGGCTTGTCGTATTGGACTCAGCATTTCCCAGGCTGCATATTTGTTCCAGGTATGCACGTGTATTTACATTCCCATTATCCCCCAAAACAGCGCTAACGCATGTTGCCTTCCTAGCCCATCGTAGTCGGCGTAAATAACATGAAAACTGTATTTCATTAGGGTTGTTAATGAATTATTAAACAAGACAGTCGGCTTTTTGTATGCGGACGGCAAAACATCGAAGCAGAACTTGTTAAACCGGCGATTGGCGCAGTAAGCTTTAAATAGATGGTGGATTCGAAAATACACAGATGATTCGTCGTATTGTTGCATATTACAGAAGGAGCAGGTGGCCGATGGTATAAGTGGGACGACACTGATGGATCCTAGTCGGTTGTGGTCGGACTCATCGGTGAACAGGTGTGTCAGACATCGAGGGTCTGTGATGTGGCCAGGACAGGGAACAGGTGGGTGGAGAAACCGAGACAACAGCGGCACACCGACCCGATGACGACACAGTGCAGGGAAAATACACAGTTTGCTACACTTCGTTGGTAGCAATTTCGTGGATTCCTCTTTGACTGTATATGTTGGGAGACGGGCTAGATATTGAAAGCCTGGGAGTGCCTTCTACTGACATGTTAAAGGAAGTAAGCTAGGTTAATTAAATGTCGTGGAGATAAAAGAGTGGTGATCTCTATATAACCAACTAGTTCTTATTGTCCTTCTCTCTGTCTCGACGGCGGCATGTCGAGTTCATGACGTGAGTCACTGAGCAAGCAGTGTGTTCGACAACAATGCATGGGTCAATAACAAAACAGTGATGGCTATCGTCGCCCATACAGGCCATCGGCTCTTGTTCGGCATCTTTTGCGACAGTAATCATGCGCTGGTGGGCGTCTCTTTTATGGCACCTGTCAGTTATATGGCGTCTATTGGTGGCGTGACGCTACTATGGCCTCTTTCGTGATTACACAGCGCGAATACAGGCCAATCGCCGGCTGTATTCACCGCGGTTCATTGACGACCAATACTCTGACATGTCCGTGTATTATCCGTCGATCACATTTCTAAGCTAAGATTGTCATGTAATTCTATACACGATGCCATCCAGGCTGTGAGGACGCGGAACTGAGGTCCTGTAACACACGAATGTGGAATTGTGTGATTTATTTGCGTCGTTTAGACTGGGAATGTAGCTTAATGATGGCGTTGTTAGAGTCATTGTGTTGCGGTAACCTGTAATTTTTCGGGCAAACATCGGCAACATGTCTAAAGAATTACGCCTTTTGCCGGCTAACAGGTAATAAACACATCTATATCAATTTCGTAATATCTATACCCGTACCGCCTGTTACTCGGTAAGACGTTGACAGTGGCTATCAAATCTTTAATACATTTTCTGAGCCAATTATTTCGCTTTATATAGAATAAATGAAAAAATGAATATAATTCTTGACGGTATAATTGTACGAGAAAGACAAAGCTGTATCGTGTGTGAAAAGCAACGAGTGTGTAATCAGTGTGTATAAATACTACATGTACGCCATCTTAGATATACAAAAAATAAGCGCAGAAATGAATATATCTAGTCTTCCGTCCATCTGCTATATATGTGTGTGTGTGTGTGTGTGTGTGTGTGTGTGTGTGTGTGTGTGTGTGTGTGTGTGTGTGTGTGTGTGTGTGTGTGTGTGTGTGTGTGTGTGTGTGTGTGTGTGTGTGTGTGTGTGTGTGTGTGTGTGTGTGTGTGTGTGTGTGTGTGTGTGTGTGTGTGTGTGTGTGTGTGTGTGTATGACTAAAGAGCACGTCCCAACGATAATCCTGTTTGCAAGGAAATGCTTACGCCGTCTTAGTGGCTCAGCGCACCGAGAGTCCCTCGTTGTCGTGTTTGTTATGGGGCTATAAATGGAGCGTTGTCTTTATGACGGAATAGCACCGAACAAGGCCACCGGAAGCGTCGTTTGCCGACGTCATTTCGACGCAGATCTCACTCAGCTCTCTCGTCCATTCGGTACATAATGACAACCAGATGACCCATTTGTCACTTCTTAGCGCGTAACGATAATAGGGGCAGTCTACTATGTATTTTAATTGCCAATTAACGCATTACATAAATACTACATAGCTTCTTAAAGCCTTGCGATAATAGGGGTATTGTATTGTATTTTGCATTGTTGCTTAAAGTGTAATTGCGGTAGTCTACATGTAGGTGGAGGCACAAGTCATATTAATCACCACGTTGTCGGTGTGTGCATGCATAATCGGAAATGCAACGGTGCAAAAAATGGGCAAATTTTTCGCAAATAGCTGGGTCTGTTATAGATTGGTAGATTACTTGTTTGTCGTTGACTCAGTTTGTGGTATCGCGTAGCTCTACGGCGGGTCTCAATATAATATTTAGTTTGGTGTATCCAGATGTTGAAATAAATTGTTTTATTCGCTGTATTGGTTTACGTGTGTTTTAGACTACCACGTACACGAGTGTACACTTGTGCACACTCATGTACACGTAGTTATACAGCGAATAAAACAATTTACTTCAACATCTGGATACACCAAACTAAATATTATATTGAGACCCGCCGTAGAGCTACGCGATACCACAAATTGAGTCAATGACAAACAAGTAATTTACCAATCTATAACAGACCCAGCTATTTGCGAAAAATTTGCCCATTTTTTGCACCGTTGCATTTCCGATTATGCATGCACACGAGTGTAGTGTGTTCTCCCTGTTCGGTCGTTCTGACAATCAAACGCCTTACACTACTGGGCAATGTGCTCGGAATGTTATTCACGTAATTGTTACGTCAATGCGGTAATTACGTAGCCATTGCATCCTGGAGACGTGTGTCGCTGGTACAACTACAAGTATAAGGGGTGTGTAACATGTCCTTACCTTCGACGACATCGCGCGACACGTATAATCTGCAGATTACTTCATCTTTACAACCGATACTTCCGGAAGGAACTATGCCAGCTGCGCAGGCGTCAACTACGCTAGCTGCGCAGGCGTGGCTGTGGGTACAAAAACAAGCAGGGATAGGGTTAGGTTATACCACTAGGGTCACATATCTAATCTACGTGGCCGTGAATAAGTGTTTTTTACTCTTCAGAAGACCCGTGTGACGTGCGTGCGTGCGTGCGTGCGTGCATTGGTATGAGACACATCGCACGGACACTCTTCAGAAGACCCGTAATTTCTCAGGATGACATTAAACGATCGATATGTTTACGTTCTGAGGCACGAGGAAAACCAATCTACATTTGAGTGTACGCACGACGCAAACCATGCTTTTTCAACCGAACGCATAGGTTAGACCACCCAATGAGAGCCTAATCGCTTTGTGCCTAATTTTGTTTACGAGTAGTTACACAAAGCTCGCCCGTCTTAATTTAATCCCACCCTCGGCCAATGTCTACAAAATTGACTTTCTAAAACCTCTATTACTTAGACTGTACGGTCTGATCGGATGCAATAATGAAGTAGACTGCAGCCGGCGACGGTGGTTCTGTCACAAACGTCCTGGTTGTCTTGGTGACACGCGAAGTTATTTGGCTTTAAAACCAATCCATCGAATCATACATGATATAAACGTATGCGACAAATTGCGATTCTGTGTCTCTGTCTGTTCTCTTCTCGAGTTATTCGTACACACTACTAATAGTAATAATATAATACAGATGCGTGAGTAGGCACGTTACAAGACAATATAAGCTCATTACTGAGCCATGTATTGCTGCTAAATCTGTCTAAGGCCCAGTTATTCATCACTCGATACGGCCATTCACTATCGATACTCGTGTAGTTTTTCATTAGGCGATTCGGAAGCTTCGTTCTTTCGGCGGAGTCAGACGAAAACATCGAAATAAATCTCAACCAATGTTTTAGTCATGTTCCTGTTTACGTTTACAAGTGCGCGCCGGTCGACAAATCGTAAAGACGTTAATGAATGTCATTCAGTGTCGCAAAAATCGACGGTTTATGGCACACACAAAACTCGAGCGTGGCGTTCGAAGACTGCATGCTGCTAGACTAGACTAAAGTTAATTGGAATCGTGTGCAATGGTCTGGCGAGTGGCCCGCAGCTGGTATTAACGATGCACTTAGTTAAGGCCAAGAAAAAACTGCTAAAGCTTCACGTTATCGGACAACGTATTGCAGTGTATCCTGCTTCAAGCATAAGAAGCTGATTTTCTAGTTTTTAAAGTCCAGTATTTGACCTTGTTACTATAATTGGGTCTGCTAATGTTGTATCAGTAATTTCATCATGTTAACATGTATTCCTTTTTATAACAAAAATAATTAATTTTCGTAGGACATTTCACATGTTTAATAACCTGGTGTGTGTGTGCGCGCGTGCGTGCGCAAGCCGTCCTCCGAGACGGCTTGCATCTCGGCGCCAAACTTTCACGGAATAATCTACGACCTCTCGGAAGAAAAGTTACAACGCCTTTATTTTTTCGAAAGTCTCCGTTGGTTTTAATGTTCACACCGGACGTGGTTTTAATGTTCACACCGGACGTGGTTTTAATGTTCACACCGGACGTGGTTTTAAGGTTCACACCGGACGTGGTTTTAATGTTCACACCGGACATGGTTTTAAGGTTCACACCGGACGTGGTTTTAAGGTTCACACCGGACGTTAGATGCGCAAAACTGCTCAAAATGATGTCACATGTCATGTTATTTATGAATACTCCGGGAAAATATCTTCACCATCTGTGTTTTTGTAGCGCCACCCGAAGGATGGGCATTTTGGTAGGAAGTTTAATTTATATTCAGGTATTTACCATGGCAAATTAATTGTATGCATGATATTATGTAATATTAAAACAATCATGTTATCTGTAAGACAACACAAAGCACATTGTTCCAGCTGAACGTATCCTTAACACAATGCTCATGTTACCAATATTCGTGCCACACTTGGGTTTCATTTTGATTTGGGTAAAAAAACAAGATTTATCACGGAGAACAGCTTTGTTTTTGTACGAAATAAAAGTTGTGCATATGTCGTCTGCGACATGTATATACCGTGGCAGTGTATTACTCAGAGAACAGCAGACGACATAGTTATACAGACATTGTCTAAACATCAGGGTCGATGTAATTAATCACCCAACTATTAGAGTTTATTTCCTCGTTTCTGTGTAAACAGATGTGTACGTTGAAAAACCACAGTCACGATGGAAACGGTAAACGCCGACCGAAAGTGTATTTTCATTTAACATTAACGGTTCGATGTATGTTCCTCATTGATTACCATTTATTTATAGATTGTTGTTGGCACTAAAGTAAACATGTGGAACCTGTACTGCCGCCAAAGTGCTTTCAGTCAGCCCGTAACAGTGTTCACAAGTTTAAAGTTGACCCTGCAAACTGTTCATATTGTAATATTGTAGAGGCATGGGCTCTTACTCTCAAATGCCTTTGACGTTCATGATTCCCACACCAAACCTGAAGTCGGGCGAAGTACAAGTGATTCAGCGAACTTCCGGCTAATAATTACCCAACGGAACAGTCAACTTCCCCTGAAGACAATACTATGTTGTTAGCTGTGATTGCAGCGTGCGTGCGAACGAGAGAGCGCTTCATTGATTGAAAGAAATCGGCCAACTCATGTAAATGAGGTACATTAATGTACGGCCCAGCGCTCGGACTTTCGACAACAAAAACATAAAACGCGATGGAAAAAACATGTTCCGTTCATAGATAATCGTCAGCGTGACAGTCAAATGGTGTTGCTTCGTGCGTCAACGTTTCGTCGCCGGAAATACAAAAATTATAAGAGAACAAGCACGTGACGTCGACGCGAGAATAAACAAGAACGCTATCCTTCAGTGTTTTGTTCTATTTTTTCAATTTTCCGGTCCCATAAACACCGTTTGCATGATTGTGAACACTCAACTCGGTGTTTGAAATGTATGTTGTGTTTGTTAAGCGTTGACCAGCAAATACCCGTTAATTTCTATATAACCGAGGCATGCGTGATTGCGTGACAACTATCACGCAGGCGGACAGACAGTGGTTGTGGCGACGTTTTGACAGCTATCATTATTTGCCCGTGGTTAAAGTTACAGCAGTACGGTGCTGGTTCTCTGACATGTCAGTCACTATCAGACAATCTACAGGTAAACATGTTTTCCCAACACAGCCACGTGCGTTGATCCCTAATCACGTAGGCTGTATATAGCAACACGTATGTAGCGGATTCCTTTAAAAACGAAAATAAAGATGCCCACATATACACGCACACGCCTACTGCTTATTCTACAGCGAGCATCCTTTCTTCCCCAGAACAGAACGCCCTACTTGGAGCCTGAATGCAAGAGACTATGGCGATGCCGTAATTTTACCCTCTCTAATAATTATGTTATTACCGCGTTACGCCATATGGGCCAAGAAGCAAACTAGCACAGTGGCGTGGCGTGGCCTTACAGTGTGTCTGGCAGCTCCCCGTTGCCAACGCCCGCCATTCACGTGATGTTATGTTTGGCTCGTAAAACAGTTGTGTTGGAATGCCGCGAAAAAACGTTGGCGCGTCACGTTATTATTCTTCGTCACGTGACCGTCTGCACCAAAGAGGCACACCGGCGCAGTGTTAAACAGTTCGGCCGTTGTCGCGTTCTGTCGCTGGTGCGTGACGCCAGCATACGAATATTACTCGAGCTGCACCGCACTCTTCGCAATAAAAACAACTCAATGTTAACACACGCGCGCACACACACACACATACATGCACCATTCGGTTTAGTATATATGTAAATACTGGTGATTTCACTTGATAGCAGTCGATATTATAATGAACTATCTCGCAAGATAACTGCTACATCTTTGCGATTTGGAATTAAACCAACCGTTGACTTTATCCACTCGCTGTATAGTGTCTCTTTCAGCAACATTGAGCCACAGAAACATAAACCTGGCATGTGCATTACTGCGAAATAACGATTTTGCTTTGAATGTAGGCCTACTGTTTACTTATACAAAATTGTGTGTGCTACATCATTAGGGCAGCATATTCACAATTTCAGATCCTCTGCACTCAGTTATCTCCGTATATAATAATCATGAGACTGGCGGGTCTTGAAAGAAACTGGAATTTATATTAATTATTACGGTTGACGTTTCCGGGCATTTGGCCAGTTCATATCAGCTAATATTGTAGACCATAAACGGCGTTTGGCCGATCTCTGCTATCGTTGACGGCTTTTTATTCGGAAACTAAACTCGTTTATCGCTATCAGGTGACGTCAAACAGTAAAAAGTTGTTTACTGGCTAGAAAGAGAGGCAGTTGCCTCGGCTGTTAAAACATTATCGAATGCAATTATTTTATGTTTTAGCATACACGCAACAAAAAACGAACGGCCCTCACGTCCTATTTGATCACGGTATTTTATAGTCACAGTTAACGCTAATCGCGGTGTTTTGATTAAACAGGCAAACGTGTCATCGACTGTAGTTTAGACTGATTGTAGTTAGTTCGGCCATCCTAATACGTAATTGGAGGGACGTCGGTGTGACCACAACCTGAGACAGCCGCCATCTTGGAATTTCACCACGGATGCACCGGCACCCCTCCGAATAACGTATTAGGATGGCCGAACTAACTACAATCGCTACGTCAGTCTAAACTACAGTCGATGACACATTTGCCTGTTTAATCAAAACACCACGATTAGCGTTAACTGTGACTATAAAATACCGTGATCAAATAGGACGTGAGGGCCGTTCGTTTTTTGTTGCGTGAATGCAAAAAGATAAAATAATTGCATTCGCTGATGTTTTAACAGCCGAGGCAACTGCCTCTCTTTCTAACTACTACTACTACTAGCGATGGTTGGCGTACACACATGTAGTTAAAACCGATGTGCTCATTTGCATTTTGTTTGCGAAGCAGGACTCACGTTACGTCAATGAAATTTGCACCGACTGTTTTTAACGCTGCTGCTGCTTTTTTACTGGGCATGGTCGTTTGTATCAGATGGACACGTCGCGATAGCTCCGTTCTATCACTGGCAATGACGTTATATATTGCCCAGCAAAACAATGAGAGGATATTGAACCAACAGATCGTGTCTAAATGCACACGAGTTTGGTAAAGATGTTTTCAACAAGAGGGCCGTCTTGCTCTAGGTGGCATGTGGGCAAGCAAGCCATCAACATATAACTGAGTGTGGGTCTCAGTACGCATGTCCGGATGTCGACTGTATCTCCCTCTCAGATTCACGTGTACCGGGCTGAACGTTTGTTGCCGCTAGTGCTAGCTGGCCTATTTGGGTGGTTTGTAGATTTAAGTTTTTTTATATTTCGTCCACATTCAAAGCCGGGTAACTCAGCTAGCTGGCTTGCAGTATCTGTATATATGCCTAATATGTAGAATCATAGATTGTATAGATGACTGCGCCGCGTAAACGTTTCCAGTGAGTGCAAAGGGCATATACTGGAGGCATCGATCGTGGCTTTGTGTGTGGCACAGACACCCTTCTCGAGCCATTCGTGTTTGGCATTCGACGTGTGTGTTTACGAGCACTAACAAGTTGGTTCGTATTGCGCCATTTCTGATAGCTGAGGTGATCGTAACTGGTGGATATCGAGAAGTTGACATTATCTCTTCCGACGATAAAACGTTGTTGTGTGGTGTAGAATAGCGACGCTGCTCTCCAGAAGAAAGCCCTTCACGACGCGAGGCCGAGGCCGATTAGATGACATGATCAATGATCTTGCCAGACAGTGCTAGTGTCCGTCTCCTTGCCTTCTGTTTGTCTGAAGTCTGAATGCATCGTCATTAACTTAGCCACGTCACTGAGCCAAGTCCCACCATGCAAGAACATGGGAGTGAGGTTTTAGTCATGCTTCCCATAATGTCGCTTTCTTTTCCGCTTAACCTACCCATCTTCTTCCTTTAATTCCAATCTTCGCTCTGCTCATTCGCCCTTTCTCACCTCGCCGCATTGTCCCGTCTTTCCATCTTTCCCATTCATAGCTTACCGACATGTTCCCATCTAAAATGTAACTTAACTCGCTATCACGAGTAGAAAAAAATCAATTTCTCGGCTGATTTCTAGGAAGTCTGACGTGAGGAACGAGGCCATCTGACTGCCTCTAATGACGCAGGCGAGCGTTGTCGACGGAGACGTTATTAAAGGTCGACGGTATCGCTGCGTGATTTCTGCCAGCAACAACGGTTCACCGTCGTTCTGACAGCATCACGTTGTCGGCGCTACACTGCTGTTATCCTGATAAAATTGACATCGACAACTTGATTACGTTAATGTTGCGCAGTTATTACGTTGAATATGTATTATACAGAAAATCGTTGCGTTGTGACAACGACAAAATGTCAACGTCAGATCCAATATGTGACGTTTTGCCAGGTAACCAGGTCCAACAAGCTTACCAAAATGGCCGTCGCATATGTTAAGCTGTCAGGTATTCCTTCATATTTGTAAATTGATTTTTGGCCAAAACACGCGCTTTTTGCAACAAAATTAAAGGACTGTTGTTTAAGCAAACACATGATGAAGGTTGATTTGACCGTACTATTTCTCTCCTCTTTTTCCCTGTTGTTAGGGGTGACGCCTGGCCTCGATACTAGTCCTCGAATCTACTGAAAGTTGCCGAAACATCACAACAAAAACAAAAGCTAATCTGACTATGTAAAAAGTTCAAAATATTTACTGTGTCGATATTAATCAGTTGCAAACAACGAGATATGAATGTCTTTTTACGATAAAAAAAACCGCCATTTAGAGACCGCATCGTCTTGAATAAAGGGTGAACCGAATACACAGGTAGTCTTAGGCAATCGTGTCACATCGGTTGAGGTTGTATGTTGAGAATTATTGTTGTGACATAATATCATTATATAAAGTGACATTTGCGGGTAGAGGGCGTGGCAGTCCAGTCAGTATAGATTCGGAAGAAAAAAATGTTGTAGATGCAGTCCTCTGTCGCTGCAACAGTAGCTGCAGTCCGTGGCTCTGTCCGCAACATGACGCCATCCACTCTGGGGTCTTTCGGTCCTGTCTGTGCGTGATCCTCTGCGTGTGGAGATATATAATATGCGTCGAGGCATGCAGATGGATTATGTGGTCACATGTAGTCTCGTACAGCGGTGACGAGTGGGTTGACTGTTGGTGTGCTGTAACATCGTGTGTCGGTCTGCGTGCGCGGGGGGTAAACGCAATCTACTCACGAATTTCCGCGCAGATGTTTTGGTAGCAAAACAATAACAATTTATCTCCAATGTGTTGTCATGATTAATGTAAGACACTTTACTTTTTTTACTTTTGTGTATACATATTCATCTTTTTTTGACCTGTGTTTCTTAAATATTGGGAGCGTCCACTCGGATGCTTATCCGCCACGAAGTCTTTTATCCATTGCGTCCTTCTCCACAATCTCTGTCACCTCCATGGCTCTCCTCACAACGACGCCCTGTCCACTGCGTCCTCCTCCACAACCTATGTCACCTCCATGTCTCTCCACACCACGCCCCTCATTCGTATCGTTACGAATGCGGTAGTTTCCGCCCTTTCTTCATCTTTATTACCTTTAAAATCAGTCGTCAACTGCAGCATATCCTCGTTGACCGTGTCGTTTCTTTCTCTTTCAGACAAGCTGTTTGCCAACTGGACCATGCTGTCCGGTCGGAATGTCACGTGTGACAACTGGAAACACCCTGACGTCAAGTTTCCGGCAGACACGTGGTCGTGTTACAACATCCGGTAAGACTAGCGACACAAAATCTGGATTGAACGGAATAAAATCTCGCTTCTGTATATATCATGCACTGTTAAATACGCCTTCTTTTGCATGAACAATTGCAATGTATTCTCGACACGTGACACAACTGTTTACACCAAGACATTTCTGGTGATACAGGGTCAAAAGAAAACAGTTGCATGTCAATCGTGCCTGATGTTGACTAGTGTAATCTTGTGATTCCGACCTCTGTACAATGTGCACGAGTTTGCAGTATTTAAGAACAAAATAATACAATTCAACGTTTATGTACCGTAATTACTTATATTATTAACGCCTCAAAACGCGAATGTGTACTGTTCCCGTATTCCAAAAAAAATGTAACTGTTAATTTAACTGCGACGCTATTTTTACCCACGCATACGCCATAACCTGGAGCTACCAGAGTGTGTCGGTCGGAAAACTGGCGTGTTATCTAGTAAGTGAGCATTTACGCCAACACGAGATATTGCAAGTGCACCGGACCGGTTGCACCGCCTGCAACTCAGAGTGGTTGTGCGTTTATTACTGTTTCGTAGAAATATTTTCGAAAATCCGCGACACAGGTCAAACGACACCGGTGTTGACTACATTAACGAAAGCCATTCAGCTGCCGGCTTTATGAAAAAACGCTGCAAAATAACTCAGACGTAATCATTGAACACATAATATTCACATGTAAAGAATGTGAAATCCATGATAAGGTCTGGGAGATTCCCGTGAATACACTTAATATGTGGTCCGATTATAGATTTGTATGGGCGAAATTATTATTTTAGTTTCCTTGACGGCACGAGGTAGTACCTAGAATGTAATTCACGTCGCGGCTACCGGTGCCCTCTATTAGGTCAACTGTGGTGTTTTATTTCACTCGCTGGCCACTAGACGGCTGGTGTTGGGACAATGTCGTTATCATAAGTTTAACACATGCATATAATTTCAAAATAAACAATAACCATTAATGTGATCAACAGCGTGAGTAGATTTTAATGAGATAATCATAACTTAAAAGAGTTGTCGACGCATCTATCTGCCTCATCAATTTAACTGAAATATTTGTAAGTAGGCCTAATTTATCTACATTATTTGCACAGGTTCCTTCACCACGCAGGGCACACTGACTTAGACACAACGTAGCACGTTGTTAGGGTCCTCGCCTGTTGTTTGTGTCTAGTATGTGGGCATAAACCTATTTTATAATTGTACTAGTATGTCCTTATTACAAGAGCACAGAAGTAGACCTATATGTTTGCATTGCTATAATACGATTTAAAGTGAAATTATGTTAATTAAAATTACATCTGATATACTACGGTTCAACGTAAATGTAAACTGCAGACATGCCAACCACGCCAGTTATAGGGTAGTGCATGAGTACAGGCAATATGACAAGAGAACTGTTCCACGCGAGATCTAAACCCTGTCTCGTGGACTGATGACAAAGCTTGCCGACTGCGCGTGCCTGCTACTTCCGCTTATTTGGCGGGGATTCCGGCCGTGTAGGAAATGACGTCAACTTGGTGACTAAGTCTGTTGTGCAAGCAAGTTGTTTACGCGGCGAATGTGTCGAGCCTCTTGAAGTGAGGCGGGCAACGCTTCACCGGCCATGTTCGTGAAACCGGCACGTCGTTTTTTAAGATTTATGCTTAAAAACAGCTCGCTTTTTCATCAGCATCCGTCGTCTAATGGCCTTCGAACGAAATAGATCACCGTAGTCTGTCAAATAGACGCCCTAGCACACACACGCGCGGTATTGGCTGCGCTTTAAGCATATTGCTTGACCACGTAAATATTGCTTCGAGCGATAATGGGCGAAATATAATTTCTCCGATAAAATCTACAATTACTACTATTTAATATTTTTTTAATTTACGTAATCAAAAAGACAATCGTTAAAAGACAAAAGATAATTACGTGCATGATTTGTATCTCCAGAAAACTCGTTAATCCAGATTAACAAGGTTCCACTATATGATGGAATATAAGTGACACTATTAAACTGTCTACGAGGGGTGTACTTCCACGGAAATTTGGTCGCAAAAGGGGAATCATTTCAATGAATTAATCTATAAAATCAATGCCTTTTGAAGTAAACATATTGATTCACAGAGATTTTCAGAATGATTCCGCGGGAATGTGATTTGTTTTCTTGTCAAAACATATATATACAATGTGTCTAATTAGCTCCATCCAGTGTTGCTTTACACGTGCAGCTTTTGGACATTGATAAAACTTGTAAGTGTGGATATGATTACAATCAGAGACAAAACATACCATCATTTCATACGCACTTCAGTATTAAACGTCAGCAAGTAAACTACTCTGTTGGAACCAGCTAGCCAGTTGCGTGGCAATGTGGTGTCATTCTTTGGTATTATATAATGGTAGCATGCGTTTCAGCGCTGGTACTGCACATATTTGCTATAATAAACTCGTGTTCGTTGTTACAGCGTGGACGGCATTCGACTGCGCTACTGGTACATTCCCGGCTTCGGCGCCGAGACGCACTGCAGCGACGGCAAGAAGAAGAACGACGGTCTCAACGACATTGCCGCCCTCTGTCGGTCATTGCTCAAAGCACACAGCATCACGCGAGAACTATGGACCGCTTACGTAAGTGACGCGAGAGTTGAGCTCTGTGCGCTGGAGTAAAAACCTATTCGCGCAGGAACAGTTAGTGCGACCTCTGCAGCGATTGGCTCGCCGCTATGGTATTCGCTTTAAATTATGAACCAATGAAAACTTTTTTAGTTTTTACTTATGCGTCGGATTATGAAATGTCGATTGAACGTTGAATTGCGAATTATCTGTTAATTATAAATTACTAAATTACATACAAACATTGAAAATTCGCTTTAAGCGTTGTATAGATATTCCATCTTCATCCAGCATCAAAGCGATTCTTTTAGAATTTTAATCTCTTTGTAATGTACGCAATTATTAAATAATCCTGATAATATGATTATTTCATGTAATTCTATGCCTTTATTTCATTAGAATTATGTTTTATTAATGACTAATGACCCTGACAATATATCAAAAAAATAACTTTGGCTCCACCTTTACGATCCGTATAATGCATGTTCATGAATATTCGTGACTGTCCGTCAGACTTCGATTACCTACACCGAGTTAATACATGACGAGAAACGTCATCAACATGTGTGTATTTTGTCGGTGCATAAGTCAACGCATAACGAAAAAAATTAATGGTTCGTAATTGAACGAGTATCGGCCAGTCATGTCGCTGGAGCGCAGCTGCCTGTGTAATAAGATCAAAACACACACGACCACGGTTAAAAACTTTTCGTTTTTATCATACAATCGTGTTATAAAGTTTCAGCGGTATATATTTTGACATGTTCATCGTCCAAATAAATTTTAATCAGACTTGTGAAGTTCAAATGTAAAAAATATCGAAGTATTTTCAACATGTGATTGATGAGAAGTTATTTTACTCTGACGAAAGACAACATCGATCGGAGTTTGCGTTTATATAAATACTACTGGCAATAATGAATAAAAGAGCTGTCAAACATAAACAGTTACTAATCTCGTTCTCTACTCTACGTCGTGGATCAGTATGTATTTGTTGTTATCGGTGGTATGCTTTTGACACTTAATTGTATACAGACAAATAAAAATTAATGTTAATCACTGCTTAGGTACTAGCAGATATTGTGCCATCACTGGAAGGAATTGCTCCGCCAGCTTATTGACCCTCCGTTCACCATCAGTCGGGTATCGCAACGTCACGTCATTAGCAGGATACACGATACTTAGCCGCGAATCCGCCGGATCAGGGCTGTTTGGGCTTCCAGCACGCGGCCCTTCTGCCGCTAATGGTCTGCGTGGCAGATACGTTGTCACCAAGGCAACGAGATTTCATTCGACGAAAACAGATTCGCTGCAGTTCATTGATTGAAAACAGTTCTGTCTCCTCCTCAATCTCACGTCGCTGCTCTCTCTCTCTCCCTCTCTCCCTCTCTCCCTCTCTCCCGCTCTCCCTCTCTCCCTCCCCCCTCTCTCTCTCTTTCACGTTCTCTCCCCTCCTTGTCACATTCTCTCTCCCCATCACTGTCACGTTATCTCCCCCCTCACTATCATGTTCTCTCCCATTACTGTCACATTCTCTCTCCCATCCCTGCCACGTTCTCTCTACCCTCTATGTGTCATTCTCCCTCCCCTCACTGTCCCGTTCTCTCTAGTTGTCTGTTTCTCCCTCCATATCTCCTTTCTTGGTTCCTCTCTGCTCTCTGTCGTTTTGTTTCCTCTTCTCCCTCTGTCTAGCGCACTTCTGCTGTTAATCTTTGTGTAGCCTTCTATGGTACCCATCTACCCGCCATCCCAATACTGTCCCGTTGAACATGTAATAGCTCTTGATTTACCTTTCTCCATTCTCCCCTCTCCCTCTCTTCCTCCCACCTCCCTCCATGCCTCACCCTCCCCTCTTGCCATTATGTCTTCTCACACAGTCTCCTTTTTTATGTTTTCCTCACCCATCTCTGCAGCTTACTCCCTCTCTCTCCCGTCTCTCCATCCGTACACATTCCATTGATTACCGAATCCATAATGTCCGTTCCCCCCGTCTCGTGCTCGCTGTTCCCCGTCCATTGACCCAGCTCCGCCATCTCTCCTGCCATGCACACAGACACACAACGGTCACGGGAGACATGGCTAGATAAAAAACAATGCATAAACATCGAATTATTTGTCCCCAGTAGCCTTCCCGATCAGTATGGAAAACGTTACAGGTGCCGCCATCTGACGGATAGTTCCACAAACTCCTATGCTGAATCCGTGGTGATTTTATTGCGCGTCACAATGGTGTTCATTTGCTATATATAATATTATACGGGAACCTCCACTAGACGGACACTTAACAGAACACATTGAATTTAGCATTTGTATTACTAATTACTGCGTGAGCCAGTACAAACAAATTTGGTTTCAACGCTTGGCACTGTAATACTAGTGACGACGCCTGGTGGTTTATTTTTGCACTGCTAATAGGTATGATGGTGACGTCACGTTCCTAGTGATCTTTAAGCGGGACAACATCTGCTGTTACGTGGCTGGCATGTCCTTGACTACATCACATTCATTTTTGCCCAGTGTTGTTTCTTCAGTTATTCACACGGTCGTGTTTTCACTCATTCTGTCATATTTCTCTTTTTTTGTCGTTTCCTTGCCGTTTCCTTGCCGTTTTCTTTCAACAACTTAGACAATTAGTGTCACTAGTAAAAATTCCCCTCCCAGGCGAGATATGTGACAGTCATTATAGGAATATTTATACTAAATGTTAGGAAACACACAGCATCGTTACATGGGCACCATTACGCGCTAGCATAGGAACACGATGGTTTCAGCGCACGTCAAACATAATAACCAGGGACAACCGCGTCACGCACGTGCTGCAATACCCGTTGTATGTTCAACATGACGAAAGTCGGAGACAAAGTGAAGTTCACGTCCATAGATAGGCCGTAGTCATGGGGTAGTACAGTAGTGTCAAATAATATGTGTATTGCTATGTTATTGGCACATAAGGACAGACTAAGCTTATCGTGTCATCAACGACTTCATGTTGCCAACAAATCTAATCCGTGACGCAGAGGCCGGTTTTCCGAGGTAGTTACTCTGGAGCACTGCCGCATTGTTGTAATTGTACACAACGTGGGTGAAGTTTGTGAATCTGTACAGAACGAATGTTGCGCAAGTTTAGTTAATTAAGACCTCTATATTAAAAATTGAGGAAAACATTGCCTCAGTTTATTGTGTAGGAGTTACGAAGATAGTAGTGCCCAGCGTCTGATCGTCTTACTCGTGTGTTTGCAGGTGAACGACGCATCGTGTCGTCGTACGAACAAGGAGCGTGTCGTCTTCCGCCAACTAAACGGCAAGTTCCAGTTCGAGACGTTTCCGGCAGGCCGCGGCTATATCCTGCTTCTGCGGTGCATGACGGTCGCGTGAAAAAACACATTCGCGCAGTGCATGACGGTCGCATGAAAACAAGTATTCGCGGGACAATCGCAAAACATTCACGCGCGGACAAATGTCGGTGCAACGGGTCTTCATGGTTTGCGGCGTGACGGAAATCGACGTGGCACCGTGTTTGGCAAACACAGCTTATTTTGAACACGTCGTCACAATTGCTCAAGGACCGGCCATTGCTGGTGGGGACCATTCATTACGTGACAGCGTTAGTGGTAAATCTCGCTAATGAACTGCTGCGATCGCAAGCTTCGTTGTTGTTTTGTACAAATGTGTGTGTGTGTGTGTGTGTGTGTGTGTGTGTGTGTGTGTGTGTGTGTGTGTGTGTGTGTGTGTGTGTGTGTGTGTGTGTGTGTGTGTGTGTGTGTGTGTGTGTGTGTGTGTGTGTGTGTGTGTGTGTGTGTGTGTGTGTGTGTGTGTGTGTGTGTGTGTGTGTGTGTGTGTGTGTGTGTGTGTGTGTGTGTGTGTGTGAGTCAGTGATGGGTGCTGCTTACTTGAGATTACTAATTACAGGTCGCGCTCCAAGGGACCGCCCCAACACGGTTATTAAAAACAACAACTATAACAAACAGACGGCGTGTGTGTGGGGGGGGGGGGGCGTACATGAATTCCATGACATTTTGTTGTTTGCAGTCATAATTGTGGTGGAAAACAGATGTTCCTATTTTGTAAATGATCAATGGTTGTAAGAAGGACATACGAGCGTGTCTGTCACTGGCTCAAGCAGTACATGTATACTGCAGTGTATTATAGTTATAGATCGGTTCAAAAGCAAGTGTGTCAGTTATTTGTTGACCTGAAGAGTTACGTGTAAACGTGTGAATGTTAGTTTTGTACTAACTAGATGATAGGTTTTGACCAAAGTAGGCCAATTAATTATTGCCTGGTCACGTTGTCTGTGGACCAGTTACTCGTTGATCAGAATGTCAGACCTTACACCAGAAGTCTAGGATCTCTTGCAGGAACACTTCTCGCTATTAGCACACGTCACATTTGTTAATGCAATCTCATTGTGACCAGTTTAGTTGGTTTGACACCTGCATCTCGCGGAATCCAATTTAACCTGCCAACTGTTACTGCAGTTTGAATGCCAATCACACTGGTCAGCAAGAGTGCTCATTGCACTTCGTTGACGAGTACAAGTCGTCCTTGCAACTGGTCAGCATTGCACTGGCTTCATGTTGACAGATAGAGTGGCTGTCCCAAAGCGTACTTTTATTTCTCAAGAGAGCTGCACTGTCCTGAGGTCGTAGTTCATCCGACTTGGTCAGACAATACCGCACATACTTGACATCGTTTATGTATGCGCCAGATATATGCAAAGTTACATACTTTGCAACTTATGCACCTGCACACAGTCGCACTTCCTGGTAGCCAGTCTGTTTGTTCGAAATAAGGCAGATTCAGTTAATATGGTAATAATGCAAGAGACGTCGCATACGTCCGCCTAATTTCAGTATTAATCGATGACTGTGCCGAGAAAAAGCAGCTGCGTCTTGTCTGCAGTTGCGACGATTTCCTGGAAGCGCCGGAAACGAGTGTCCGTTTGGTTAATTTGTATTTTACAGGACACATTGGTTGTAATCGAAGGGACGGCGAGACATGAATCGATACAAGGATATACTGACAGACTTGCAAATACAGTTCCTCTCCGCACATTAAGTCAGCACCAGCAGTGAGATTATTGTCATAATGTAAACATGTGCGTTATGCGGACGTTGTGCTCTCGATTATGATACGAATCGTTTCATTAGATTGTTATTCCCGATTAAAGACGTTGGTGTAATACTCATAGCCACACGCACGCATGCTCACACGAACGCACGCATGCACATTGGCGTAGTATTCTCATGCAAATGTAAAATTTAATCATGCAAGTTCATAACATGTTACGTTGGTGTTAAAATTTGGTTTCTCTTTGCATCTAGACGGTCAACCTTACCCTGATGGTTTCATTGTAGTGGGGATATATATGAATAAAAAGTATGTCATAATTATGAGACGGATAAATCAATGTGCGGTATTATGTAAGTTACGGTTATCTGTAATATAATATATTCATCTTTAAAAAAATGGTCAACATTATAAATGGTAAGGACAAATAAATATCAACTTATAGTTTATGACACGGTAATTAATGGTGTATCCTCTACGACAGTTATAGTAAAATATGTTCGAGTATTCTGTTTTAACGAAGAATCAAACTTTTTTTCTAGCGATACATATCTGCGCTCTGGCTAATCGTCTTTTGTGTGTTCACAATTGTTCTGTGAAGACATATTGGACATATGTAATGAAATGTATATGATATGTTATCGCGTTGTTTACATTCCTTGTAATTAATTGCACATGATTTGTTGAATGTGAGGTGCTGCGAAATGTGACAGTTATCGGTTGGCGAATTGATTAATGCAATAAAAACTGCGATGCCATTAATAAAAAACGTGTATACTACACCGAGTGATAGCTAGCTTTGTTGTTTGTAAAATTTGGTGTCACGTATGCAATGCGTCTGGGTGTACTATAACATACAAACGTACATATGTACATTATTACGGTACATATATACGTACGTGCGTAAGTATATACTTACACGTGTATATATTAAGTACACACATACATGCATACTACCTACCTGCCCGTCTGTATACAAACATACTTGGTTGGTTGTCCGACTACACGCGTTAATAGGAGGCAGTCTGTTCCCAGTTTGTCATTTATTAATCAATATAATGTTCCTAAGACTTTACTATGTTGAAGGTACATCTGCATACTTCCCTCCAAACTGTGTTTAGTAAGCCCGTCACAACGTTTGCAAGTTGGTAGATACGACCCCGGAGCATGTTCAAATAGTAAACAAAACGTCCAGTTTCTGTACTTGTAAGCTATATTGGCCGAGCCGGGCTGAGTAAATTGCAATACCTTTTAATGTTCAACAACATTCCACTTTCCCAAGTTGAACACACTAAACTTCCTGTTGCAAATTACTTCGTCTGCTAATCCCGGGTAGAAGAACTGACTCGCCCCATTTAACTCGAAAACTTAGTGTCGTGTTTGTAATTAATTAGTGATCGATTGATATTGCCCGAGAGTATTATGTTGGATGGTTATGGATTAGGATGACCGGGGAAGAAAAGGAGACATGTTTAAATACGATGGATCGGTAGCGTTCAATAATAAATGGTGTTGTTGAAAAACAGAATGAACGGCTATTTGACACCGATCTGACACTTAGCACTAGGTGAAGTTGAAGACAGACTGGCGAAAAGTGCAAGTAGAAAGTAGAAGAGGGTGGCAGACGAAGGAGAGGAAGACCAAGGCTGAGATGGAACGACAACATAAAACGAGACCTGGGGAGGGCTGGCGTGAACAGCCATGAATGGATGGCCATTGCGGACGAGAGAGAAAGGGGGGGAGGTGGAAAGAACTGATAAGAAAAGTAGAAGCTACCAATTGACGTGGATCCCACCCCGCAAGGGGAGGAAGAAGAACTTAGCATTAGGTGAACTACATCTTAGAACAAAACAATATCAAGTATCATGTTTCTTGAAAACTATTGTTCCAACATGAAAACACAACAACAATGAAATATATATATATTTTATTTATAAGTTTGTAAACTTGTTGAGATGATCATTTGTATCACATAACATCAGTCATTTGTCATGGTCATCAAAGACTGCTTGACTAATCAGTAATGGTGGTGAGGTTATTTAGTTATCATGATATTAACACCAGGAAAAGAGCCATATTTGGAAAGAGCAAACAACAAGCTTTAACACCGATCAAACAATAAATGTGTTAAGTACGGTTTGCCCACTAATCAAACGATATTATCACAACAAAAGCTGTAATTTACTTACGACTCTTATGTACATTATTATTGTTACCACTTTTTGTCTCCAAATTCACAACCTGGTTCAACCATGCTTCCTCGCGTCGAAACTGAAAATACTTTGGCAGTATTCCCGTAATAGCTGCCCACAACACCATTCACTTTAATGTTATATTCTACTACAAAAATATTATATACAACATCAACATTTATCGCAACAGCCAACAAACATATATTAATTTCTTAATTCAACTTATAAAAATGCTATTGTGTTAAAGAAAACTGTTCGTTTAGTTATAAAACAAGAGTTGGCCGACATACCATCACATGTTAAACAATGCGACATAAACTATGTTAGCCACCACAGGAAATGAATAATACACTGACTGATGTCTCTACACAATCTGCAAGAAGGTTATTCTGTCATCTAGGGTCTATTGGGTGAATCATGTCCATGTGACCATGTCTACCTTACATAAGGTTAGTTAAAATTCAAATATGTTGTGGTTGATTATATAATATGCATGGCCAGTTTAATAAGAATGCAGTTTTATCAAAATCAGTTACTACTTTGTTACATAGGATAACTTGTAAATGAGAAAATGTATTGTCATAATATATATACATTGTATGTAAAGACGTGGGCTGCACATAGCTATTTTTTTCAGAATTTTAAAATGTGAAGGCAGTTTTAAACTATTAGTATTGTTACGGTCACAATATGTATATATTTCACCCTTATGGTGACTCAGTCACAGTCTACCATCAGTTGATTTCAAGTCTTCGTAAAGTTCGTCACATGTTCACATGAACGAATTATGGATCCCTTATGATGTCACACAGACGCAGAGATCTGTATACACTGTCTGTCACATGTGACATCCGACCCCAGACTGCCCATATACGACGTCAGACCTGGATCTACAGACTGCCGTATATGATGTGAGACCGCGTTCGACAGACTGCCGGTATATGACGTCATACAGCGCTCTACACTCTGCCTGTGTCAATGAGGTCAGCAAGAGGAGTGATGGCCGACCGGCTGAACTTACGACAGCGCAGGTTGCGTTTCTCGAAGTAGCGCTTGACCCACTGCAGGAGCATGTAGACACAGCGTGTGTTATTGAGACGATGACTCGCCGCCGTCACCACGTTCGACGAGTTGGTGACACGGAACGTGACGGCCATGCCGCACAGCGCCTGCATAGCGTCCTCGTCCGTCGCGTCGTCGCCTGAACCACGCAACAACGACATCACCACAGAAACTGCACCTTTAATACTATATCTAATGTTACTTATTTACTTTATTTGTAGTATTCTTTTTTATTCTTTACTATATTAATTTATTTTGTTGTAAACACGAGCGAACAAAATTTTACTTTGGATTTTAGTGTATAGATAAACTTATTATAAAAGTTATTATTATAGCGCCACATGCAATGCACTTCACAGCGCTGTTCGGCAAATGTGACGCTGCATGAGACAGGAGGTGAATTCATTTCTGAACAACATACATGAAATATGATTTAATTCATTGAAACGGTCTTGATTTGAAATTCTATTTTGTCAAGAAACCAATATAAATCTACGGGAAAGCAACACAGTATCTTGTTGCCCAAACACTGAGCGTTGGACACGTTGGGACTCATAACTATGCAACACATACTGATAACTTAGTCCATCATCGCTTCTTTTAAAATTTTGTGACCGGGTAAGTAAATATTATAAATTCCATGGCCTTGTTTTGACATTATATGTTCATAAAAGACCTTAATGGCAAAATTAAGTTCTACAAATGTGTAGATGTCTGGTGTTACAAAATCGTTACATTGATGTAGCAACAACAGAATGTTATCACATATTAAATTATTATAATTACATTAAATAGTGCAATGCTCCATCTGCATACTTACCAACATAGATGATGCGCACCCGTTCGGACCAGTCAACACCAAACGTTGTACGCAGTACGTGGATGCAGGCACGACCCTTGTCCCAGTGAATAGGCGGCCGCGCCTCGATGGCACAGTGGCCCTTGCAAGGTCTACAACACGTGTCATAATCACATGACAGGAACCACGACAACTGGTTACATACATAAAAAACAACAACAACATTAAGAAATATCAATGTTAAGAAATTAAACTAAATGGAATTAATAATGTAATTAATTTTTGAAAGCTGTTAACAAATAAAGTTTCTCCATTTATATCGACTTTGCTAATTACACCATGTTGATAAACCTCAACTTATTAGAAGTTAAAGCAATATATTGACTAAAACATACAAAGTTGTTGCTGTAAAAACAACATGCAAGTTCCCGTAAGACTGACCAACTACCTTTTGTGTCGTGTCGGTGTTTTCAGAAATTGCTATTTTATTTTACTTCACCCTGCAGCAGGGTTAGAATGAAGCAAAGTAAAATATACATTTTCTATATGAGCACACATGCCACAGAAGGTAAGTTGCGTATTTAATTTAACAAGATTTAACAAGATTGCCACCCAGAGAATTAACTCTAGGTAGCAGGTGGACAAGGAAGCCCTTGGCTTATCGAGAGTCCGACCCTTTTATCTATGTATACCCCGTCCGTCTGAAGTATGTGTCGATTTTATTTTTAAACATATTCACGCTACTAGCACCCACACAATCAGCAGGTAATCTGTTCCATTCATTTACAGTCCTTTGTGAAAATGAAAACTTTCTTATATCCAATCTACTCTGCTCCTTTGCTAATGCAAGATCATGTCCTCTAGTCCTTCTATCTTTCTTAACTGAGAAAAACATATTTCTATAAATATTTTCATAACCTTTCAATATTTTAAACACTTCTATCTGATCTCCTCTCAATCTCCTGGTCTCTAGTGTTGTTAAACCGCATTTTTTTAGGCGTATTTCATAACTAAGATCCCTCAGATTTGGTATCATTTTAGTTGCTCTCCTCTGCACTCTTTCTAGCATATCTATGTCCTTCCTGCGATATGGCCTCCACGCTTGAATACAATATTCTAAATGAGGCCTAACTATTGTTTTGTACAGCGGTATTATTAGCTCTTTTTCCTTATACGTTATGTTTCGCCTAATTAATCCAAGGATTTGATTTCCCTTTGAAGCTGCAATTCCGCACTGCTCTGAAATCTTCATATCAGCACTGACGGTTAACCCTAAGTCCTTTTCTTTTACAGTAGTACTTAGTACAGTACCCCCCATTGTATATTCTACTTCTTCGTTCCCATGTCCTATGTGGAGGCATTTACATTTCCCAAAATTGAACATCATTTGCCACTTTTCAGACCATTTGATCAACCTGTCAAGATCATCTTGTAAATGCTGTCTATCTCCATCACTTTTAATCCTTCTAAACACTTTTGTATCATCCGCAAATTTCAACTCCTTGCTTGTTATTTCATCATCCAAATCGTTGATGTATATTAAGAATAATATAGGACCTAATACTGATCCCTGTGGTACCCACTCAATACCGATTTCCAGTTTGAAGCCTCCCCATCAACTACTACACGTTGTCTTCTGTCAATCAGCCATTGTTCTATCCAGTTTATTATACCATTTCCTATGCCATGGGCCTTTAGTTTAAGCAGTAATCTTTGATGTGGTACTTTGTCAAAAGCTTTTTGAAAATCTAAGTAGACGATATCTACTGGTGATCCCTCATCTACCCACTTAGTGATGTCTTCCAAAAAACATAACATATTTGTTAAGCATGATCTTGCTTTAAAAAAACTGGTCTATAGTTCTCTGACTTGTTTCTCGAACCTTTTTTGAATAACGGTATAATGTGTGCTTCTTTCCATTCTAAAAGAACCACTCCCTCTTCTAATGACAAGTTGAAAACTGGTGCAAGTGGTATGCTAATTTGTTCTACAATTTCCAATAGTAGTTTGGGTGGAATAATAGAAAATAATATATAATGTTGAGTCAGATTCTTTTTTGGGAAACGTTTATTTGTCCCCTGATTCCTGGTCAGACAGAAATACCTGTAACCCTGTCCTTATCTGAGGGCTGAGTTGATCCGTGTCCTACCTGAAGCCGTGTTGGAGAATGATGGCCGTAGCCTGGTCAGTGAGGGCCAGACGCTTGTCCATCTGCACGTTGCGGTAGTGGTAGGTGAGAATGACCCCCTTGTTCTCCACCCACGCCCCCTCCTTGCATACATCCCTTGCTAGCTCAGTCTGGGGGCACAAGTACAAGGTAAAGGTAAGTTCAAATTTTAATAGCAGTGGACATTTAACAGTGTAAAAAAAAGGTGAAGGTAAGTTCTTATATAGCGCAGTATCCAGTTCTTGGGACCGCTCAAAGCGCTTTACATTTTACTCACTGGCAGACCTGTTCAATCGAACATCATCTCGACTTCTCTGGAAAACATTCAGCCACACAACAATTAATGTGCACAGACTATTTGTACATAAACATCCACCACTGTATGTAGCCAGGTACTCATTCACACAGCTGAGTGAACTGAAACAATGTTGAGTGAACGAACTTGCCCAAGGTTCGACATAGCTGCACAAGATTCAAACTTGGGTTCTCTCAATTGAGATTCAAAGGCTCTAGTCACTGTGACACTACTCTCTACAAGTTAACAAACGTTGCTTACATAGATCAACAACAGTTTACCATATCCACCTCCACCATATACGGCCATTAGCAAAACAATCTATAGATTAGTCTATAGAATTTTTGTGGATAAATTTCTATAGAATATTTCATACTATACAATTCTACTGTAGTATTATAAACCTGTATATATTATTATTTTATTATTATTCTGTAGTATTATAAACTTTTTAAAACAAATGTAATTATGCTATGTAGATTTTTATAGAAATCTATAAATTCCTATAAAATTGTAAAGATTTCTGAAGATTTTTTTTTAAGGGTGGTTACACTGATCAGAACAATATTTGTGTTTCCAATTGCCCGACCGAGCCTGTTAAATTCTGCTAACTCAAGAAGTTATTACAACATGACAAGTAACTTAATTAATTTGCAAACCCTTTGAAATCCTTGCGCACAAAATACAAATCGTTGGCACGCAACCCAATTTCTTCCAGTAAAAATAGTGGGATTATGTATTCTTTTCTCATTGGCCTGAAGAAATTGCAACAATTAAAATATACCAAGAAAATACAAAAATGTCTATCTACCATCATAACACATTTACTCCCAAAAAATAATGAAAGGAAGAAACCTACTCTAAAATTTGAGAGCAGGTAACAATAAATAAAAATTACTATTACGTCAAATTCTTGTCAACTTTGCAATCATTATATCCAGTATGACCAAGATGATATTTTGAACAGTATTAAGATAAAGGGTAAAATACAATCTATGTTATATGTATGAACTTGATATATGTTTACAAATCCTTGTCAGTCTGCATTAATTAAGAAATCTTATTATCTTGTCCATCCACCAATCAGAACCGACATAACATACTCTGAGTCCACCAATGAGAGTCTTGAACTTGGCCTGGTCAGGGTGGATGAAGGTCGTGCCATCGGGGTGCTCAATGTCAAGTCCGTGGTTTCCTGTAGAATGTGCAGCAGACAATGGTTATCAGTTGATAGTTTTAAATAGTATGCTAGTTACATAGGTGCCAAACTTTAGAGTTTATTTGTGAATTTCAAAAATTGCAAAATTTTATGAACATGCCTTTTTTGTGTTATTGGATTTTACTTTGGCATTCTGCATTTTTAATCATGGTTGGCAGGTTTTTGCCACTTTATGCTTATAAAACAGGCATTTCCTGCAAAATCAGGTATTTGCCGGCAAAAGTAGTTCCTGGCTACCAAAACTAATTTGGTGTTAGGTATGAGGAAATATTGATTCAGTGCTTAGTGTTTCTTTACAATGTGACAAAATTTTAGATTACTTGAGAAAGGAAGCACTATTACACATTTCTGAAATGGTTTATCTACTATATCCACAACTCTTTCAATTATTTTGTACTATAAGTTGAATCGAGCATAAAAATACTAAAAAGGATATCTCCACCAGATCCTGATACATGGATAGTGTGGAATGGCAAAGGCCTCAGCCAGGCTGACCTGCGTAGGTGATGCCCTGGATGCCCACCATGGCCTTCACATTGGAGATGCTGCGGCCGGAGATGACCGCTACATACACATCCGGCATCTCTGTCAGGTGTTCCAGAACCTGGCAACAATGAACACTGTCTAATATGACCATGTCTTATAATACAACCATGTCGTTATTATGGCATCCGACATTTCTGTGAGTTGCTCCAGAAACTGGCAACAATGTATACTGCCACTGTCTAATACGACCATTTCTTATACCAAGAGTATGTTCTTACAAAAATATCCGGCATCTCTGTGAGGAGCTGCCGTCTGTCTAATCACTGTCTAATATGACCATGTCATATAATACAATTATATTATGTTCTTACTATGACATCTGGCACCATGGGAGATTTTCCAGAACCTGGGAACAATGAACACTGTCACTGTCTAATACGACCATGTCATATAATACGACCAATTTTTATTATAACGTCCAGCATCTGTGTAGGGTGCTCCAGTGTTACTGTCTAGTACAATCATGTCTAATAATACGGTCATGTTCGTACCAAAAATGGGCCAAGAAGCCCTGAAGTCCTTTGGACTATATTGTAAGTTTGTAATTATTAATTAAATGGTTTTTGGTGAATCATAGTTACAGATCATTAAGGGTTATGATGGAAGTAAAATGTTGACATGTTTAGTAGTGACTATATGCATGCCAGTGAAGATACATCTGGAAATAAAATATTTGAGTAGACTGTTTCGTGAAGATTGTATATATTAGTTAATGTGTTATTAAAAATAGTGTATTTTATCCCAATACTCTGCTATTTAGGCCGATTTCCAGTGGTTGTAGAAACCTTGCATGAGAGTTGGTGAGCTACAATTTCACATGTAGCACAGTTAAAGGTTGTTTAAGAAAATGTGCACACATTTCGACTTAAAAACAGTAGCAATTAATGACATAAATTGGCGTGCAGCATGTATAGTAAAACATCTGAATAATATTTCTTATAATTTTGCCTAAATATGCTTTAACCTTTTTGAGTATACCCAAGTTATTTTATTTTATATATTATTTTATATGTAAGTAGTTTATTTTAATCCTAAATCATATCTTTGTATTGCATTGATAATTATGTCTACTGCTGTTTTTAAGTTTCTACGGTTCTGCCAGTGCAGTAGGGATTTACATTAGTTACAGCCCACAAGGAGGCATTCTGTTTGACATTAGGACAGTGACAGGCTAATCCAATACACAGGCTTACTAGTACAGCGGCCACAAATTTGACGAATTGTGCAATTTTTAACAAAAGCATGAAACTTGGCACACATGTAGTTTATGATATATATATTCATATAAAGCTAGGTACCCATCGCCATCGACATGATATCTAGCCGCCATTTTGATTTTTTAAATGGCTGCCATGGAAATTCATTACCCATGTGTCTTGTCATCTAAACAACACAGGAACACGGTCTTGGTGTCCAAACCATCATTTTTAGGGTCAAGGAATTCATTTCTGCCACATTCTGTATCCTCAGATGACCGCCATATTGGCATTCAAGATGGTCGCCATGGAAATTTATTAACCAAGTCGCTCAACTTCTAAGCAACATAGAAACATGTCCTTGGTATCTAAACCGTCATTTTCAGGGTCAAGGAATCCATTTTCCCACATGCTGTATCTTCAGATGACCGCCATATTGAAATTCAAAATGGCCGACTTACAAGATCTTATATTTTATTTTAATTCACCTAACTTGGAATATTAGCTAGGTACCATGCTGTTTACAAAAATTTAAACTAATCTAGATATGCCATGGATATCCATATATATGGCTATTAAATGATGATCATGACTCTGGTGTGTTTAACAATGGACTATAATCATACACATGTTAAAATAACAGTCATATTTTATTCACCGCATGCAGTATAATCCATCGCATAGTCAGATATGTCAAGGGTCGCCACATGCTCCACTGCAGCTAAACAGCTCGGTGCATTGCAAACTAGACGACCGGCATTTACACTTGCGTTTACACCCTTTCTTGCCCCCACAGTGCACTAGATCATATCACGACATTGATGCCACTGGTAGGTCAGTCCAGAATGGTTTCCATCCTGTGTCACTTTGACTCCCACCCCAGTGTCCAGGATTTGGCAGGTGTGGAGCTGGCACAAGAGCTTGTGACCACACATATCCGGCCGGGTACACAACCCGTCTGACATGCTGGAACAATGCAGCTTTGGTTGGCGGATCATTATCAATGGTACGGGATCCCTGGGTGAAGAGGTGCTTTCTTGCCTCGTCCACCTTAGTAAGTGTATACGTCATGCTGTACATGACGACGATGAACCTTTCGATCTCATCTAGAGTAGGTGGGTCAACTTCTTCTGGTTGTGATGAGAGTGTGAGGAAGGCATCTGTTACAGACTGACATGCTGTACGTGCCAATCATCGCGACTTCTTCCCTCAGCCGAGGAAGCAGGAGACAGTGTCACACCCGCTCAGGACATGAAACAGCATTAATGCTCCAGATTTCAACACACCTAACTTGTTTGCAATAGTATGAATTGCAATATGACGACAGTGAGTACCAACGCCGAAGTTGTCCCATAGTTCATCAATCCCAAGAGCTTGGAAATGGCCTACTGCCAAAACAACCACATCTGTATCCACTGTCCAGATGGCCACTTTGGAAAGTCCTTGTTTCATGTGCCACATGGAGTAATATGCGCGTGCCCGCCTCCTCGTGTGTGCATGACTGAAGGTACTCTGTGTCTCCAATGTCATTCTGGTTTGCGGTCACTAGTGTGTCATCTTTTGTGCTGATAAGTATCTTTCCACCGGCATCGTATGACCTGATACATTCTGACAAATAACGAAATAGCTCATCTTTGTTCTGCTCAATCCTCAGGAAACTCTCCCAGTTTGTTGGAATAGAGGTTTCTGCAAGAACTCGTTATGCACTCGGCGTTCCCTTGTTGATTGTTTGAGACTGTCAGCAAAATACCTATCCCATTCAATGTCGACCCTACTGAGAGTTTCTAGCTGGGAGGTAATATATGAAATAAATATTTGTTAAGCATAATCATCAAATGTCCGACGAGCCCCTGGCCTGAGCATTATGTATAATGGCAGCGCCATCCTAAACCTTTGCCTCGATATCTGGAGCATTCTCTGATGAGGAATCCAATTTTGTTAGGCATTCCAGTAAGTTAGATTTCGATCCATGTCGGAGCTGTCCAATATCAGAAACAGACGGAGGACACGCATGATTTTCATGTTGAAAAAAAACGGTCCAGGTCTCATTATCTGTTCTGCAAACTATGTAGAGCCTTGCAAACAGATTGCAATTTGTCTTCAGATTGCAGTTTTTCTTCAAATTTCTCTTTGCTACTAGATGTTTGCTTTGCACGAGACGTACTAAAGAGAGGCAATTTGTTTTTCGTGATAATATCACTGTGTGGTTTGTTAGGTGTGCCTTTTAGTCTGTCCTCCACGTAGCTTTTGTATTGTCTTTTTCCGATATCATCGGCTGTGTAGACTGTTTGCACCACGTCTTTGTTCATGATGACCTTTGTATCAAGAGTCAGCATATCACCGCTATCTTCAAGGAATGGGTTGCTCATGTCTTCAGTTGTTGACACCATCTTTGACACTTTTTACCAAACTAACTAGACATGTTGAATTTTGCATGCCGGCCATCTTTAATTTTATTATGGCCGTCATCGGAGGATACAGTACGTGGCAGGGATTAATTCCTTGACCCTGACAATGTTGGTTTAGACGCAGAAAATTCACGTTTCTATGATGCTTAGAACTGGAGCGACTTGGTTAATAAATTTCCCTGGCGGCCATCTTGAATTTCAATATGGCGATCATCTGAGGATATGGCATGTGGTAGAAACGGATTCCTTGACCCTCAAAATGATGGTTTAGACGTCAAGAACATGTTTCTATGTTGCTTAGAAGTTGAGCGACTTGGTTAATAAATTTCCATGGCGGCCATCTTTAATTCCAATATGGCGGTCATCTGTGGATACTAAATGTGGCAGAAATAAATTCCTTGACCCTAAAAATGATGGTTTAGACACCAAGAATGTGTTTCAGTGTTGTTTAGATGCCGAGAAACTTGGGTAATGGATTTCGACGGCGGCCATTTTAAAAATCAAGATGGCGGCTAGATACCATGTCGATGGCGATGGGTACCTAGCTTTATATGAATATATACATCATAAACTACTTGTGTACCAATTTTCATGCTTTTGTAAAAAAGTGCACAATCATATCCCTTAGCCGCTGTACTGTACAGCATTATCTCTTACACCTGAGTGGTGATTCAATCAAATACAGATTTTTTGTACATAGTGGCAGTACCCTAAGATACGCCTATATAAAATTAGAGAAACAGTTGCTGAATGGTTTTTGAGATACGGCAGCTAACGGCACACGGCAGAAGTAGAGTCGTGGCCCAAAGGACTAAAAATGCACCTGTCAGCAGATGGATTATCTAGTGAATCACATCTACTAGGTGGCAGCACAGGAAATTGTCATTTTAGCATGCAGAGTAGTCACTAGGTGGCAGTACACATGACTTGGTCATTGTAGCAAGCAGAATAGTCACTAGGTGGCAGTACGTAACAATCTTTGTAGCAGAGTAATAACTAGGTGGCAGCACATGTAATAATTGCTGATGACAAAATTGATAACTGCATGAACATCCAACAGAGTCGCATTCACGCATTCACAACTACAAACACAGTCAACTGCACCTGATTAAATCACATGCTGCATGTGTAATAGATCATCATGTCAAGGGTGTAACGGTGTGTGTCTTATAATCATTGTACAACGGTGTAACGGTGTGTCTTATAATCATTGTATAACGGTGTGTGTCTTATAATCATTGTACAAGGGTATAACGGTGTGTGTCTTATAATCATTGTACAAGGGTGTAACGGTGTGTGTCTTATAATCATTGTACAAGGGTGTAACGGTGTGTGTCTTATAATCATTGTACAACGGTGTAACGGTGTGTCTTATAATCATTGTATAACGGTGTAACGGTGTGTGTCTTATAATCATTGTACAAGGGTATAACGGTGTGTGTCTTATAATCATTGAACAAGGGTGTAACGGTGTGTGTCTTATAATCATTGAACAAGGGTGTAACGGTGTGTGTCCTATAATCATTGAACAAGGGTGTAACAGTGTGTGTCTTATAATCATTGTACAAGTGTGTAACGGTGTGTGTCCTATAATCAGTGTATAAGGGTGTAACGGTGTGTGTCTTATAATCATTGTACAAGGGTATAACGGTGTGTGTCTTATAATCATTGTACAAGGGTCTAACGGTGTGTGTCCTGTAATCATTGAACAAGGGTGTAACAGAGTGGGTCCTATAATAATTGAACAAGGGTGTAACAGTGTGTGTCTTATAATCATTGTACAAGTGTGTAACGGTGTGTGTCCTATAATCATTGTACAATGGTGTAACGGTGTGTGACTTATAATCATTGTACAAGGGTGTAACGGTGTGTGTCTTATAATCATTGTACAAGGGTGTAACGGTGTGTGTCCTATAATCATTGTACAATGGTGTAACGGTGTGTGACTTATAATCATTGTACAAGGGTGTATCGGTGTATGTCTTATAATCGTTCTATAAGGATGTAACGGTGTGTGTCCTATAATAATTGTACAACGGTGTAACGGTGTGTGTCTTATAATCATTGTACAAGGGTGTAACGGTGTGTGTCCTATAATCAGTGTATAAGGATGTAACAGTGTGTGTCCTATAATAATTGTACAACGGTGTAACGGTGTGTATCTTATAATCATTGTACAGGGGTGTAACGGTGTGTGTCCTATAATTATTGTACAATGGTGTAACGGTGTGTGACTTATAATCATTGTACAAGGGTGTATCGGTGTATGTCTTATAATCGTTCTATAAGGATGTAACGGTGTGTGTCCTATAATAATTGTACAACGGTGTAACGGTGTGTATCTTATAATCATTGTACAGGGGTGTAACGGTGTGTGTGTCTTATAATCATTGTACAAGGGTATAACGGTGTGTCTTATAATCATTTTACAACAGTGTGTCTTATAATCATTGTACAAGGGTGTAACGGTGTGTGTCCTATAATAATTGTACAACGGTGTAACGGTGTGTATCTTATAATCATTGTACAGGGGTGTAACGGTGTGTGTGTCTTATAATCATTGTACAAGGGTATAACGGTGTGTCTTATAATCATTTTACAACGGTGTGTCTTATAATCATTGTACAAGGATGTAACGGTATGTGTCTTATAATAATTGTACAAGGGTGTAACGGCATGTGTCTCATAATCATTGTACAAGGGTGTAACGGTGTGTCTTATAATCATTGTACAAGGGTGTAACGGTGTGTGTCTTATAATCATTGTATAAGGGTGTAATGCATGGTGGCTTAGAAACAAAATACTTCTTTTTAAGAACAACATGACTAAAATATCCTATACAACCCAGACAACAATTTGAACTGTAAAAGAAGTACAGCCTGTATTAGTTAAGTCAAACAGAAGTGTAACAAACAGAATAGTAATGACTATCATTAGCACAACTGGTAATAAAAAATGGATTAGATCAGTATTAATTAAATAAATGGCTCAAATAACACTGGTTTGTCATTGAAAAAACTAAACTGGCCACTATTGGCTGTGACTGACGTAAATGTCTTCCACGCAAAAGGTTCTAAAAGGCACTTTTATTTATTCAAGACTGACAAAAAATTATTTCTGACTAAGGACCTGCTCCTTCCTGCAAACAGAACTATGTGTGTCTACACCGAGTATAACACCACGTACCGATCGGGTGTCCTTCGGTAAATGAGCCTCGTCCGGATGTTGGGCAATAGGAGCGAGCGTGCCGTCGTAGTCAAGGAGTAGAACAAGTTTAGATGAGTCATCCACATAACGTGCGAGCCACTTCTCAAAGTGTTCGATGGTGAGTGACTCTAGGTGCGAGTCGCGGTCATCAGTCTGGATGGTGCCAGTGGCGTCCAGAAACGTCTGCACCCATTTGTGCACGTCGTATGTGCGCTCACGTCGTCGCAGGGCTGACATGCGCAGTTCACGCTCGTCCTGAAACAACAGTTGTAGACAATGTATAAAATACACATACAAAGTTTCTTCATTTTATCCGGAAGACGGGGCTACCACATTATCTAGAAGAAGAAATAAGACTATCAGGTACATAGTATAAATTATATTTATTCCAACCTAGTGACCAACAAAACCTTTTCATGTCCTACAACTTTTTAAATATATTTTATACCATAAGTTTCCGTGTGTGATACACATTTTTTCATGTTTTTTTACTTAAATGTCAGATTGCATATTATACACGGTGGCGTTTAATACATAGGGGCATATTATACACGATGGCGTATTATACACGGTGACGTATTATACACGGTGACGTATTATACACGGTGGCGTATTATACACGGTGACGTATTATACACGGTGGCGTATTATACACGGTGGCGTTTTATACACGGTGACGTATTATACATGGTGGCGTATTATACACGGGGGCGTATTATACACGGTGACGTATTATACACGGTGGCGTATTATACACGGTGACGTGTTATACACGGGGGGATATTGTACACGGTGACGTATTATACACGGTGGCGTATTATACACGGTGACGTGTTATACACGGGGGGATATTGTACACGGGGGCGTATTACACACGGTGGCGTATTACACACGGTGGTGTATTATACACGGTGGCATACTATACACGGGGGCGTAGTATACACGGTGGCATATTATACACGGGGCGTATTACACACGGTGGCGTATGATACACGGTGGCATATTATACACGGGTGCGTATTACACACGGTGGCATATTATACACGGTGGCGTATTATACACGGTGGCATATTATACACGGGTGCGTATTACACACGGTGGCGTATTATACACGGTGGCATATTATACACGGTGGTGTATTACACATGGTGGCGTATGATACACATACAAAGTTTCTTCATTTTATCCGGAAGACGGGGCTACCACATTATCTAGAAGAAGAAATAAGACTATCAGGTACATAGTATAAATTATATTTATTCCAACCTAGTGACCAACAAAACCTTTTCATGTCCTACAACTTTTTAAATATATTTTATACCATAAGTTTCCGTGTGTGATACACATTTTTTCATGTTTTTTTACTTAAATGTCAGATTGCATATTATACACGGTGGCGTTTAATACATAGGGGCATATTATACACGATGGCGTATTATACACGGTGACGTATTATACACGGTGACGTATTATACACGGTGGCGTATTATACACGGTGACGTATTATACACGGTGGCGTATTATACACGGTGGCGTTTTATACACGGTGACGTATTATACATGGTGGCGTATTATACACGGGGGCGTATTATACACGGTGACGTATTATACACGGTGGCGTATTATACACGGTGACGTGTTATACACGGGGGGATATTGTACACGGGGGCGTATTACACACGGTGGCGTATTACACACGGTGGTGTATTATACACGGTGGCATACTATACACGGGGGCGTAGTATACACGGTGGCATATTATACACGGGGCGTATTACACACGGTGGCGTATGATACACGGTGGCATATTATACACGGGTGCGTATTACACACGGTGGCATATTATACACGGTGGCGTATTATACACGGTGGCATATTATACACGGGTGCGTATTACACACGGTGGCGTATTATACACGGTGGCATATTATACACGGTGGTGTATTACACATGGTGGCGTATGATACACGGTGGCATATTATACAAGGGGGCGTATTACACACGGTGGCATATTATACACGGTGGCGTATTATACACGGTGGCATGTTATACACGGTTACATATTATATACGGGGGCGCCCTGTGGATGGCGTCAGTACGTGTACTCACTAGAGACATAGTGAGCGCCCCTGTAGATGGCGTCAGTAAGTGTACTCGCTAGAGACACAGTGAGCGCCCTGTAGATGGCGTCAGTAAGTGTACTCGCTAGAGACATAGTGAGCGCCCTGTGGATGCCGTCAGTAAGTGTACTCGCTAGAGACATAGTGAGCGCCCTGTGGATGGCGTCAGTAAGTGTACTCGCTAGAGACACAGTGAGCGCCCTGTGGATGGTGTCAGTCAGTGTACACACTAGAGACATAGTGAGCGCCCCTGTAGATGGCGTCAGTAAGTGTACTCGCTAGAGACATAGTGAGCACCCTGTGGATGGCGTCAGTCAGTGTACTCAATAGAGACATAGTGAGCGTCCTGTGGATGGCATCAGTAAGTGTATTCACTAGATACATAGTGAGCATCCTGTGGATGGCGTCAGTAAGGGTACTCAGTAGAAACATAGTGAGCGCCCTGTGGATGTCAGTAAGGGTACTTTCTAGAAACATAGTAAGCACCCTGTGGATGGTGTCAGTAAGTGTACTCAATACAGACATAGTGAGCGCCCTGTGGATGTCAGTAAGGGTACTTACTAGACATAGTGAGCACCGTGTTGATGGTGTCAGTAAGTGTACTCACTAGAGACATAGTGAGCACCCTGTGGATGTTAGTAAGGGTACTTACTGGAGACTAGTGAGCACCGTGTTGATGGTGTCAGTAAGTGTACTCACGAAGGGGATGGTGAGCAACCCGTGAATGGTGTCAGTAAGTGTACTCACTAGAGACATAGTGAGCACCTTGTGGATGGTGTCAGTAAGGGTACTTACAAGTGGCATGGTGAGCGCCCTGTGGATGGTGTCGGCTAGCCCTGTCTCCTCCAGGGGGTTCACTAGGAGGGCTTCGTGCATCGTCTCTCCCGCCCCAGTGAAGGGTGACAGAATCAACACACCCGGCTCCTTCATCTGACACGCCACGAACTCCTTCGCCACGAGGTTCATCCCTGCAAAGTAACAGTGGATGATGTACAATATACTGTGCAGAGGTTTTGATATGCTGGAAAATGTATATAATTCCTTTGCCAAATTCTCTATTTTTGAATATAACATTAAATAAAGAGATGAAAGATGAGAGAAGTAAAATTTTTTTGTCGTGGCCCTGCGGTTAAGAACCGCTGGTTTAAGTAAGCTTGCAAAATTGAATCTATTAACACAATATGTGTGAAACAGTTATATTTCTGAATGAACAAATAACTGGACCTACAGTCAACAAATACAACAAAACATGACTAACCATCTCTGATTGGTGTTACCAAGGCAACAGAGGCATCTCGGTAGAATGCGCATAACTCTTCCTGTTTCATAAATCGATAGATATATCTGTAAAAAAAAACAGAAATGGCTAGACAAAAACCACAGCACCAGGATGATCCAATTTAAGTTTTTCAAGAATAATAATTCACCAAATTGAGACAATTCTCCATGATGAATTCAATACAAAGGCATTTTGTTCAAACATCATCCAGCAGCCATTTATTTCTTTGGTGACCAAACTGAATCATTTGAGCTATCCAGTACAAAACATTTTAACATCTATTAAGATTCAACACTAATCCTAATTTTATTATGCATTCATATGGCAAAAGAAGAACACAACCAAATAATTACAGGATATATAACTTTTCATTGCATTCAACAATACAACAAAATAATGTAAATTGTAATGTTAGCAGTGTCTGCATTTTTACATATTTTGTTTCTTTTTAACTTAACATTTAACCATCATACTGAGAACTATATGTTCTACTGCACTGGTCACAGTTGGTTCTCTAATACAATTATTTAATTTAAATTTTTTAGTTAGATTTATTTGTGTATTTATTTACAATTTTTAGGTGCCAGAACCTGGGGGTGGTTTGGAGGGCTGAACCCCAATACTTTTGGTTGGGGGCTGGAGATAAGATTAGCCCCCCAATATTTTAGCAAAGGGAAGGTTTTTGGTGAACCTTAAAGCAGATGCAGTTGGAGGTTTTTGGTGAGCTTCAAAAATTGTGAATGAACACCACCATGAAAAAAAAATGTAAACAGCACAACCTTAGGAAGATAAAAAATTAAAATGTTACAAGACTATTATGAATAAGCTGTTTGTTATTATGTATGATCATAAAACCATCAGAGAAACAATGGCAGAAACAAATACCTGATTGGCGACCATCTTGTGGTTGAGAAGCGGCCATTGATGCGTCCGATTTCCCGGTCAAGTTCATCTTTCAGCTCCTGATATTCCTGGACATCCGTCCGTGACGGCACTGCCACCTGGTGACAAAGAGAAACAATGGTGTTTCTGTAAATACAAAGCTAAGCTAGAACGTGTGACCCGTATGTAACCATCACCTTTCTTGGTAGCTTCTGTGAATGTATGAAGCACATTATCATGAAAAGCAACAGCAATAATAATAAGTGAGCATAGAATAGTATATAGATTAAAATATCACCATAGTGACACTATAGTTAAACAAACTTCAGGAAGCTGTCAATATTTATCAGGGGGTGGGCTAAATGAATGTGATGACACATGCCCATTTGAATTCCTACACCCCATAACCTTGTGCACAGAACCCGAGTGGTTAATATTGAAAACTAACGGGTGTTGACAGTGGCAGCAGGACTGCCAACCGCGGTTGTTTTCTCGCACCACGCTTGGGAAGGTTATGTATTTTTTTATTTTTGTGGATGTTTTATGTCCTTATTGTTCTTATTGTTTTATTATTATATTATTGTTTTATTATTTATAATGTATTGTTTCAGTTATCAGTCCTGTCATTGAGTCCACTGGACCTGTTGGAAACTGAATAAATACAATAAATACAATTAATAAACAACTAAGTTTGCTTTGATAACTTAGCATGAGAATAAATTTCATTGGTTTATTTGGTTACTCTGATTCAGAAGTCTGGATAATCGAGTCTAAGAAACCTGACATCTAAAACAATTGTAAATAAATGTGGTTTGCAAACTTCGATGCACTGAAAATTTACCCAGTCAAACGCTCAAACACTGAAATCAGACCCATCCCAAAATCAGACCCATCATTAAACTCCCGTTGTTTAATAGTCTTTTACTTTAAAAAATCCAACATTAGGCTAAATATGTACAACAACAAGTGATGTATGCTTACTGACGTTACTGTGCAATGTTTACCCAATTTGAACTGATCAGAGTTGGGGTCAGAGACAGGCTGATTTAGCACGTCTGTATAGAGTATTAGGATATAGGACAGCAACATTCATTCCTTGATTCTTAGAACAAGGACATGCCAGTTGATCTTCCTGAAGACACCAGGCCTACCTACAAGTAAAGTAAGTTCGTATATAGCGCAGTATCCAGTCCTTTTGATTGCTCAAAGCGATTTACATTTTACCTCGTGGCAGACCTATTCAATCAAACACCACTTCAACGTCTTTGGGAAGCATTCAGCCATGCTGCAATTAATGAACAAAAACTATACCTGCAGCAAGACGACAGACTCGCGGTGTTCGGGGTAGGTGTCCAGTAGGTGTTCGAAGCCCCGTACACGGTGTATGATGCCCTTGGTGTAGTCGAGCCGGTCCACACCCAGCACCAGTTTGAGACTCGGGTCAACCGTTTCTGCATCCGCTCGCTCAGCCATCTCCTCAAACTGCTTGAAGGGCACGCCAATGGGGAACGCCTGGCACAGTGCAAGGTGTCTCATAGACTCACAATACTCAGCAGAGTTTTGGGGGATACAGTCATCCTTTAAAATCATCAAACTGTATTGTGCTGAATGCAATAATTTTTATTAATTACAGTCTTCAAATAATGTTGTAACTTTATTTCCTGTCACTTTTCTTAGCCAACGCTGTGACTTTATTTCTGTAAATCTCCTGTGCCTTTAATTCTATCCACCATCCTCTGCAGTGCCTTTCAAGTGCTAGCTGTATATATCGACAGTGGACATGGCTCAATTTTATCAAACAAATGCATAATTACACATTTGAAAATGTATGGATCAAAACTAGGGGTGACTATCAGGGATAGTTTTACTCTCACGATAGTGTCACAATAGTTGTAAATACTATCATGGTACTATCAAGATAGAATGGAAGATGAGATCGAGCATCGATAGTTCACTGTATTGTTACCTTCTTAGTCAAAACTAACCTAGTCAAGAAGAACCGTCTATTTCACAGTGAACACTCCTACTTCACTCCTTAGCATAACATTAACAATTACCATTCTATTTCTAGCTTACACCCACCCATGGAGCATCAAACCATTTGATTATAGTGGTGCCATCTGGTGTACTGATCACCACCCATTTATCAATTATGCATGAGAAAGACCACCCAGAAAACCCAAGCATATCAAAAATATGTAGATAAATAAATAACTCTAAATAACATTTTTTGTTTTTCTGAAATACATTGCCAACGAATAAATGAGAGGCAAATTGTCCAAGGAAGTGAATGGATACAGAGAGATGCGAGTGAACCCCGGTGCCTTGGAGGAGATCTACACTTACAATACTCAAGAAGTAAGTGGACACAGAAAGGTGCGAGTGAACCTCGGTGCCTTGGAGGAGATCTACACTTACAATACTCAAGAAGTGAATGGACACAGAAAGGTGCGAGTGAACCTCAGTGCCTTGGAGGAGATCTACACTCACAATACTCAACAAGTGAATGGACACAGAAAGGTGCGAGTGAACCTCAGTGCCTTGGAGGAGATCTACACATACAATACTCAAGAAGTGAATGGACACAGAAAGGTGCGAGTGAACCTCGGTGTCTTGGAGGAGATCTACACTTACAATACTCAAGAAGTGAATGGACACAAAAAGGCGTGAGTGAACCTCGGTGCCTTGGAGGAGATCTACACTTACAATACTCAAGAAGTGAGTGGACGCAGAAATGTGCAAGTGAACCTCAGTGCCTTGTAGGAGATCTACACTTACAATACTCAACAAGTGAATGGACACAGAAAGGTGCGAGTGAACCTCGGTGCCTTGGAGGAGATCTACACTTACAATACTCAAGAAGTGAATGGACACAGAAAGGTGCGAGTGAACCCCAGTGCCTTGGAGGATATCTACACTTACAATGCTCAAGAAGTGAATGGACACAGACAGATGCGAATGAACCCCGGTGCCTTGGAGGAGAGTTACACTTACAATATTCAAGAAGTGAATGGACACAGAGAATTGCTAGTGAACTCTAGTGCCTTGGAGGAGATCTACACTTACATTACTCAAGAAGTGAATGGAGACAGAAATGTGCGAGTGAACCCCGGTGTCTTGGAGGAGATCTTCACTTACAATACTCAAGAAGTGAATGGATACAGAAAGAGGTGAATGAACCCCAGTGTCTTGGAGGAGATCTACACTAACAATACTCAAGAAGTGGATGGATACACAAAGAGGTGAGTGAACCACGGTGCCTTGGAGGAGATCTGTACTTACAATACTCAACAATTAGAGCAAATGAAAACTTGAAATTACAAACTGATTCAAAACTGAGCACTGTTAAAACCCTATGTTGGTATTAAGATGTTGCTGTACTCACGTTCCTGGGGATTTGGGGGCTAAGTTACTTTTCTTTATTAAAGCTATACTGTAATTGTATTAAAAAAGCTGTTGGACATATATCTACTAGTAAAAAAGATGCAAACATGAACACATTTAAAAAAAAGATATTTTGTTCCCTAGGTATATTATTGTTTACTAAGCAAACTACTCAATCTAAGAATAAACAAAACAAATGACCAGAAACTGCGCTGGAAGGACAGAAATCTGACAGACTTGTATATGTTTCCACTTGCTGTATGGAATGTGTCACACTGCTCAACAATCTTGTTAAATCTGATTCAACTGAAGGCCCTTAGCCAGAAATAAATGTTTGCCAGTCTTGAATTAATCAAAAGTATGGCTTTTAGCACGTGATTGACTTGAATGGAGGCCATTCAGGCCAATCACAGCCATTATTGGACAGTTCACTTCTACTTGTGCCAATGATAGTCATTAATGGGGCCCCATCGACTTGGAAAGATTATTTAATCTAGAGGCCTGCTGGCTCCCTCAGAATTCCACTGGTCTTATCAGTTGTAATTACCTGTCTTGAACAGTCATCTGCTAGGCTTGAAGACAGGGCCAATGTTTTTTGGCTAAGCCCCTGATAAGACATACCTGTACCACCACTGTCCGGCCATCATGTTGAACCAACTTGTGTTCCCGGTCGACCACAAGTCCAAGTCTCTTCTGACAACATTCCAAGAAGTTCTCTGCGTAACCGTCAACGTGGAACCCAATCAAGTCACACCCCAACATCCCGATGAGGATCTCATCATCCCAGGGGAATAGCCTGAAGATGTCCCACGACGGGAAGGGAATATGTAGGAAGAAGGCAATCTTGAACCTGCGTAGGCCCCCCTCATCTGCCATCTGACGGAGGTGCCCTGGAACCAGCGTCAGGTGATAGTCATGGATCCACACAAGGAGAGGCTTATTTGTGTCGCACAAAGACACAGCTTTCGCCGTTTCCTCTGTGAACTGACTGTTGACGAGAGCGTAGGACTTCCAGTTCTCGCGCTTAAACACCGCCCGATCGGGCATTGAATGAAACATGGGCCAGAATGTTGTGTTGCAGCAGCCATTATAGTACTCGTCGAACACTTCCGGGTCAATGTCCACTGCCCGAATCTGGCTGCGTTTGAGTCTCTGTCCAGGGCTACTAGAGTTAGGGTTGCCTTCAGGAATCTCCTGGTCAGGGCCCAAGCGGACTGCAGCCC